>CAJNDS010000849.1:0-59496 GCA_905221605.1 Symbiodinium natans | reverse complement strand
AATTTCCTCCCTACCGTCCAGTCGACTCCCTCCTGTAGTTCAGGGGCAGCAAGACCAGTGGCGATGCGGTGGTTCACCTCCTTCTGGTAGGTTTGCTGGAGGAGGTCTAAGACACGACCCTCCTGCTGTGGGGTGTGTATGGTGTGCTTGGGACCGTGGGTGTCTAACCATTCATCACTGCCTCTAGGCTGCCAACCCATGTCAAGCAGGTACGCAACCGTGGCTGGGAAAAGGGCCCCTGACCATTTGCCACCTGCTGCTGGCTTCTTCCAGCCTATGGACGGTGAGGCTCCAGCAGCTCTTCCTTTCCTACCCAGTGCTTCTTAAGCTGGAACCAGGCCTCAACTTGCTGGACCATCATGGTGCGGCCCGGGTCTTGGTACCTATCCCCCACGGAGGACAGGGCCACCTCCAGATTGCCCATCTTTTGTCTGCCACACTGTTCCGCCAGGGCAGTCCGGAGCTTTTGTCGCCGGGTGGGTGGCATGCCCTGGGCTTGGTGGCCCCAGGTAAGGACGGAGGCAACCCCTCCTCGGAAGAGGCGGACCTTGGCCGGCACACTCGGGACTCTCAGCTGTTTTAGCTTCTTTTGTCTTTTGCCCGCTTTGTGCCTTCGGGCTCTTTGCACCTTGACCCTTCGGACCCGACCCAGGGCACAGTCCAGGCCTAAATCCTTCATGCTATCACAGATAGCCGGGTCCCCATCTTTGCGCAGCTTCTGTAGCTCCCTTCTGGCTTCTGCAGTGGTGCACAGGAAGCCTGTTTTCTTGAGGGACAGACGGAGGTCGCTACCTTCCAGAAGCCGGCGAAGGGTTTTGTAACCTTCATAAACCGCAAACGCTGCCTGCTCAGGATATCGTGCTTCGAAATCCGCTCCGATGTCATCCACCCAGGTGTCTAAGGCGGTGATACTGCGGAGCTGAGCGGCTTCTTGCATTATTGGCTGGAGGTAAACCCTGGCCATCATTGCGAACGGGCACCCTGCTAGGATGCCCCTCGCAGGGAGGATCCCCTCCGAAAGGAGATCCTCTGCCACGAGATATCTCGTTCCCCGGTAGACTTGCATGACCAGGAGGGCTATAGCTGGCGGGAAGCCGGTCGCCACTATCCGCTCCTCCAATTTGGTCCAATTAACACTGTCATAGAAAGTCTGCAGGTCCAACAGGACTGCACAGGCATGTTTGTTAGCTGCGCGGCTAACCTCTCCTCTCAGGAGTCTCTGCATGCCTGTTTCTAGACAAGTGTTACCCGGGGAGGCTTTATCCCATGGGAACCTCTCTGCAGTTTCTCGCATCCATTTCTTGACGACCTGTGCTCTGCAGAAGCACCAAAGCCGATAGGTGATGGATGTGAGGGTTATGGGCCTTTCTATGTCAGCGTTTTTGGGCAGGAGTGCCACATGGTGCGCCTGCCAGTGCTGTGGCGCCACTCCTGTGGTTTCAGCCAAGTTCAGGACTTGGGTGAGCTGCTCATAGGCCGGTCCAGGGAGGTTTTTGAGGGCAGCATAGGTGAGCCCATCAAGACCTCCTGCCTTGTCGGTGACATTCCTGAGGATGGCCTCGAGCACCTCTGCTGTTATTTTGAACAGCGGGGAGGCTTTTGCTGCATCCAGCAGGGTCTGGCCGATCGGGGGGGAACATTCTACCTCTCCCCAAATTGCGACCCACTGCTTCCTCCTGGCCCCTGGGCGCTCTTCGCCTGGGAGGTTTTGGAAGGGCCGATCTAGGACTCTCTCACTCTTCTTGAGAGAACTATAGAGAGGTCTCATCCCTTTCGCTAATCCCGCTTGGAGCCCGTCCTTGTATTGGGCCTGCTGCTCCTTGGCTCTCTGCATCTGGAGGGCCGCCTCCTTGTGCCTGGCAGCGACACTGAAAGACCGCCACTGTGGTTCTTTTGCTGAACATTGCTTGTGCAGTTCTGTGAGGAAGGCAGTTCCTTCAGCAATGTCTTGACAGGTTTGGAGGGTGCCTAGGTCCGGTAGGTGCTGCTGGGAGGCGGGCACTTCCTCCAGGATTCTGGCCATTCGTGCCCACCTCAGAGCCTTTGGGGGCAGTGGAAGGTCGCTGCAAGACTAAGGGTCCCCATTGGGCCTGCACACACCAACCTCTGCCAGTTCTCGGTGCTTCGTGGCAGTGCTCCAGGCTGGCCGCCCAGGTCGCCAGTTGCCAGGTGCTCTGGTCCTCTTGGGCACAGGTCCTGTCCATTATGGCGAAATGGGAGGGTTGGACCTCTCGCCATTCTTGGTTTTTGAGGTCTGCTGTGAGTTTCGGGAACTGGGGAAGCTTCCAGGACTCCCATTCGCTGGCACCGTCCTTGACTTTGAGGTGCAAGGCTGCATGTGGTTTCCACGGGACTGCCCAGGTCACCGACAGATCCACCAGGGCTTCCAGGCTCCTACTCACAACCCCAAAGTCCAGTTCCGCCCCATGGTTGCATGTAGCCTCTCCAGTGGCTACCATCCGCCCCCTCATCAGTGCTGTGTCCTGAACTTCGGTCGGGTCCAGGTTCCAATCTCCCAGGATCCGGGAGGGTTCTTACGAAAGCCACCAGAGAGGATAGCACCTCTGCATTCGTGGGACCGTTTAGGCCTTCCGTGTCCCTCAGGTAGAGGGACACAATCGTGTAGTCCCACCGTCTTTGTCTCAGACCCACGACTGTGTAGCCTGCCCCTTTGCATTGGTAGGTGGCTTTTTGCCACACTCCGCTATTTTTGGGAAAGGCACAAGCAGTGCCCCCCAACCTTGTGCCCTTGTCCGACAAGGAGGCCGGCTCAGCATAGAGATCCCATCCTAGGGATTGCAGTGGTGGGTTTCCTGCAGACACACCACCTTGGGTCACCCACTCCAGTGCCCCGTTGTTGAAACTGGTGACATTGGCGCTCATGATACTTAGATACTGGTCAGGCGAGGCGGAAGGTTTAACCTTCTCATGGCTGGGCTCTTCTGAGTCGGTGCCCTCGCCGTGGGTAGGGTCTTCCTCTCGTTCCTGCTGACCCAGCACCTGCTCAAGTTTTCGGCCCAAGGAGTAGCCTGAGGGAAGTTTCGGAGGTCTCAGCCTTCCTAGCCTGGTAGCCAGCCTAGGACAGTTTGCCAAGAGGTGCCTTCCTCTTAGCCATGGCCCCCCGCGAGTACATCTGTTGCAGTGGCGCAAGCTGCACAGGATGGATTTGGGCGGACAAGGCTAAGCAGAACCAGCTCTGCAAGAAGTGCAGGACACCATGGGCAAACAGCATTCGCAAGGCGAGACAGAACTGGAGCCAGTGGAAGCCACAGTGGCCTACGGTCGCCGAGGCAGCTTACTGGCAGCCCTCCGAAAGCACCACTGCCGAACAAGGTCCTGCAAGCCCTGAAGAGGTGCAAAAGAACCTCAAGGAGGCAGGGTACAAACCACCCAAGGCACAGGTCAAGGAAGAGGTGGACGATCTCACAGACCTGTGCCAGAAGCACGAAGCCGCCCTGCCGGAGGAGGTCAAAGGGCCTCAAGGCCAGTCAGGAGGTGACGCCCTCCCAAGCTGCAAGCCAGGCCAGCCAGAGCTGGCAAAGTGCAGCTGGCAAGCTCAAGCACATTGCTGATCAGAAGATTGGCCTGCAGAAGCGCATTGACATGGCGAAGGAGTCATTAAGGCAGCTTCTACAAGAAATGATCGTGCTGAATGAGCAGGCCGAGAGGGCACAGAAGGCAGTCGAAGCAAGCTCAGGCCTGCTCAAAGAGAAAGTCTTCTGCGAATCCGCTGCGGACATGGAGGTCGACAGCATCTTCCATGAATTGGGGGTAAGCCTCAACGAGGAGCAAGAGAAGAAGCTCCATGAAATTAAAGCGGAGAGAGAAGCAAAGAGGCGTCGCACACAGGAGGTCCCCACCCCTCCAGGCCTTGAGGAGCAAACCCAGGAGGGGATGCCTCCCGGAAATGCCAATGCCCCGCCGGGGTTTGGCCCGGTGGCCTAGGGACTCGGCGTGTGGGGCCAGCCCCAAAGCAAGGGCCCCACAGAGCCAATGTGCGACCCCAGCCCAGGGCTGGAACACATGCTGCGAACTGCTCAGCAGTTCCTAGTTGCGTGTGCTGAATATTACAAGCGAGGTGCTCACATCAATCTACATGGGAAAAGATTGAGGGAGGCCTTGGGGAAACAACTTACTGCAGATAGCAGTGGTTGTGAACAAGGCTGGCAGAAGCCCAGCCACTTTTGTCGGCCTGGCAAGGAGTCGCCAGAAAGCGTTCCGATCACAGGGCCAAAGTTTTTCAAGCTGGACCTTACAGATGATGAGGCACCAGCAGAAGGCGAACAAATGAAGTCATCGTGGGAGGTGAACCCTGATGGGCACCCTCTGGTTACCCAAGGCGCCTCCCCGCCACAATGCAATGATGAAGCCCAGAAGGTGATACCTTCCCTCTGCAGCCCAGATGACTTGGGTTCGGAGATGACATGGCAGGAGGTGGTCAACCTCCTGGAAGATCAAGCGAGCCCCTTTCAGGCGAAGGAAGCCACCCTCTTAAGCTTCATCGAAGCCCAAGAGGAGGTGATGGTCTGGCCTGGGGTTGGTGCAGGATGGTCCTGCATGCCCTAGAGCAAGGAGAGGATGTCACCGGGAAAGCCATTCAACAAGCAAAGGAGGTGATAGCCTCTGAGCTCCCAAAGAAGGAAGAGTCCCTGACACCGGAACAGGTGCTGGGTCAGCAGGAACGAGAGGAAGACCCTACCCAAGGCGAGGGCACCGACTCAGAAGAGCCCAGCCGTGAGAAGGTTAAACCTTCCGCCTCGCCTGACCAGTATCTAAGTATCATGAGCGCCAATGTCACCAGTTTCAACAACGGGGCACTGGAGTGGGTGACCTCCTCCAAAGCCAAGGTGGTGTGTCTGCAGGAAACCCACCTCACACCGGAACTGCTGCATGGCAGGAGAGCCACACTGCAATCCCTAGGATGGGATCTCTATGCTGAGCCGGCCTCCTTGTCGGACAAGGGCACAAGGTTGGGGGGCACTGCTTGTGCCTTTCCCAAAAATAGCGGAGTGTGGCAAAAAGCCACCTACCAATGCAAAGGGGCAGGCTACACAGCTGTGGGTCTGAGACAAAGACGGTGGGACTACACGATTGTGTCCCTCTACCTGAGGGACACGGAAGGCCTAAATGGTCCCACGAATGCAGAGGTGCTATCCTCTCTGGTGGCTTTCGTAAGAACCCTCCCGGAACCCTGGATCATCCTGGGAGATTGGAACCTGGACCCGACCGAAGTTCAGGACACAGCACTGATTCAGGTGATGAGGGGGAGGATGGTAGCCACTGGAGAGGCTACATGCAACCATGGGGCGGAACTGGACTTTGGGGTTGTGAGTAGGAGCCTGGAAGCCCTGGTGGATCTGTCTGTGACCTGGGCAGCCCCGTGGAAACCACATGCAGCCTTGCACCTCTGGACAGGACCTGTGCCCAAGAGGACCAGAGCACCTGGCAACTGGCGACCTGGGCGGCCAGCCTGGAGCACTGCCACGAAGCACCGAGAACTGGCAGAGGTTGGTGTGTGCAGGCCCAATGGGGACCCTTAGTCTTGCAGCGACCTTCCACTGCCCCCAAAGGCTCTGAAGTGGGCTGGTGGGCACGAATGGCCAGAATCCTGGAGGAAGTGCCCGCCTCCCAGCAGCACCTACCGGACCTAGGCACCCTCCAAACCTGTCAAGACATTGCTGAAGGAACTGCCTTCCTCACAGAACTGTACAAGCAATGTTCAGCAAAAGAGCCACAGTGGCGGTCTTTGAGTGTCGCTGCCAGGCACGAGGCGGCCCTCCAGATGCAGAGAGCCAAGGAGCAGCAGGCCCAATACAAGGACTGGCTCCAAGCGGGATGAGCGAAAGGGATGAGACCTCTCTACAGTTCTCTCAAGAAGAGTGAGAGAGTCCTAGATCGGCCCTCCCAAAACCAAAACCTCCCAGGTGAAGAGCGCCCAGGGGCCAGGAGGAAGCAGTGGGTCGCAATTTGGGGAGAGGTAGAATGTTCCCCCCCGATCGGCCAGACCCTGCTGGATGCAGCAAAAGCCTCCCCGCTGTTCAAAATAACAGCAGAGGTGCTCGAGGCCATCCTCAAGAATGTCACCGACAAGGCAGGAGGTCTTGATGGGCTCACCTATGCTGCCCTCAAAAACCTCCCTGGACCGGCCTATGAGCAGCTCACCCAAGTCCTGAACTTGGCGGAAACCACAGGAGTGGCGCCACAGCACTGGCAGGCGCACCATGTGGCACTCCTGCCCAAAAACGCTGACATAGAAAGGCCCATAACCCTCACATCCATCACCTATCGGCTTTGGTGCTTCTGCAGAGCACAGGTCGTCAAGAAATGGATGCGAGAAACTGCAGAGAGGTTCCCAATAAAGCCTCCCCGGGTAACACTTGTCTAGAAACAGGCATGCAGAGACTCCTGAGAGGAGAGGTTAGCCGCGCAGCTAACAAACATGCCTGTGCGGTCCTGTTGGACCTGCAGACTTTCTATGACAGTGTTAATTGGACCAAATTGGAGGAGCGGATAGTGGCGACCGGCTTCCCGCCAGCGATAGCCCTCCTGGTCATGCAAGTCTACCGGGGAACGAGATATCTCGTGGCAGAGGATCTCCTTTCGGAGGGGATCCTCCCTGCGAGGGGCATCCTAGCAGGGTGCCCGTTCGCAACAATGATGGCCAGGGTTTACCTCCAGCCAATAATGCAAGAAGCCGCTCAGCTCCGAAGTATCACTGCCTTAGACACCTGGGTGGATGATATCGGAGCGGATTTCGAAGCAAGATATCCTGAGCAGGCGGCATTTGCGGTCTATGAAGGTTACAAAACCCTTCGCCGGCTTTTGGAAGGTAGCGACCTCCGTCTGTCCCTCAAGAAAACCGGCTTCCTGTGCACCACCGCGGAAGCCAGAAGGGAACTACAGAAGCTGCGCAAAGACGGGGACCCAGCTATCTGCGATAGTATGAAAGACTTAGGCCTGGACTGTGCCCTAGGTCGGGTCCGAAGGGTCAAGGTGCAAAGGGCCCGGAGGCACAAAGCGGGCAAAGGACAAAAGAAGCTAAAACAGCTGAGAGTCCCGAGTGTGCCGGCCAAGGTCCGCCTCTTCCGAGGAGGGGTTGCCTCCGCCCTTACCTGGGGCCACCAAGCCCAGGGCATGCCACCCACCCGGCGACAAAAGCTCCGGACTGCCCTGGCGGAACAGTGTGGCAGACAAAAGATGGGCAATCTGGAGGTGTCCTCCGTGGGGGATAGGTACCAAGACCCGGGCCGCACCATGATGGTCCAGCAAGTTGAGGCCTGGTTCCAGCTTAAGAAGCGCTGGGTAGGAAAGGAAGAGCTGCTGGAGAGAACATGGGGCCTCACCGTCCAAAGGCTGGAAGAGGCCAGCAGCAGGTGGCAAATGGTCAGGGGCCCTTTGGCGGCCGCGGTTGCGTACCTGCTTGACATGGGTTGGCAGCCTAGAGGCAGTGATGAATGGTTAGACACCCACGGCGCCAAGCACACCATACACACCCCACAGCAGGAGTGTCGTGTCTTAGACCTCCTCCAGCAAACCTACCAGAAGGAGGTGAACCACCGCATCGCCACTGGTCTTGCTGCCCCTGAGCTACAGGAGGGAGTCGACTGGACGGTAGGGAGGAAATTGCTGGGGGAGTTCAAGAAAGCAGGTCGAACCACGAAAGCAGCTGCCCTGAGGTGCGTCTGGCAGGGTGCCTTGGTTTGCAGCCAAAACTCTGCTGTCAAAGTGTGCCCCCGATGCCACCAGCAAGCGGACTGGGAGCATGTGCTCTTGGATTGTGCCTGGTGGGAAGCCCAGAACTGGGAGTTGCCAACATGGTTCCAAGAAGGCAGGGCCCAAGGCCCGAGATCGCTGTGGACCAGGGGCCTCCCGCCCAAACCCGAATGGGAGGTACAACCTCCACAGGAGGACAATCCCATCTTTATGGGTATATGGGCTGACAAAGAGCCCCTCAGCGACCCGGAGCTTGTGTATGGCACAGATGCTAGTGGTGGCCCCTACACGGCGGACCCGAGACTCCGGCAGGTGGCATATGCAGTTGTAGCCTGCAAGAAACAGGGCCAAGAATACGTCCAGGTAGGAGCAATCGTAGGCCAAGTCCCTGGACCACAGACGGTTTTTCGGGGGGAGCTGTATGCCGTTCTGCAGCTGGCCCGTTATACCGAAGGCACGACACTAGACTGCCTTGGTGTCCCGAAACGAGTCCGCAGCCCAAAGCCGGGCAAGACCCACGGTGACATCTGGTGGGAGCTGCAAACCACAGATGTCAACCGCCTCAAAATGAAATGGGTTCCATCCCATGTTTCAGAGGAGGAGTTCCTCCGGAAGGTGGGTGCGGAAAACTCGTGGAGACAGCAGGTCAATGACCTGGCGGACAAGCTGTGTGGGGAAAAAGCGGCCGAGCTGGCCCACCCTGATGTCCGGGCAGCCAGTCAGTACCAGGACCATTGCAGCAAAAAAGCACAAGAATTCCTGGCGAGCAGGGCGGAAAAGATCCTTACTGCCATTGGGGAAAATCAGCACCCAGTGTATAAGGTCTTCCTACAGGAAAAGCAGGCTCGCAAGAGCAATGAGGCCACCTCCAGGCCCTGCAAAAAGCGCATTGGCTCCAACATAGGGAGAGGCCACATCACCACCCAACAGGAATGGTTCCAGGAGCTGGTCCGGACCAAACCTGTGCATGCGTGGGAATGGGAAGGTCTCAACCTCCGGTGTGCTCAGTGTCAACTTAAACTCCTGCACACAAAGAACCGCAAAACCTTGGAAGCACTGGCAGCGCACCAATGCACACACCAAGGCAGAGTGACGGTTGAAGGGGTACATGTTACACATGTTTTAAAACTGCTAGGGAACAGACAACTGTGGGTCTGCGAAGGTTGTGGTGGACAGTTGTCCTTGAAGACTAAAAAAGTTTCGCAAAAACTTTCAGTTGCATGCAGTTTTAAAAAGGACCCCAGGTGCAAGGCGCAGTTTAAGCCCGAGCCAACCAATGCCATCCGCAGCCTCTTTCAGCAGGTGCAAGGGACAGCCCAAGTTGCAGCAGACCCCCTGTGCAAAATCCCTGAAGGCACCGGCAGCTGAAGCAACCTAGGAGGTTGCATCCTCCCAGTGAGGATAAAGTGAAGGTCATCCTCGCTACCAGAGAAACCACCCCTGACCGATCCCCTCTAACAGCCTGCGCCAGGTGCACCAGCGGTCTTGAGGGAACTTTTTGTCAGGAGGTTTAATCCTCTCATGAGGTATCACCCTCTGGTAGCATCCCAACGAGGATGATGGAGTCGAGGTTCATCCTCGCTGCCAGAGAACACACCCCTGGCCGATTTCCTCTCACAGTTTGCACACAGTGCACCAGAAACCTTGAGGAATGTTTTGCCAGGAGGTTCAATCCTCTCATGAGGTATCAACCTCTGGTAGCATCCCAAAGAGGATGATAGCTTAGGAGGAGGTGATATTCCTCCCCTGTACCATAGGGCCAAGAGGGCCATCAGATGTGCCAGTACAGAGGCACGGTTTTCACAACCCAAACACCAAGGAGGTGGTTCGCACTAGTTCGCTCAACTCGGAAAAAAAAGATTCGAACCTGGGTTGAACCAACCAGGTTGAACTTGGGTTGAACCAGGTTGAACCCAGAACGAAAAGAGGCAAGCGCTCAAATTGCAGTCTGAAGCTCACGAGAATGCACGAAGTTTCAGTTGAAGTGTATGCATGAAAAGCTTGCAAAATTTTAGGGTTTAGTGTTTCGGGTTTAGGGTTCAGGGTTCAGGGTTTTATTGGTTGAGGGTTTAACCCCAGACTCCGGAAGCCCTCAACCCAAAACCCGAACCCTCCGCCATCAAGCCTCAGAGTCCAAAACCTCATCATCATTACAGGCGTGCCATTCCTCCCTTCCAGAAGGTTTACTTAGGGTTTAGGATTTAGGATTAAGGGTTGACTTAGATCGGCCGCATAAGTTTAAGAGCTCGAGTTATGAGGCTCTAAAACCAAATGCTTTTAGATTTCTTGGCGTAGATGTGTGCGAGATTGTCGGTAGTGTTGAATTTTTGACTTTGTTTTCAGTTGTTGGTTGCACGAATGGCGGCAACTCATCGAGACTCGGCGAATTTGTGCTGCTGGGCTTTTGTCAGATGATGCTTCTGTTCTCATTTTTAGAAAGGTGAAGAGCAGCAGCACAATCCTGCACCATGACGCACTGCAGCCCTTGTTTTTTCCGCCTTCGTCGCTCATATGCCTTTGGCTCAAGATCACGGCCCCGACGCTGCAGTATTTTCAACTTGTCCCTTGAAGCTTTTCAAAGTCGATCATGCAGCGAGCAGAGACAGCTCTTCCTCTTGGAAGCACGAATAGCATCTCGGCATGTTGCTGTGCTGATGCTCTCTTGTGCTGCTTTTCCCTTGAGCGTCATACGTTGAAAGCTTACTTGTCGGACATATCCCGCACGTGATCCCCTGAATCATAGCCGCTGTCAAAGTACCATGTTCGACAACCCTACGCTTTAAGCCCGGGAGTCCTGTGCCGTTTGGTGTAAAGTTTAGTTTTTGACTTAGGCCTGCGATACATGTTGTGTTTTGGGGCTTAAGGTCTAGGTTTCGGGTCTAGGGTTTGGGTTTCAGGTTCTCGTCATCCCGACCACGGTTGTTTTCGATTGTCCAAGTTCTCGTACTTCTAATCCAGGCCATCAAAATATGTGCTTGAAACTAGAACAGGTACCTTCCTGCAAGAGTTTTCTGCCTAAGCCCTGCTCCCTGAACCTTAAACCCTACACCCTGCACCCTAAACCCTAAACCTGAACCCTAAACCCTAAACCCTAAACCCTAAACCCTAAACCCTAAACCCTAAACCCTAAACCCTAAACCCTAAACCCTAAACCCTAAACCCTAAACCCTAAACCCTAAACCCTAAACCCTAAACCCTAAACCCTAAACACTAAAACCTAAACCCTAAACCCTAAACCCTAAACCCTAAACCCTAAACCCTAAACCCTAAACCCTAAACCCTAAACCCTAAACCCTAAACCCTAAACCCTAAACCCTAAACCCTAAACCCTAAACCCTAAACCCTAAACCCTAAACCCTGAACCCTGAACCCTAAACCCTAAATGAACCCTAAACCCCGAGGAGTGAGAGGGACGTCATTGGCTTCCCTGGGTCTCGAGCCACCAAGTGGGAAGCTCCTGAGGATCCCTCTTTCGGGCTTTTGGAGTGTGGGGTTTAGTGTTTAGGGTTTAGGGTTTAGGGTTTAGGGGTTTAGGGTGCAGGGTTTAGGCTTTAAGGGTTAAGGGTTAAGGGTTTAGGGGTTTGGGGTTGAGGGGTTTAGGGGTTCAGGGGTTGAGGGGTTGAGGGGTTGAGGGGTTGAGGGGTTCAGGGGTTCAGGGGTTTAGTGGTTTTGGGGTTTAGGGGTTTAGGGGTCAATTTGGGGTTTGGTTGGTTTTCGGGCTTAGCAGTTTAGGGCTTAGGGTTCCCGATTCAGAGTTGCTTGGAGACAGGTCGCTGGTCAAGGGTTTCGGTTGCGAACTTGTCCTGAGGGTGGTCGAGGGTCAAGAGGTTTACGGTTTTGGTTTGAAACAAAAAGGGTCTCGACTTGTTTCGAGAGTGGTCGAGGCTCAAGAGTTTAGGATTCAGTGAGGGGTTGAAGGTTTAGGGTTTAGGGTTTAGGGAGTCAAGGGTCTTTAGGGTTTGGAGCTGTCTTGGGTTGCCGGGGGGTCAAGGGTTTGGAGGCGTGTTACTAGGGTTCTCATTGGGGGGTTCGGGAGGCAGGTCTAGGTTCGATTTAGGGTTTAGGGTTTAGGGTTTAGGGTTTGGGGTTTAGGGTTTAGGGTTTAGAGTTCAGGGTCACGATGCAGCTGGGGTTCCAAGTCGTTTCCAGTGCTGACGCCAAACTTGTGGTTAAAGTGGAGCTGAGCTGTGTAGTGTTCAGGCATGGACCGGCATGGGCAACAGAGAAGGAACTGCGTGCCGTATCAATATTGGCTTTTACTGTGTTCAAAAAAAGCACGGTCAGGAAGATCCGCCAATTCGAGGTGACAGGCGGGAGTTTGCCAGTGGCCGCATGCATGCGGTTGACCAAGACCTTTCAATGGTAATGTCAAGCTCAGAATAATACACCCCCCCGCCGATTCCTCTTAAGAATGAATCCTGGGCCTGTGCTTTCTTAACGAGGGGGGGTGTGTATAATTGAGTTCCGGGCCTCGGGTTTCTTAATTGAGGGGGGATTTTAATTCTGAGGTGAACATTATTTCTGATTTTGTCTTGGACAGCTACTAGACGTAGAGCGCAGTACTCAACACCCAAGCCCAAAATCAACATGAACCATGAACAAAACTGTTTGTTTTGCCATAGACCTAGTGGGGGGGGGGGGCGGATTTGTAGGAGTTAGACGGCGCTACTACAGAAAGCTGTGACTACGCCTAGGCCTTGAACCCTAAACCCCTAAACCCCAAAACGCTTAAACCTAAACCTTATGCACTGTAGTCCCGCAAATCCACATCGGCAATGCGGCCTCGTAACCTGCAATAGCCTTTTATGCCCTGACACCTTAGTTGGGAAGTTCATAGTAAAGGGTACAAGGTCCAAATTTGAGGTTCATGTAGTCGCCCAGCGCCTGAAACACCTACCCAAGTACAAAAAGTCCGTATTCGATTGCCATGAGCATCGGCTGGATGAGGCCCTGCCGAGCAGGCCCAGAATGGAAGAGTGGCTGCTCTGCCGCTTACCACATTGCGCTTGGCGAGAACTCAGGCATCAATTTCAATCACTAGTGCGGTGAGTCTCATAAACCTATAGATCATTAGCGGTCAGTTTTTCCGGAATGTCGGCCTTTGTCGGGTACCCTAATGACAGGGGGAGGGGCATAATTTTGAGAACTGGGCTCACAGGGGTTGTTCCAGAATATGGTAATTTCTAGAGGGGTCCCAACTGAGGGAGCCCAACAAAGGCCTCGAAGTCTCCAAAAATCTGACGCTCAAGCCAAATCCTAAACCCAAGCCCGAACTAAACCCCCAAAGGTTGCTACTTTCTGGATTGAGCGCATGGTTGGACACTCGATCTCAGAATGTGGCTTTTACACAAAACAGGTTTGCACCTTCCTTATTTTTAACTAAATATACATGTATATATATATATTATACAGTTTATTATTGGTGTTTTTTAGGCGGGGAGGGGGGTGGGGTCCATTTAGGATTGTCGTATTTTGCTCAACTTTTTTTGTGTGTGTGTGTGTGTGTGTGTGTGTGGGGGGGACATGAAGGGTCCCCCCATTTTGGCATCTACCTATCTGAACCTTGTGCTCATGATTTACATGCGGAGCACCCAGGGCTTGCTGTAGGTTGCTGTTCTTCTGTTTTTGAGCTGTGGAATGTGGCGCAGTTGTTGCGCAATTCGTGCGCTCCGGATGTGACAGCTCTTATGAACCAGGCCCTTATTCCCCTTCCTTTAGGGCTTAGCCTCTTTAAGCCAAAAACCCTTTTCAATTCCTGGGTTACTCTTCGGTCTAGCTAACATGAACAACCAGTCACCTAGTCAAAGTACACGATGTCTTCCCATCGCCCAAGCACATGTGGTTTCCTGAGCTGGAAAGAAGAAGCATGGAGAGATTCCGAACATTTTTTTTGATTTGGGGTTCAGGGTTTCTGCAAGCATCAGGAACCCTTGGAAGAAGTTCTGGATACTGCTCTTCAAGATGTGTTGCACACTCCGCCGGCATTCGATCATGCATGAAACTGCGCTGAGATGCCATGAGATCAAAGCCTCCTGCACTTTGCTTCTTAAGGGGCATAATGTAGTTCATGAAGGGATCCATTTCTAGCTTGAGCTTCATTGATTACTTAAAAACATTTTGGGCTGTATGCCCCAAAGACCTGCGCCCGTACACCACTATCTGTCAGGTGGAAGCAACTTTCAACGGTCGCGTCGAGGAAGCAGACCCATGAATCGGAGTAAGAAGGCCATCTGCATGACAATGCATTGACAATGTTCTGGGCGACAGGACTTTATGTGTTGGAGAAATTGATGGGATGCTGGATTGATTTCTCAGAGCTTTGGAAACTTCAGCACCAACATGCCAGTTAAGTGCAAAGCAAGCAGCAGACAACGGTCCGCAGGGTTCACGGGTTTTGGGATTATGGGCTTAGAGTTCATTTCCACCTTTGATTCTTGCCGGTGCGAAACAATCGTTCGGCATGTGTCGACTTGGGGTTCAGGCTTTTTGGATCTGGCTTTCCTGGTGTCTTTGCAGCTTCAAAGACCAGTGGATGATGGAGCTTGCAGCCGAGCCAGTATCAGGGTACCAGCTGCTTTTGTCACATGTAGAATACGGCCGGGCTTAGGGGCTTAGGGCCTGCAGGGAAAGGATGCCCCTTAGGCCTTTCTAAGCTGACAGACCTCCGAGAACTTTTCTTTCGGGCTCTGGGGGTTCTCCTGGTGTCAGGCGTGGTGGGCATCGATCTGGGCAAAGTGAGGGGAGTCACGATGTCACCGTCGCGCAATGTCCAGCATGACCTTACATACACTCACTGCTCTGGATTTGCCATTCCTCTCTACAACCCTGAGCCCTAAACTCCGTGTGCTGAACATCAGACCCGAATCCCTGAACACTGCACACAAACAGCAACTTACACACCCTATACATTCAAGGCTTCTGCAAAACTTGTTTTTCCGCCCGCGTGCGGCTCCCCTCCCCCTCCTCCCCCACAAGGGCCGGTCTATTTCTGGACATTATCGAACTCTTACAGTTTATGGTTTTTTGTTTAGGGTTTTGTGGGCTCAACCTGTGTAAAACACAAGCTCACACTCCTTACCATATGAACAAAGCCCCAAACCGAAAGCCCCAAACCAATGACTTGCTCAACTCCAGAGTATTGGCTGTGATATAGTCAGAGCTGGATCACCGCATCGTTGTTGTCGCACACAAATTTTGAAGACTTGCCAGTGGAATATGTGTACAGCACAAACCCTAAACCTTAAACCCTTAACCCCTAAAACCCCTAAGCCCTTACAAACCCTAGAAACCCTACAGACCCTGAAGACCCCACCCACCCCTATCAGGTCAGGATCATGCAAAACCCCTGATTGGGCCCGTGAAGTTTACTTTTGTCGAAACTAAGCAATGCTTCTCGCTATCTATTTATGTTTTTTCTGCGCACATATGTTTTTTGTTTATCATGGTGGCTTGTATGAAGTTCTTTTTGTGCAGTATGTTCGACGAAGTTTAATAGAAGCAGATGCATCAGACTGCGGGGGGGTGGGGGGGAGGGGGGGAATTTGACCCGATGTAGTCCTGGGATTGCTCAAGCAATTTGAGCCGAGTATGAGACGATTCCATCGTTTGGGGTTTACGGTTTCGGGTTCTTGCAGAAAGCAAGCGTCAACGGTGTTTAGAGGGCCTCTAGGGCGTAGATTTGGGCCGGAACATGAACCCTGGCGCAAACGGCAAGAAAGGCCCGCATCCTTTTGGCTACCTTTGGCACTAAATGAGCCGGAACGAAGGTGTGTTTTTTTTTTTTTGAAATTGCTTGGGATTTTGTTTAAATATCAGCGGCCCTTAACAGGGATTATAGTACCCCCCGTTGTAATTCTTAGTAAGGACTGTTAGTGTAAGGGGGAACATTCCGAGACATAGCTATATAGAACCCGACAGGAATCAAACTTTGGAGGGGGTATGGGGTTATAAGAGTTTAAGTGTAGTCCACAATAGCCTTTACCTCCAGAATATTCTCATTCGGAAACCCCTAAACCCTAAACGCTACAAGGACCCAAGGAGGGCCCAGATTTGCAAACTCCGGGAACCTAGATCATGTACTCTAAAGCCTCCGAGGGCGAACATTCTGCCCTCGCGGCTGGAATTTCTGCTTCGGCATTGGCTTTCCAGGTGGATCCAATCTGAACAGTCCGCACAACTTGTTTTTGGGCACATGTGTCGTTACCCTTAAGTAACCCTTGAATGTTGGCCCTACTGTTCGATCTTGGAGTACCCACCCTACAGACCCTAGCCCAAATCACCTTTCGCCGCACCATCCGCTGGCATTGGCAGTTGTGGCTTGGGATGTTCCTCCTTGTACTAACAGTCCTTCGTACCCCCTACTATAATCACTATCAAGGACTGTTAGTATAAGGGGGAACATCCCAAGTTGCGGTAATTGTGTGCATTGTTTTTTTCCTGTTGCGGGAGGGTCCCTCCGGGCGTTGGCACCAGGCTATGCCACGCCGGCTGGGCCTCACGGTAGAGTGCTTGGTGTTTAGGGATTGTAGGGTTCGGGTTGTAGAGTGGAAGTGTTTGGGACAGTATGGTAAGCGACGGCAGGCCATCAGATATTTCATGTTAAGAGGATCATAGTCAGGATTGTTTCGCGGGGTGTGAAGGGGCCGACCTGCTGAGGGCGGACTGTTTCCGAGTCTGGCTTTCTTCCGCGGGCTTCCTGTTGCAGACCTCGGGGACTGCAAGCCATGCAAGCCCGCAGCCTACTTGGAACCTACATGTTGGGATATTCCCCCTTTTCCTCACAGTCCTTAATGGGGATTATAGTAGGGGGTACGATAATCCCAATTGAGGAGATGTTAGAATAAGGGGGAACATCCCAACCTATATGCTAATGAAGACTTCGTGCAGGTGATATCTTTCTCCTGTCCATTCAAGCCTCGCTTCAGTGTTCCACGTCGTCGGAGCCGGGACGACAACCCTAAACCCTAAACCTCACACAACAAAGCGTCAACCCTCCTGGTTCAGCATTCAGAGCCTTTTCAGTCCAAGAGACACCCTGTACGTTTTGGAATTAGAGTCCTCCCCGGATACCTCCCCACAGGTGGATCCCGTTCCCCACCTTGCTTGTTCGACGCCTGGGTGTGGTGTTGTGTCTTGCATCCCCACACGCCCCTCCCGTAGATAGTTTCGTAGTCCTTGTGCCCTGTGCTTCAAATCGAACTCCAATGATCAAGGGGGCCACCTAGTTGTACCGTGCATGGTTGCAAACTACGAGCATGCTCAAAGCTTTTGTGTTTAGGGCCTAAAACAGTGGAATGCGCTTGAATAACTCTATGCAGGTTGGTTGGATTGTTTTCCTTCACCCTAACACTAAGCCCTACGAAGCCCTCAGACCCTAATGTTGCGTCGCCTTTGTTATCCTAAGGCTCCAAAGGGCTGGACGGCCGGTCTTGTACCCGAAGCCCCAAACAATTATGTTTACGAGGGTTTGTAGGGTTCAGACGTGTAGAAGACAAAGTTCAACTTCCCAGCAGATTCACCAACGGGCCAGGACATAGCCCCACAGGCTCGAGCGCGTGTGACCTTATACTTTATCCAGAGAAAAGCCAATTGCATGTCGTCCCGTAGCGAAAGGCAGATTCATGACCTTAAGCCCTCAGCCCTACACCCACCCTAAACCTATACCCTAACCCTCAACCCTAAACCCTGAACCCTAAACCCTAAACCCTAAACCCTAAACCCTAAACCCTAAACCCTAAACCCTAAACCCTAAACCCTAACCCTAAACCCCAAACCTGAGGGGGTGGAGCTCCCTCAGCTCTGGCTCCATGTGCACCGCCACCTGCCACACAACTGCGTGCAGGTCGGAAATTAAGCACACGAGGTGGCTGCCCTTTGGAGGATCTTGGAGGATAGGTCTCCCAATACTCCCTGCATACCCCCTATGCAGGCCTAAAGCCTTGCACTTTGCTGTGAGGGTGGTGTCGTAGCTCTTGTAGGTTAAGGGCTCGCCATCAGAACTCAGAAGCCTGCCTCCGCGGAGTTCCGCGACGTTCCAACGAGCTTGGCAGCCCTGCTTGCGTTGTTGGTGCTTGGAATCGCATCCGTGAGTGTTCTTCCAAGCCCTTAGACACAGGCTATTCGCTGTAAACCCCAAACCCTGACCTGATACAAAATGTTTGAGTCAGGGGGCTGAGGGTTTCGCATGTTGGTAGTCCGCCTCAGGGGGGATGCTTAAGCCTTGTTTCGGGGTTTAGAGTTTAGGGTTTAGGATTCGCTTCTGCTTCAGAGGGCGCCTCGTTCGGCCCAGCAGTGTATCAGAGACCCAGCATTTCTGGGGCGAAATGGATCCCTGAAGGGAGATGTGTCATGCACGCTAAGGCTAGCCTCTAAAGCCCCCTTCTGGTTGATTCAAGTGAGCAAGCAGGTGCCAAGTCTTGTTTTTCCTCCAGTCCAGGCAAGTTCCGGATCGGATCTCGATGACACAGCCTGTCAGGCTCACGTCCACGGTGGCAGTTCACGAAGCAACCGGTGGCCATGTAAGGACCATCACCATGGCATTCCCTAAACCCCAAACCCTTGAGCCGCTTCTGCCCAAAGCCTTCGATGCCAGCCGGGTGGAATCATGTAAGTCGGACGCCCTCATCTTGAGGTCAAAAAAAGAGCCCAAGAAGGGGGTCCATCGCATGAAGCCATCATCTGGACGTGAACTTGGGCCGGCATACAGAGAGCTTCTTTATGAAAGCCGTGCAAAGCGTGCATGTCTGAAGATTTCAATATGCCGAGTCCTAGAATTCTATTGAATTCTAAGCGCCATGTGCGCAATGTAGAATAGGCCTATGGGCTGTAAACATAGAACGTGTTCCTGATGCATGAAAATTCGAAAAGGGGATCCCAAATCAAGGACAAAAAGACAAACCCTGATATGGTTGTCACGCACGCAAGGCACGCTAAGTACTCTCGGCTCTGGCAAGCATTGCATGGCCCTCAGAGCAAACAGGTATGAGTATTGAATTCTCACGAGTGTGATTGCAAGTCTTTCATCAACCTGAATTCGTCGAATTTCATTGATATTCAAGTTCGTGTTGTCCATCTTCTACGAGTGCGATCTTCGCAGAAGGGGCCTACTGGCAAGTGCTTGATGATTTCCAGTCAGTTCCTGCCATGATTCCATACTCATGAGAGTGAGAAGAAGTGTGCAGAGAGCTTGTGTCAGCATCCCGGAACCTGCAAAGTGCTGTCTACAGCCGGCTGCTGAGCACCGTGGATGGGTGGCGAGCACTTCAGCTTGGCCCCCCTTCCCGCTTCCGTAGCCAGGAAATTCCACGAAGCTTCCAAAGTTGACAAGTCACTGTCAAGGGCTGGCACCTCGGACGCCATGATCAGGGACTCTGATGGACTCTGGCCGCGGCTCTTCCAGTCTCCCTCCAGGTTGAAGACATTTTTGGAGGTGAGACCTCAGCGGTTAGGGCGATGCCGCTCCGCTCGGTAGGACATGTGAAAGATTCTTAAAGTTTGGCAAGGAGTCCGATGTAGCGAAGGTTTTGAAATCAATTTGTGGAATCAAGCTGCTTGAGCGAGTGAAAGTCGCAAGGGAGCAGGAGCCATGCGCCACTGTACATGAGTCCGAATGGGGCCTCCATTCGGATTCTCGTCGGAAATCAGATTCATGCTGCGAATGCAAAATATCCGGTTGTGCTTCCACCTGCTGAGTCCCCCGAGTCTTGCCCCAAGCATCCCTAAACCCTAAACCCTAAACCCTAAACTCTAAACCCTAAACCCTAAACCCTAAACCCTAAACCCTAAACCCTGAACCCTGAACCCTAAACCCTAAACCCTAAACCATGCTGCTGCATGGCCTAGTGGGTCTACAGGCTGCCTCTGCGGCGTCGGAGGTCGAAACTGCACAAGCCACGCTGCCAGATTCAGCGCCTGAAAATCAGGAGGGGTGTCCCTAGCTTCAATGTTTGTCGATGTCTAGCCGGCCTTGCTTTCCGTGGCAGAGTCGGCACGGAGTTGTTTGTAGACCTTCGCAGACAGAGCATGCAGCTTTCAAAATCACGTAGTGGGGTTGGTGTGTCACCACGAGTCAAGCTGATGTCATGGCAGATGTCGGTGCAGAGGCGACTAATTAACCCAACACCCTGAAGCCCTAAACTCGGCAGTCGCCGCTTTTTGTGAGCCCCCCCCCCCAGCTCGTTCAATCACAATTTTTCTGTGGGACGTATTTGCACGGGCTGTGCCATTTTTGCCTCCCTTTTTTTTTTTTCTCTCTCTCTCGCTCTCTCTCGCTCTCTCTCTCTCTCTTTGCAATCTCTACTGCCTAAACGAATTTACAAATTTTATGGTGTAATGTTAATGTTTGATTTAAATCATTACGACGACGATAACGATTACATAAAACACTTCACATCCTCCCGAAACCCTTGTAGCCCTAAACTTAAAGAACCCCAAACCCGAAGCCCCTCACCCTCCGGCCCTCAACCCTATAAGCCCTGCAAACGCAAACCCCTCAATCTCTCAATAAATCCTAAGTTTTGCAAGATTCAAGTTTTAAACCCTTAAACCTAAACCTCTCGAATGAGAGGGATTTAAGCAGAGACAGAGAGAGCGAGAGCGAGAGCGAGAGCGAGCGCTAGAGAGTTCGAAAACGCAACCCTTTGAAGCCCGAGGTCTGGGGCCCCAAGGCTTTGGCCCGCCCTTCCCCAGAAGCATCCAAAAGCCCATCGTCCCAAACCTTCGGATGCATGCACCCAACGACTGCACCCTCAAGCCCAGTCTCATCCGATTTAAGGAAATGGTGAGAGCTTTGTGTGTTCCTCCACCCGGGGCTCTCATTGGGCACTCAACGGCAGGTAAAGACATCTGGGATGCTCGCAGGGTTTTCGGGTTTTTGGGGCGATGTTTGATGTTTCAGATGCCTTCAAGCCTCAATTGCTGCACCGGGCTCAAGCACCAAGACGGTGCAACAGCCATGCCCCGATCCTTGAACCACTGAGGTTCGGGGCACGTGAAGCACCTGGCCCAGGGCTTTTTTCTGCAAGTTGTCTCGATCTGCATCGTTAGACACAGAACAAGGCCAAGGATCCCACAACGTTCATTTTCACACCGCTCCATAAGACATCGGAAGCCTTCTCTGGAAAGTTGCTTGAGCAAACAGCAAGCAGACAGCAAGCAAACGGCAAGCAAACCAAACAGCAAGCAAACTGTAAGCAAACTGTAAGCAAACACGAACATGCGAAGCACAAGGCCTAGGAAACCACATCCCGAACACCAAGCCCAGCCTTAACCTTCGGCTTAGCACCTACTCCTTCTGGTAGTGAAGCACCTTACATCTGCGCACGTGTGCGAAGAACCTCGCCTGGGCCTGAGATGGCTGATTGCACGAGCAGGGTTGAGTTCAAAATTGGGCCGTGAACTCCGAGTCGTGCCGAATCCGCTTGAGCTTGAGCAGCATCAAATGTTGGGCTACTGGCAGAATCAGCCACTGAGTTGACGCTGGGGCCTGCAGCCCTAGCAGGATTCTGGGGCACAAAGGTTTCCTTTGCCTGGTCGTGCTGAGAACATTTGGCACTTTGAGGTTCTAGTTGCAAGCTTCAAGGGAAAGAGCTGCCACAGCACCCCAATGAAATACCGTTGTGATACATCTGATACATCTAAGCCTGTAGGACTTGTCAGTCCGGCCCCAAAGCCCCGAACCTCGAACCTCGAGGCACTCATTATGGAGCGACAGCGGGCACCAATCCGGCGACCACACTGCAATGGTTGCCCAACAAGCTGATGTAAAGCTTTTAGATGTGCACATGTGGCAAGTGTTAGCATTGCGTTGTTCGGTATGGTGCAGCATGACACTTTCATCAGATATGCCATGTGGACGCAAGGTGTTGGCTTCTTGGTATACTTTCGCATGACCATATGAAGTAGGGTATATATTCTTGTACCCCCAAAAGGACACCCGGTATATGCACTGACCAATATTGAAAAGGAACCCTATATACACTCACCAATAACAGTAATATAAACCCTACTTCCTACGTGTCTACACCTTGCCAAATGCACCAGCCATGTGAAGCTGAGGGCCCAAGATTCCATGCCCCTGCTCATCGCGGGGCGCACCTCCCTGCGGCTGGTAGCACGCTTGGGGCTCTCCAATTTTCAGCTGCTGCAGGCTGGGTTCTGAATTCGCTTCAGTCAAAAACTGCCCCCCTTTCGACGGAGCCCTACCACTGTCGTAGACAAATTGAAGCTTTTGGGGGCTGCAAAAATTGTGACAAGTGACAAGGCGCGTGGGAACTTTGTGGCCCACCAAATGAGCACCCCGACCCTGGGCATGGACAAGAAATTAGACATGAGCAACTTCGCGATCAAGCTTCTGAGGGAAGGCTTGTGCCTTGTCATCACCTGGGAACAGCCTCCCAGACCACCCCGACTCTGACTGACTGCGAGAACGCTGAAATTTCGAGGTGTTCCCTGAAGGGGATATTGAAACGCGGGCAGGCACGCGACGACACTTCCCGAAGACGCGTCCGGCGAAGACACGTGCCGTCACGAAGACACATGGGAATTTACGAAAAACACGGCCCAAATAGCAGGGTGCCCTTGTAATAAACCCCAATAAGGGCCCCCTAATATCGGAAACCCCCACATGCGTGGGCGACGAGACAGCAATTACACTTTGTGGCGCTCCACATCGGTCAGCAGTATCTAAGCCTTGCAAGACGCCAGCTCCGCCGTCATTCAGGATCTCGGTCTTCTATCGCAATCAAGGGCACAGCATGTACAAGTGCCGGAGCGGTATCGGGAGACCGAAGGGTTCTGTTGGAGGAATCTGGCGAATTCAGGTCCATTGGGCACCGACCAGGCTGCTCAGTGATCGCAGTTGGCACTGCGCCACAACGCCAATTTTGTCGAACGAAGCGATGCTTGGGACCCGAGATCCTCATAATGAACCACGATGCTAGTACTACCAGCAGCCTGCCCTGCAGGGCCTTCTGGCCGTGGTATTTCTTCTCCACGCAGCCGATGGCGCCATGCTCCCCGGCATTTTCAAGGACTGGGCTTCAGTGGAGACTCCCTTTGGGGTTTCCGTGCATTCTATACTGACACGATTGGACAGCCGATAGGGGACCCAGTTGTGAATCTTGCAGGCGCAAGACCGATGGTCGGGCAACAAAAGGGGGGTCGAGTCGACTGTTCCAAGTGCCTTGGGAGTAAATATACTAGTGTACTCCAATAGAAACAGATCCATAAGTAAACAAACTAAACACGTGTATGCATATATATATATATATATAGTACATGCGTGGCACCGCCCTGTAGCATGCCAGCTAAAACCTGTCTGAAGCATGAATCCCTCGTTGTGTACACTTGCCAGGCGTTGGAGGAGGGTCTACAAGACGCCACTCCAGTCTCCTGACAACGAGATTTGGGGATCGGAGCTTGAAATTTGAAGTGCTGCGACTTCGAGGGTCCTTGAAAGTTGTTGTGTGACGGCTCAATATAGGTGGATAAGTACGAACGCCCAACACATTCGTGTTCTGAAATGGCGACGAAGCAGCGGACGTTCTGACATGACGTGACATGACATGACATGGCATTCCTGTGCCCTGAATAAGACAACTCACCAGCACCACCCCTAAGTTCTTCACAGCATGTCTGCATGAAAAGCAGCGTGCAAGAACCACCCGCGTGTGATTTTGAGGAGAAGCTTATCCGACAAGACAAGTGGGAAGCACTGCCCCCAATGCTTGAGAAGTAGATAGGCGTTCCTCCGAGAGACCGCCTAGCATGTGGAGAGGAAACGCTTATCCTTAACATCAAATCGAAAGAGCGGCCCCATGAGATTCGGAGAACAGACTCTCCTCACACGAATCCCCGGCGTTTCTCCTTTGCTCATCGGCTTGGTGTCTTCTCCGTTTTTTTGCCTCCTGTCTTCATTTTATGGTGGCGAAAAGGGGTTGAAAATGTAAAGAAAAGCTTCAGCCGCAGCAGCTCAGGGGCGCTGGTTTCGGGTGCTCTCATGGCAGTCGGTCCTCAGAGTCCCCAGATCAGTTGCTGGACCGAGGTGACCTTGGGGCCGTGCATGTGCGTGAGGTCCTAGGTTCAGCATGGCCAGAATCAAAGAAAACACGAATCAAAGAAACCCTAAACCCTAAACCCTGAACCCTGAACCCTAAACCCTAAACCCTAAACCCTGAAACCCTGAAACCCTGAAACCTAAACCCTAAGGTCTCCCTTGGTGGCATTGTCTTCATCGAAGCTTTGTGCCACAGCTTTGCTGTTCTCGCACCTTGGCTTGAGTAGAAAAACAAACCACCTCTGGCGACAGGCAGGTGATGAGTTTGAATACGAAAACAGCAACTCCTGGCAACAGGCAGGTGATGAGTCCTTGTGCTGCCTGCTCTTCCACACACCTCTGCGCACAATGCGGGATATCCAGCAACCTCAGCCTCTGAGGTCTGGGGTGTCCTGGCGGACAGATACTGCAAGTTGACGCTTCTGATGTACGCGCTCCATGGCTCCTTTAAAGGCTTGGCCGTTTCGCAGCTTCGGGCCGGAAGTGTTCTTCCGAGATGGGATTGAGAGGGTGCCAGGCGAAACCAAAAAATTCTTATTGATCCCAAATTCGGCAGAGCTCGAGATGTGAGATTTGACCTTTATGAGAAGCAGCACACTGCGCCTGTGCCAGAGGATGGTCGTGGTTCTCATTTGAGGATACATACATGGGTTTTGTCCCAAGCTCGCTTACCCGACGAACTTCTCGGCTCCCGACGGCCACGATGTTTCATTGACTGGAGGCATTTGTTGACATACCCGACGCATCTCATCTTCGAACCCTACTCACTGATTTCCGCGCATCTCTGGCGCCAAAAACACGTAAGCCCTAGCCGTTCCCTCTGCTCGTCGACCTCATGTCGACTGGAGCTCATTCTACCTGTGCCCCTGTTTTCGCTCATGCACCTTCATTCACTCATTGCTTCCTGTCTGACAAGAACTTTCGGCTATCGTCTATTCCGATATCCAAGATTGGAAATTTCATCCGATCGTCTCGGAGAAAGCGTGCAGACTCGTGCCTTCGTCGTGGAGGCAGTTGGACAAGAAGGTATCGCTTGTGTTTGCAAAGGCTTGGCACTTGTCTTGTTCGAGCGTTTGTTGTCGTGTAGATCAGTTGTGGTCAAGGTGACAACCCCTAGCGAGTCAACGACTTAGACTCTTCGATTGATGGTTTGACTTGCTTGCTGATCCGTGACCATTTTGGCGCTCGCCTTCGAAGTTTTCTCCGCCACCCACCCACCCACTCTCGGATTTTCCTTCATTTTTAGCCTACAGTCGGGCGGGGAAGCAGGCGGTCCTCCCAAAAATTCGGATATCGCGTTTAGGGTATCCAAGATTGGAAATGATATCCGATCGTTGTGTGAGGAGGCAATTGGAAAAAGGTTTTTTGCTTGCGACTGTAAAGGCTTTGCACTTGTCTTGTTCCACCGTTCGTTGTCACTGGTACTATTGGTACTACTACTACTACTACTACTACTACTACTACTACTACTACTACTACTACTACTACTACTACTACTACTACTACTACTACTACTACTACTACTACTACTACTACTACTACTACTACTACTACTACTACTACTACTACTACTACTACTACTACTACTACTACTACTACTACTACTACTACTACTACTACTACTACTACTACTACTACTACTACTACTACTACTACTACTACTACTACTACTACTACTACTACTACTACTACTACTACTACTACTACTACTACTACGCCCCAACCGGGTGGTTTGCCCACACACAGTGGTCAAGCATGGGTTTGGACAAGCATGCTTGAATCAGCTCTTGCCGCAGCATGTCAGCATGAACCATGTGGCACCCAACAGCCCAAAGCCTAAACCTTAAACTCCAGAAGTTCTTGGTCCTATTTCATAGCTCAGGATTTCGCAGACGACTCGTCTTGTGGCCACTACACTACTGACGCAGTCCCGTGCTTGTTGGGTCGCGCGGCCACAGGTCCGCGGTCTGCAGAGACGGACACGGCTTTGGCATACGGGAAGCGGGGCGCAGACGCTGGGCAGCTCGCTGAGGAGGCTTTCTTTCTGCCTCCGAAGCAGGTGGCCAGCGTCTGCGCCCCGCTTCCCGTATGCCAGGGCCGTGTCCGCCTCTGCAGACCGCGGACCTGTGGCCCCGCGACCCAAGAAGCACGGGACTGCGTCAGTAGTGTAGTGGCCACAAGACGAGTCGTCTGCGAAATCCTGAGCTATGAAATAGGACCAAGAACTTCTGGAGTTTAAGGTTTAGGCTTTGGCTGTTCGTTGCCCACAAGCAGAAGACGCGGGCAAACCGTAAACTGTCTTACGCCTCAACCCTGAACCCACGCCCGAAAGCAGTGTTATTTCCTTGAAGCCCAGGACGACAAAACACCGAAGCCCTCGTGCTGGACTCGTGCCTGAAACACTCCAAACCCCAAACCGTAAGACGCGCGCGCGGGCAAACCATAGGGTTCTGCGAAGTCCGGAACGCAGGGAAACCCGCAGAGGGTCGTCGTTTATGAAGAAAAAAAACGAAAAAAAGAACTCTGTTGAAAGGCCGGCAAAGGCCAGAAACGCTGCGCCTGCGCATGTTTTATGTACCTTCCAAAAACAAGCGCGGGCAAACCATAGGGTTGCACCGTACTACTACTACTACTACCCCTTCTGCTTCTGCTTCTTCTTCTTCTTCTTCTTCTTCTTCTTCTGCTTCTGCTTCTGCTACTGCTACCGCTACTGCTGCTACGCGGAAGCTGTCGAAAAACGGCCCAGCATCGCTGTGTATTTTGCCCGGGCCAGCGCTTTCCCGACCCCGATACTATCTGATACGACTGCTTTATGTAAACCGGTTCATGGTTGGATATAGAAAGCTGTTGAGAGTAGGAAAAGACTGCCTTCTACTGTTAATGAAGATCATTTCGAAAATGAAAGTTTGTTATGTGTAGCCCAATGACAGGCACATCGTCACCTTGCAAGGATAAGTTGTTTTGGGCAGCCAAAAGTCTTCGTTGCCTTATGGTTCGGGAGTCTTCGCGTTTTCCGCACAAGGTTGAAGTAGCACGTGTTTGGTGGTGACCTTCGGCCCCAACTTTGGACATGACAAACGAGTCGGTCATATTGCTTTCGCCATCTTTGTAGCTAGCTCTCCATTTGTTGAACAGCTTACCAAGCCACCTCTGCCAACCTTTGAGCTGAAATTACTGTGAGTTTTTTGAAGTGAGCTGAATTAATTTGAAATCCGTCAAGAATACGTCTCACGTAGGGTGGTATCTATGGGTATATGCCACAATGCCAAGTTGCAGCAGCCACCAACTTGGCCCCCCAGATCTCATACCAGAGAATCAAAGAGCTGGACGGCCTAAGTTCAGCTATAACTCCGTCATTGCATTCCTAGCTAAGGACCCTGGTCGGTGCCCCAGCAACCTCGTCCATGCTCCAGGAGTTTCAGGGAGGGGGATTTCTGTCGAAGTCCCGCTGCGGTGATTTTTCTACCTCGCTAGTGTTCCCCAAAGTAATATTTTTGCCAGACAGTACGTATGTGCTGCGTTTAGAGCCCTCGACTAATGTGCCGGTAATGTGCCCCCACCTGCTCTGGACAATCCCAGCTTTCACGCCGCTGGCTTTCCTAGCCCGTTCGAAAGTTCATGTTTAGGGTTTAGGGTTTAGGGTTTAGGGTTTAGGGTTTAGGGTTTAGGGTTTAGGGTTTAGGGTTTAGAGTACTTCAAACGAAGCAACGCGTCGCCAAGTCTTGGGGCCTGGTGACTGCGGCGACCTCCTTCGTCATGAGCGTGCGCGTGCTCTGCGTGGTTCGTGCACTGGCAGGCCGGGATCTGCTATCTGCGCAAGGTGTTGTAGGAATCAAGGGGTTCAATGTAGACAAGTTATCAGAAGACATACTTGGGGTCGAGAAAGTGAAGGCATCACCCTCACCTGCACAACAGTTGCAGCACCATCTGCTGCTGCACCATCTATGAGCATCGAACAACGTCCACCGGGCCTCCAAGGTCAGTCCGGGAAGTAGTTTCGGGGCTAGCCTTGACTCCTTACTTTTCACGAGATATTAAAAAAAAACATGACACCAAAGGGTTGGGGATTTGGAACACTTGGAGCATGTGGACCTGGGATTGGCAGCCCGCGTTGCAGGCATCACCGGTGCTGCAATTGGCCCTTTGCAGGGGCCTTCAGCATGTAAGACAAGAGGACAGCTGTCTGTGTGTGTGTGTGTGTGTGTGTGTGTGTGTGTGTGTGTGTTTTCCCTTTTCACCGTCCTGTCGCGTCCTGTCTCAGGTCTCAGGGCCTTATTGGCGCCGTCTGCCCGCCATCCGACCGAGGTGTTCGGCGCAGTAGATTCAGTGTCTTGGGTCATCGTGGGTCGTCGATGGTCATCGTTTCCCTTCGGCAGGGGGTATGTACGACAGTACTCTTTATGTTCTTTGAGACTGCTGACTCAGCAGTGACGAAGTCGCAGAGGGCCGAGCCGTAGGAGACCGTAGGGGATGGTGCCAAGACCCCTGCGAGGCCGAGCCTTTGGTTGGCTCATCGCCTGCGGTCAAAGCGGCTTTATGCTCGGGGCTTCGAGCCCAGATCTGTTGGCGCATGCTTTTTGCGCGCGCGCGGCGTGCGTTGGACATGTGGTGCCAGACTTGGGGGTGTTTCATAAGGTGCTGCTGGCTGGGGCCACAAGCCATTTGAAGGCGCCTTGGTCCACTGTGCCAACTGTCAGAATCACCTTCTCGTGAATCCATGCAGGCCATCCACGGCTGGCGGGGTACATTCCTCATCTTCGGGCTGCTCACGCTACCCGGTTCTGCATCAAGCCACCGAAGTCTCATACTGAACTGAAAACAGATCTCGCATATCCGAAGTAGTACCAGAAGGCCCCCCAAGTCTGTTGGAGGCTTCTGTTGACCTGGATCCTGTCCATGGCCAGAATGGAGGTGGCGTCAGAGACCCAGATTGAGGGTGGGAGGAGTGGGAGCATCTGCTTCACAACTCCAAACTCCCAGCAAGACCCCAGTATTCCACTTCAGATGTTCGAACCCTGAAGCCCTTTCCAGAGAGGGTACCGTGCAGAGGCGAGGAATTGTCCAAAGTAGATATGTTTGCTGCTTTGCTTGGGGTTTGACTCTTTTGGCGTGTTGGCGTAGCCTTCACCTCGAACAGACCAACTTCGTGACACCTGTTATGCCTTGCCCGTTTGTGCTGTTATGCCCTCCGCGTTTGTGCTCATTCCGTTGTCCCATGGAGAAGTCTGGTACCCTAGCGCCTTTGGCCCGTGGTCTGCACCTACCATAGGAGCAGTTCACCTGCTGCGTTGTGGCTACAAGCCTAAACCCTAAACCCTAAACCCTAAACCCTAAACCCTAAACCCTAAGCCCTAAGCCCTAAACCCTAAACCCTAAACCCTAAACCCTAAACCCTAAACCCTAAACCCTAAACCCTAAACCCTAAACCCTAAACCCTAAACCCCAATCTCTGGGTTTGCTCGTTCCAACAGCTGCTCTCGAAGCCTAGGTGCTGAACCCCAGACCTGACCCACCTTGTTTTTTGATGCAGTGGTTTCGCCGAGGATCTGTCTGTACAGTGCGCAACAAAGACTTGTAACATTTGTATCCTGCAAAAAGCCACGACCAAAGCCAAATCAGCTCTATCCCAACCAAGCCCATGAAACAACGTCTGTATCTGAAGCCGGCTATGCGCCAAGATATCCCAAGATCCAAATCCTTTCACCTAACTTCCCTAAACCCTAAACCCGAAACCCTAAACCCTAAACCCTAAACCCAAAACCCAAAACCCAAAACCCTAAACCCTAAACCCTAAACCCTAAACCCTAAATTAAACCCCAAATTAAACCCTAAATTCAACCCTAAATTAAACCCTAAACCCTAAACCCTAAACCCTAAACCCTAAACCCTAAACCCTAAACCCTAAACCCTAAACCCTAAACCTTAAACCCTAAACCCTAAATCCTGAAAATGTTCTCAGGCGTGGCCTGTTCCAGGAGTCACGGACCTGGGCCCAGCTCAGTGCGGCCAAGAAGCAGGCACCGGCTGGGTGTTTGGGCATCTTAAGAAGGCGGGGGGGCTGTTTAGGGTTTAGGGTTTTGGGTTTAGGGTGCATGTTGGGCCATAGCTGGTTAGGATGCAGGTGAGAATTCTCAGGTTTCCGGGTAAGGTTCGGCCAAGGGCTTCTGGTGCCCCAGGGTTCCTGCACATGGGACGACAGCAAGATGTCGCCAGGGCACTCCGTCCGGAGAGCCCCTGAACGACATCTGGAAGGAGGGCCGCGCCTGAATGTCTTTGCAGGGGAGGGCTTTGCTCTCCTGGCTTTGAACGAAAGAGAGTTTAGGCAGGTGGCGTATGCCAACCCTTTTTAGAATGAGTTTGAAAATGTCCGAAGGCAAACCTTTGAGAATGCAAGCGAACCGTTCAAGGGCCTCCTTCGATTACTGTCAGAAGTTTCTGCGTCTGGGCTGCTGTATCCGGTGTGCTGAAGTTCACTGAAGTAATGTCCTGGTGGTGGCAAGTATGTGAAAGGACACCGGATTTCTGCATTTGTTGCGTCTGGTCCGCGAGAGAAGGACTTTATGTTCATGCTGCGTCGATCCTCCTTCTGGGTGCTGCAACTTGGACACAACTCCCTTGCAGCAACACGGTCCCCCTCAGTCGAGAAGCCTCCGGCGGTTCGTCTTCGAGGGTCTTCCTTGGTGTGAGGCCTTGGGTAGTGAGGTTTGATGAGCTCTCTGTGCATCAAGCAATGCTGCAAGCTGCAGAAGCAAGAACATGTTATCTGGGCCCTGGGCTTAAACCACCCTAAACCCTAAACCCTAAACCCGAAACCCTAAACCCTAAACCCTAAACCCTAAACCCTAAACCTTAAACCCTAAACCCTAAACCCTAAACCCTAAACCCTAAACCCTAAACCCTAAATGCTGGTGTGAACCAGCAGGCTGAGCAGAAGGAACTAGTGGAGTGATCAATTCCCTAGCCCCATTCCCAACCATGGCTCACACAATCGGCGGAGATCTTTTACGCGCAGAAGCAACAGATCAACAAAGGAACAAAAAAGGTCTCTGCAGTGTAGGGCTACGGCTCCTACAGTATGATATGTACATGTTTAAATATGTGGCATGCTCAAGGCTTGAGTTTGGGCCTAGAAGCCACAAGGAAAAATGCGCACTGCAATTGACTACAGAATGACATGTACAGGAGTAGACTTCAACACTCCTCCTTCGCAACACCGCTAGGGTATTGCGACAAACAAAACCTGTACATGTCCATCCCTTCCGGGAGGAGGTACGGGCTCCTACCGAAGGAAAGGCTGTAGCTGGCCGGCTGGCCTCAGAGTGCGAGGGCTCTCACGGCACCTCTTTGCAAAAGAAATGCACTGCTGGCAGGGCTGTGCAATGGGGCGCACAACCTACCCGTCAGGGCGGTGGATGCCCTAACGTGTGCTATGCTTCGTGCAGTCTGCCTGGCTCCTGTGGCACTGCTGGCAGACCTCAAACTCGATGAACCTGTGTGAATGGGCAAGTGTAGAACAGGCTTTAGTGCGATGAAGCTTGTTGCCATCTGGCATTGCAAAGAAACGAGTTGGTGCTTCATCGGCCTGCCTAGTGGAAGCTGGCGCATTCCTCCCGGAAGCGGTCGCAAGACGCTGTGAGGAACTGGCCGCTGCCTCCCTCTCAGAGATTTCTGCCCGGATTGCTTGCTCCGTGCGTTCCCTAAGACGCTGCAACTTGCGTGCCTTGCGCGGGCTTAGCAACACACTGCTTGTGCCAAAGGCCCTGCGGGACAAGAGGGCAAAACTCCACTTCAGAAACTCCCACAAAACAATGGCACAAAACGCAACACCGAAAATGCACACTGCAAGCATCAGGTCGGCGTCCAAGGGAACTGGGAGCGACAGGTCTTCGGGCTCTTCGTCCTCTTGACTGGCAACGCCTATAACCTGCGCAAATGCTAGCAAAACCGCCAGCGCTCGCAAATGCTGATCGGTCTGAGTGACAGTGCCAGCTTCCGCTGCACGGGGCTCTGCAAAAAGAGACCTCACCTGTGGAGTGGACTGGGCGCTGTACTCAAGCAAGCCCCATATCGCTAAGAGCTCACTGATCCTTGCAGATGGGAGTGCCTTGGTGAGAAGGTCAGCGGCTTGCTCTACACCTGGGCAGTAAACGGGAATGATCTCGCCAGTCTCATACTGCTCCCTGAGATAATTGGCGCGCACCCTCAGGTGGCTTGGCCAATGGCGATGGCAAGCGCAGACTGTGAGTCAACCCTCAAGGTCTTACCTAAGTTAACGACCCCAAACTCACCCAGCATGGCCTCTGCAGATTGCAGCGCAACGACAGCATCAAGTCCTGCGACAAGCTCGGACTCTGCAGTGCTGAGTGTGACAAACGCCTGCCTGGCCGAACGCCAGCAGACAGGCGATCCGTGCAAGAAGACTACCCAGCCGGTGTGCGAGCGGTTACCGTCTGGCGCAAAAGAGGCATCGCTGTATGCCACTAGGCCTGTGTCATCTGCGTCAGCAGTGAGAGCAAAGGCTTTGGTTTGCTGCACATAGGCGAGTGCTCTTTCAGCGATGCGTGCAGCCCTTTCAGGCGCCTTTGTGCTCAACGTAGCAAGAACACAAGCGGTGAACGCGAGATCCGGTCTCGTGCGCTGGCTCAGCCACAAGATTTCTCCGGTCAGCCTCTGGGCTGTGCGAACTGACTCCTCGGCGGGGGACTCATCCGTCAGGAGAGTGTCGAAGGACACTAAGTCTCTTCGGCAAGGGTTCTTACCCAGCGCAGTGGGCTTGACGTTGTTGAGGCGTAGCAGCTCCTCTGCGTAGGCCGAACAAACCCTAAACCCTGCACTAGGATCTCCGCCCTAAAAACCTCAGTGGCTGACTGGGCGACACAAGTGTGAGGGGGGTTGTTTTCCAGATCGACTGGATGGCCTTGGCGAGGGCCTCGATGACTTCAACACAGCCAGCGAGTAGGAAGTCATCAACGTAGGTGATTAAACCTCCCACGACTTGCCCATCAATTGTTTGCACGATGCGCCGCCAGTTCGTGTCTAACTTGCCCTTGAGTAGCTGCAACTCAACTCCGTTGACCACGCATCTAAGCCAGAAGCTGGGAATCCCTAAAGTCTGACCACAGCTTTGGCGACTCCCTGAGGCCATAGACGGCGTGTGTGAGGATCCAGAGCTCTCCCTCCTGTGCAAGACCTTGTCGCACAAGGTAGCGTGGCGGTGTTAGAGCGAACACAGGAAACCCTTCGCCCTGAGGGATGGGCGTCAGGAGGAATGCTGAGGTGACATCTAAGATGCCTAGCATCCAACGCCTCTTAGAGCTAATGACGACCAAACAACGAAGTGACTCTGCTGCAGCGCCTGACGCGTAGATTTCAGTGCCAGTGGAAGGGGCATGGTTTCCACACGCAACAAGCCTCGCCTTGCGTTTAAACAAGCTTGGCTGAGCTGCGTGCTCCCCGTTCCCGGGCGCGATAGCTTGCGCATCAGGCGGTTTGACTGTGAAAACCATCTTGGCCGGTACGACCCTCACGTCAGTGCGGTGAAGCCAGTTCCCTTTTCGCACCTCACCAGGCGGCAAACGGCGCACAGCCTTTTCTATGACCCCGATCTCTTTGTGGACTGACGGGAGCCACACCTCACTGTGCTTTTCCGCCTCTCGCGGGTCAACAGTGTGAACTATCTGCAGTGGCTCAGTTAGACCACTTAGCAACTGCTCAATGTCCGGGGTGTACACTGGCTCGGACTTGCAAAGACGCGGGTCCAGGTCGTCAGACCGGAGTGCACACAGCCACTCACCCGTCTGTGGGTTTGGAAAGGAGAATTCCCACTGCACGGGCTGCTCTGGCCAAGGCTCCTCCTCGACCTGTGTGGAGGGTTGTGGCTCCAGGGTCTGCAAAGCGCAGAATAGGTTCCATGACCTTCCAACCCCCACCCTTGTCTACTTTCTGCGCTTCCCTTGAGCTGTCTTCACTTGCGAGCTCTAAGGGGCCCTCCTCGAACATGTCAAACACGTCTATGTGCCTTACATCTTGCTGCGTCGTGAGCGGTAAGCGCGCTGAGGCAGGGAGCGGAAAGCCTAAGGACTCCAGGGCTTGAGGCTCAGACTCTGGGACTTTCCCTAAGGTGTTTACAGTGTATGCTACGAGCACAACCCTTTCACCTTCAAAAGGAGTGGTTGCATGACGGCGTTTGGGGTCAAGGTAGAAGGGCTTGCCTCTCTGCAGGCTGTGCGTTGCGCCCAACCACTTCTTTCCTGCACCGTCAACTCTTTGCTCAACAGGTCCGTGGAGCACATCTCCTGCTCGCAGTTCTACCCACAAGTCTCCTCCTTCAGGAGGGAGCTTGAGCGGAAGGACTACGTTAACAGACCCTTCTACGTTGTTATGGTCTGCATGCAGGGACATGGGGTTAGTGTTAGAGAGCCAAAGACTTGTGAACTCGGCCTCTGGGCTTGCAGACAGAAGCGTCGCGGCCATGAGCTCTGTGAGCCAAGGGTGGGAGTTTGTAACGCTTGTGGTGCCTACTACACCACCATGTCGGTAAAGGCCGGCCTTAAGGGACTGCAGACGGCTGAACTGGACCAAGACCCACATGGCCTCTTCGAGGTCCCAGTCTTCAAGCAGCAACTCCTTGGCAAAACCCTCAAGGTCCACAGCACTAAACCGACTAGCCCTAAATTCCTCCTCAACGGCTTCACCCACTACACCTAAACCTTCAGGCAAGGCTTGCTCAGGCGGACACTCACCGTCAGGTAGTGGTGACAACCGGGACTCACGAACTGCGAGGCTTGACTTCTCACGGAGTCGGACGCGACGTGGAGGTAAGGCAGGTTCCGGCGCACGCTCACCTTCCGGCGGCGGAACGGGCGGCGGCGGCAAGGGTGCCTCGCCAGCTGCTGGCGCAGACTTCCCACGCACACGCCTTGCTGGCTCGAGCGGCGCGGGCTCCCTCACATCGCCCTCATACACACGGTCGGGCATTTCTGGCGAGTGGAGGCGTGAGCGTACGTGGAGGGTTTGGAAAAAGCCGTTCCCCACTCCATCATTGCGTAGGACGACGTGGCCATCATTGACAGAAGGCGACAAACCCATGTACTTGCCCTCTACCCACCTATCCCCTAAGTCAGCCCTAGAAGGTCCGTAAAACTTGAGCTTCACGGAACACGGCGCCCCAAACGGCGCGGCAAGCTTAGACTTGAAGCCTAGCTGTTGCGCTCGTTGCTGCGATGCTGCCGTGGCCATTGCACAAGCCCAGTGCTCCGTTCCAACCTCGGCCTGTGCCAGAAGCGTGCGTGCCCTAGCCTTTAGCCAACGGATAGTGTTTTCGGCTGCTCCGTTCTGCTGCGGCGTGTCTCCTTCCCCAGTTGTGGTGCGCACGCCATGCTCATGGAACCAAGCACGGGTCCTTTTGTTAAAGAACTCCCGACTTCTGTCCGAGTGGAAACGCAACACAGGAAGGTTCAACGAGCGCAGTTCCAGGAACACTTGTTGCAGTGCTTCTAGCACCGCTTCACTCTTGTTCGTGTGTAACGGAACAACAAACACCAACCTAGCTAAACCGGGCGGAGCTTCAAAGTCACACTTAGCGTGCTCCCAAGGGTGCTCTTCCTTGGGTTTGTGGGCTTTATCCTTGGCCTTGGCCTTCGCAGCTGCAACGCGTGGAGCATCGGACTCGTCACTTGTAGGACAATATCCTAAACAATCCTCAGGCAGTACGTCCTCCCCGTCAGGGTGGTGCTCTGGCTCCGGCGGGCCTTCCACAACAACATCAGCTAACTCGTCCTCCCCGCCAGGGTGGAGTGAAGGGTCATCGAACCCATCAACCTGCGTTGGGTTGGGTTCGTCCTTTGTCCCCTGGAGTGTTTAGGAAAACGATACGACGCTGCTAAGAAGTACCGGAACACGGGCGGATGCTTGCTCCTACCTTCGGGGTCTTTTGCGGGGGCCCTGATGGGTCCAGCCACGTCGGCAGACAGGCAATACGCATCAGGATGTGCGACGCATTCGTGACTTGTTACGACAGTGTATGCTAGCCGATGCTCTTGATGCTCTTGGGGGAACATCGAAGGTGTTCCCCCCTAACGCCCTGGCGGTTAGCCTGCGGAAGCTAGTTCTTGTCCAGTCCGTAGCCATTTTGGCTCAAGTCCCCGTCAACACGGGGGGGGGCAAAACTTCCAAGTGAGCTAGATAGCGAGAGACGATATCCTGTGATATCGCTTGCTATGGCGGCCTCTTCTTCGAGTGATGCGCTAGTGCAGCTGGTGCAGCCGAGCCAACGGACCTGCTTAGAGCAGTGCTACACTCACCTTCAGCAGGTAGGTTTTGGGCCGTTGCAACTGGCTACTCTGGACGAGGCCGACTGCCGCGTCATGGGCAGTCAGCTAGCTGACGTTTTGCAGCTCCCTCCGGGGGACTACATTGCCGATGCTATCGCGGTGTGGGTAGAGGAGGCTAAGGAGGAGTCCAAGCTCCTCAAGAGGGCCACCGGCTACCTGCACGACGACCTCATCTGGCTAGCTCTTCAACCGCCCGCGCAGGTCAAGGAGCAGCCCAAGTTCGTGCTACACGAACCTGCGCCTCCCCCAGGGGAAAAGCTACGCCGACTACTTGAGTCGGGGGCCGAAGCCGCAGCCAGGGGAGAGAAGCTGATGGCTATCTGGGTCAAAAAGCTACATGAGGAACTCGTGGCAGCTGATGCACCCGTCCTTCTCAAGCTACAGGGCAGCCTGGACCCGGACAGAGCCGTCCTGCTACTGGTGGGCTCCACTCGTACGTCCACGCTGAAGCGCTACCTCACTCTCTTCCGACAGTGGCGCTTGTGGTTGGGTGAGGTTAAGCTACGCCTTCCGCCTGGGAGGCCCATCGACCTCGTCGACCACCTCATGGCTAGGCGTGACGAACCCTGTGGCCGCACAGTTCCAGAGGCGCTACTGAAAGCTATCGCTTGGATGGAGAAGGTGGCGGAGTTCCCTTCTGAGGAACGAGCTACCTTTGGGCGTCTAGCCTGGGCGGCCAAGGACAAGCTAGCAGAACAACTCGCTGAAGGAGCTCCCCTGACCAAGCGAGCCCCCAGATATCCGAGCTACTTGCTAGCCCAGATGGAGGCCGTCGTCCTGGATAATGGGCAAACCGTTGGATGGCGCATCTGGACGTGGGCTAAGCTCCTCAAGATATGGGGCTCGCTAAGATGGTCGGATCTTCAGGCCATCATCCCAGCCGAGCTTGCTATGGTGGAAGGCCGCTTGGTTACGATCTTACGTAAGACTAAGACCTCAGGCCCCACTAGGAGGGCCGTCGTCATCTCGGAGCGGGCGTTCCTCGTGGACTACCGCTGGCTAGAGACGGGCTTCGCTCTCCTTAAGCAGTTCGCCGGCTACAAGCGGGACTACCTCCTCCCGCGCTTGGGCGCCAACGGCGTGCTGGAGGACAAGCTAGCGACCTACGCAGACGCCATGGTGGCTACAGCTGGCATCCTGGCCAACTGCCTCAAGCTACCTAGCCAGGTGCTTGGGTTCTGGACGGAGCACAGTGAACGCTCCGTGCTACCGACGGGCCTCTCGTTGCTCAATGTCCAGCCGGCTGACAAGGACCTGCTAGGGCGTTGGAAACCTGAGGGCTCCGACATCTACGCCAGATCCTTCGCAGGTCGCGTGGCTAGATTGCAGGCCCAGTTCGCCCAGGTAGCTAGGGCACCGGACCGCTACGTCGAGCTCGACGAGCGCGAGATTGGCCATGAGCTACAACTGTGGTTGGTGGAAAGGGCTAGGATGACCTCGGATGCTGCCGCCGTCATCATAGAGCCGCTAGTTCTGCAGTGGAAGAACGCCCCCCTGCACCAGCCCTACGGCTTGCTAGACGTGCCACCGTTGGAGAACAACCCGGCTCCAGTTCCCCCGAGTGTGGCTAGTGACTCGGATGGCGGCTCAGAGGGCGACCCAGCTACTGTGGCTGCTAAGAAGGCTCGAGTGCACGAGCGGGTGGCCAACTATGTGGTCGTCGAGTTGCCCGGGGCTAAGTTCCGTCTCCACAAGGCAGGACGCTATGGCTGCTGGATGGGTCGACGTAGGCTTTTCCGTAATTCTGTCGATTTTCTAGACAAGCCAGCTAGCCACGAATATACTCACGTGTGCCGTTTGTGCTGGCCGCATGCAGCTGCTACTGCTAGTGAAGATGAGCTCAGCGAGGCCTCCGCTGCGGGGTCGGGAGATGAAGCTGTAGAAGAAGGCCAGGGGGAGCTAGAAGTGCAACCCCCCATGCCATGGCAGGACACGGGGGGTTGGGATCCGGACTGGGCTAGCCTGCAGCTACAAGCTGCGGCGGCAGCCTGGCAATTTCCCCAGCAGTAAGAGTGCAGCTAATGCGCAAGTCGACCGCAGCAAAATGTTGGCCCGGCTAGGGCTCGCAGCTAGCTCCCATCTTCTTGTCCCCCAGTTCCCCCTTTTTTCCACAACGCTTCCGCTAAACGGGAAGACAAGGGGGGAGGGGGGGGTGGGGGAAGCTAGGAGAAAGAACAAGAGACAGAGAGGCAGCAGAGGGACACGCTGTGTTGCTACGCTGTGGCTTCTGTATGCCTTTCTTCTGCTACGCGCTGTCCCCCCGGGGCCCTCCCAAGCGAGCCCCCATGAGGCGAAACTCGGGTCCCCAGGGCTCCAGGCTAGGGTGGGTGCCCAGCGGCGAGGGGGGAGGGTTCGCCGTACAGGTCTCGCTACGCCTCCCAAAACGACCGGACAGTCAAGCTAGGGCAGTTGCTGTAAGGCGGTTTTGCATGTCGCTGGAGCTGCGTGCCGGTTTGTGCATGCTAAAGCTTGGGAGGCATGTGCCCCACGGGAGACTGATACCTGAAGGGCTAAATTTGAGCAAAAGTTGCGGCCGCTGCCCGCTAGCCTGCAGGACGGCCAGATCCGGGGGCCAGTCCAGACCTTGATGGACGCCTGGGAGCACGGCATCCCGCTACAGTTGATAGCCCCACCGCCGGCTGCTTGCGGGGTGCACCTGTGCCCCGGGGGCCCCCACTAGAGCTAACGTGGGGCGACATCCCCACTGCGCTCTGGCCTGCGGGTTCCTGGAGCGGGCGGCCAACACAGCAGCTAAGGAGGTCCCAGAATGGGCTCGACTCCGAGCATGCTATAGCGGTCAGGGACATTGACCTCCCACCACTGCAGTTTCCGCTAGACCTCCTCCTGGTCTCGACCCTCAGCCCTGTGCTAGGGTCCAGACGCTACTGGAGGCGGTGGCCTTCGAGCCGGCCTTCGTGAGGGTTGCTACTGGTCGGACCTGCTACGGGTGGGGACGTTGGGATGTCCCCAACCAGATATTCCGCTGTGTGGTGGTCTGCGCTGGCTGCCAAGTGCTAGCATGCAACAGACGCATGTGGTACTGCGTCGACAGGCATGAGTCGCACTACTGCCACAATTGCAAGCGGTACCGACGCTAGTGCTAGCCCTCGCCCGACAGGGGCAGCTAGAGCTAGCCTTTCTCGGCGAGATTAGCAGCCCTTTTGCTAGCTGAACCAGCCGCCGGCATAGAGTAAAAGCTAGATCTCTGCCGTAGGCTAGGGCTAGGAGAGCGCACGGTTTTTTGACAGGCCGCTACCAGCCGAGTGCTAGGAAGCAGGAGCCACGACACGGCCCCTGCCGCTAAAAGTCGGACGCAAGCAAGGGTCGAGAGAGGGAGCGGAGGGTCAGGGGAGGTCGGAGGGGGGGGAGGGCTGGGGGGAAGCCAAAGGGTGGACGCGGCGGATACTCCCCCTACTCGGGGCCGACTAGACCCCACGACCCCACCGAATCGCTAGGATGCCCGAAGTAGACAGAGGCTGGCGGGAAAAAGGGGGGGGGGGAACTCTTGGCTATGAAGATTTTTGTGGCCCAGCTTCTTTAGTCCTCCTTCTTTCGCTAGTCAGCATGGCTGCGCCTGCGCCGGCCCCCACAGAAGAGGAGAAGCTGGCTAAGGGATCCTCAGACCTCAGGTTCCTCCTCACAAGCCACGGAGTTGCTAGTGCTACCCAGGCAGAACTGTACCACAACGGCATCAATAGCCTGGCTTTCGTTTCGGGGGAGGCCGACCTGAAGACCGTCCTGAAGGATAGTTTTGGACTAGACTGTTAGCCTGGCCAACCGGGCGCAAGCAGCTAGCATGGTAGTGGCCTGGAACACCGCAGCTACCAGGGTGAAGAACCAAGCAGAGGTGGAGGCCACCCATGAGACTCTCCAGCTAGCGAAGCCGATAGCCCAATCGGACTATATCGCTATGAGGAATGCGTACTCCTCCCAGTTCGGAGAGCTAGAAGACAAACATATTCCTGCTAAGGAATACATCGAGAAGAAGCTGTACGAACTGGAAACGGGGGAGTTCCGCGCCGAGCCCCTGACAGAGGTCGTCAGTCGGGATGAGGTGGACCCCGACGTGCTAGTCACCACTTGGAATGCCAAGGGCCAGCTATCCGTGAAGACTATGCCCACGGGGCCCGAGCAGCTACGGCTACGGCTTACGGTGCTTCAGAATGCGCTTATCATGATTAAGCTAAAACACCCCGGCCGGGCCGAGCTAAAAGACGTCCAGATGACGCTCTTCGAGAAGTACAAGGAGTACTTGCTGGGGGACTACTGCTATGGTCTCCGGGCCGGGGGTGATGCCGGTGGTATGATCCCGCCGTGGACGCTGGTGCTGAGCTTACAAGCTCTTGGCTAACCACGGCCTGCCTTTTGGCGAGGCCCTCGTCAAGAGCTACAAGGAGCCCTCTGTGAAGGAGCGCCACTTCACGACTCCGCTAGCCCTCTATGGCAAGAGGCCGAACGTGCCAGGGAGCCCAGCTATCGCTACAGAGGACCCCAACAAGACGAAGAACCCCCCTAAAGGAGGTGGTCGAGGGGGAAAGGGCGATAAAGGGGACAAAGGCGCCGCTACCTAGCCGCACCCCCGAGGGCAAGCCAATCTGCTTCAAGTACCAGGCTAAGGGCGGTTGCAAGAAGGGCCAGTTGCCCACGTGTGCAGACGATGCTACGCTAAGCATCCCCTTTTCCAGTGCAAGCAGCCGCCAAAGGACACGCGGGGTGAGCTACCCCAGGCCAACAAGGCCGCCTGAACCATGCCGGAGGTGCCGGACCGGGGGCCGGCTATGTCCCCCGGAAATGCAGCGGAACCGGGACCTGCTCCGCCTGCTAGACACATCAAGGTCCTCTACCTCTTTGCAGGGCTACCACGGGACGGAGACATGACGACACACATGAAGCGAGAAGCGAAGCGTAAGGGCTACACGGCTACAGTCACCTGCGTAGACATCGGGCGCTCTCCGCAGATGGACTTGGCGAGGCCTGGGCTACGCGAGCAGTGGCCGAGGAGTTTGATGCGGTCCTGCTGTCGCCTCCCTGCTCCACATTCTCCAGACCGGTGTGAAGCTATACCCACCCGCAAGGGTACCAGAAGCTCTGGGGCAAGCAGAAAGAGAAGGCTGTGCTCGGCGCCATCTTCGCGGACTTCGCTTGGGATGTTGCTACGGTAGTGGCAGAGGGAGCGACCAAGTTCCTCGCGTTTGAGCAGCCGGAGGACCTAGGCAAGCGACAGAAGGGCCCCTACCGAGGAAGTCGGCCAGCCTCGATGTGGCAGTGGCCGCACCTCAAAAAGCTACTTGGGCAGGGATTGCGGACCGCGGCTTTCCACCAGGCAAGTTTTGGGGTTTCTTATGCCAAGCCTACCCGCCTCCTCCTTAAGACCCCGGTCCAGCTACCGGACTTTGTTTTTGAGGGTCCGCCGGTCTTCGGACCTGCGGGGGACTACGAAGGGCCGCTCAGGGGCCAGCGCATGGGAGCCATGGCTTCGCGGAACAATGCGGGTACCTTCCGAACTACAGGTACGGAGCAGTGGCCCTCAGCTATGTGCGCGTGGCTAGCGGACCTCCTGGTGACCACGTGTGTGCCTGCTTCGACTGCCGTTGGAGAGGGGACGGAGCACACGGCTACACAAGAGGCGACTCTCAAAAGAACCAGATGGGCGTCGGCTACTCGGAGGAAGAGGTCCCCCTAGGACGTGCAGACAGCTAGGGGTGAATAAGCCTTTAAGAACCTATCCTCACCCGGGCGCTGGAGGCAGGGCGACAGGAGCTACGCCGAGGGCGCCGACTGGGAGGACCGCCGCGATAAGATGAGAGATCTGGCTATCCGCAAGCTGGGCTCGGAGCGGGAGCTAGAGAGGGAAGCGTTCAGGATGGCGGCAGGAGATGGAGTGGGCATCCGGCTGGCTATCGACGAGTCCTTCCTGGGCGAGCTGCGGGAGCTCTGGGCCTCCTGGCTAGGGAAGAGAGGGATCGTGGACCCGAAGATCCTGGAGGTGGCCCCCGGGCAGCCGCTTTATCTGCGCCGCCGTGAGTTCGTCAGAGCTAAGTTCGAGGAGGACGTCCAAGAAGGCCTCATGGAAAAGATGTCGCGAAGGGAGTTCAAGCAGAGGTATGGGGAGCATAGGGCTATCGCAGCCTTGGCGGTCATCGTGGAGGACGAAGCTAGCGGGAAGAAGCGGGTGATCCACGATGGGGTCAGGGTGAACCACAGGATCAGGTGCCGTGACAAGCTACGGGCACCGGGAAGATGAGCACGGCTACCTGGCATGCCGGAGGAGGCTACCCCCGGCGACCCGGACTCCCAGATAGTGTATGTCAACAAGGTGGGCACCTTCGGGCTATCCTGCGCCAGCTGGTGGACGAGGATCGCAGCGTGTGGACTCAGAGCCACCCACCACCTGCTAGGGGCGTCCTACCCTGTCGACATGCTCCTGCATGCGGACGACCTGGAGACGCTAGGCACCGGAGCACGAGGCCGGCAGGGGATCCCGTTGAGCTACACCTACCTGGCGGGCATGGGCTACCCCTTCAAGTGGCCAAAGACGCGGGGCAGCTTCAAGTGGAGTGGCTAGGGATGGAGACTGACTATGTGGGCTACCGGCTGGGGCTCTCACCGAAGAGAGCAAGCTGGCTAGTGGACTGGCTAAGGAACCTCGCGAAGGAGGGTAGGGTCGAGGCGAAGCCCATGTCCCAAGGCCTAGGGCGGCTATCGCACTGGACTGGGAGCGTCCCTTCCTGGCGCCCTTGCATGCCTGGTCGGCGGCCATCCAGGGCAAGAAAGGCTACTTGACCCTTCCAGTGATGCTGCGGACCCTTTGCCACTGGCTAGCCGACCGTATGGAAGGAGGGGGACGCCTACAGAGGCCGCTACCCATGATAGCGAAAAACGATCCCTGGAGCTTCTTCACGGATGCTAAGGCCGACGAGGGACGTGCCTGGATCGGGGGGTTCCTGGAGGTGGTGCCGGGGGGGCACACACCCTGGTTCTCGCTAGAAGTGGAGCCGAGCTGGGCCCCCTGGGCCTTCGAGAAAGGGGACCCCAAGAAAGTCATCGCAGCGCTAGAATTGCTAGCGACCCTGGTGGCTGTGAAGCTATGGAGGCCCAGGAGGCTAGACCCATGGTAACCGTTCGGCGGTGCGTGGGAGATCAGCTAGCGAAACGCTAGAGTTTTTCTCTCGGGAACCATGGGATTTCTGCCACTCGTGCTAAAAGAGAATCTGTCCGAGTGCTTGATCACGTTGGCTATCTTCTCATGTGAGCTACACATGTTTACAGAGCGACGCTCATCCCCACCAACCCCGGGAGGTATGGGCCGGGGGGATGTTGGTGGGGTGGGAGGATTGGCTAGTGTACGCATTCGTGACTTGTTACGACAGTGTATGCTAGCCGATGCTCGCGGCTAAGTCCTTTGAGTTGCCTGTCCACGCTGGCTTAGGACTCTCCTCCCGGAGGCCGTGCGAGCCCCTGAGGTCAGGAAGGTTCGTGCCAATGGTGGTTGGCTTCGTGGTCACATGGCCCAACGCACCTTGGTCAAAGTCGACCTCGAACAGGCCAGCCTCTGAGGCGTAGGCCTGCCATAGAGTCGTGTGCCAAAACGAGGGAACTTCACCAACCAAGGTGTGGCCCGGAGGCAGATAGCGGTCAACTGGCTGAGGCTGCTCAAGCAAGAATGCCACCTGTGACGATTGTTCCGCCGATTGACGATGGACACGCCTCCCGGCTGTCGCAGCTGCGTGCAAGAACAACATCCGTGCAAACAGGCCCGTGTCATTGTCTACAAGCTCACGCTCGGCAGCACTAAGATCGCTCAGACCATACGGCTCAGCAGGGGACCGCACTGGCCTTGGACCTCCGGGCTTGTGCCGAAGAACTGACATGGTACGACAAGGAGGGCCGCCAATCACAGCTGCAATCCCTCGCCGCTTTCACCAACAACCTCCAAAGTGGCTCAGAGTACAGATTGTGGATGCTGGAACGTGCGATGTCCAACCCCACCACCACCGTTCCATCCGACTGCAGCTTTAGGAGCTCTTTATGGGGTTGAGGGCCTGCAAACAAGTGAACAACCCATTTGGTGGAACGATGTAGCGCCTTCCTCCTCCTGTTGAGGTTGGGAAAGGCTTCGGACAGCGCTCGCCAAAATGAGTCCACATCTTCCGACGGGAGAATGCCACGCAACGCTTGCTCCGGAACCTCACTGAAGAACGGAGCCTGTGCAATAGCCATTTCCCCTGCTGTGAGGCTACCATCTCGGGCATACTCAACCAGATGGTCCCACCAAGTCTTGTCCAATGCGATTCGGGCCTCACGAATCCTGTCCTTTCCTTCCTGCGTCCTTTTCCTCAGCTCATCAACCTGTTGCAGCTTGTGCTCCTCCAACTTGGAAATCATGGTTCAGGCCTGGCTCTCCATCACCTCGGGACACCCATTACGAACCCTGAGCCGAATCACCTTACCATCTGGAGCATAGAGCTTGCAACAACCAGCGGACCAACTTAATGAATACCCCAACTGCTCTATGATGGCACCCATAGGAACTATTGGCTGCACTGGGCCATCCCTCCCGGGAGGCAGGAGGAGTGTACCTGCGCGGGTCAAACGCATGAACGTGCTTTGATCGCCGGCTAAACTGGCCTGTACCTCCTCAGCGACCTCCCATTCCTCCTCAGATGAGGCTTGCCGCATCGGGTGAGTGGCCCCTGGGTCAGGGGGGGCGTGTCCGGTTCAGGAAAACTCCCGGTTTGGGGACCCGAAACCGGGAAACAGCTCGCAGGCATGGAGCGTATTGTGAGCCTCTTGAGGGATGGATTTGAAGGCTGCTGCACGCCACCTCCGTCAGGAGTGGGGGCCGCTGGGGCCGGCGCAGTAGATGCTGGACCCTGCGACGGCTGCCCATGAGTGGCATGCGCAGCTTCAAGCTGCCTCAAGGCGTGGGATGCATGCTGAAGGAAGGACTCCATGGATAGAACAGGCGTGGCCTGGACAACGGGTGGCGCGGAGGATGATGTGGAGGTGGAGGCTGCCTGGACTGACGGCTTCTGCTCCAGTGCCTTTGGTTCGGCCTTTCCAGCCTTGCAATCTTTGACGCGATGCTCCTCAGAGCCACAATTTAGGCACTTCTTAAACCTTTCAGCCGCTGGCAGGTCGCTCATGGAGTGAGGGGCCTTGCGTTTCGCACCGAACTTGCACCCCTAGGCGTAAGAAAGTACTTGCACGGCTTACCCTTCCCCCCACCCTTAGCTTCACCCCCTTTTCCCCCCGACTTGCCCCCCGTAGCGTCAATGGCCTTCAGAGCGGCACTGTTGCCTGACCCACCCTTTTTGGCAATCTGTGCTCCAGCCATGGTTTCAAACTCGGCTAACAAGTGCTTGTGACACTCCTGAACCGCATCTTCCGAAGGGTGAGTCTCGATGTGCAACATGCTGCGAACCATCTGAGTTCGGAACATAGGGTCCGGATTTTGGCTTAGGATATGGTTGGTCATTTTGGTGAGGGCACCGGCAAGAACTGTAGGATCTGGAGCTACCATACCGCAGTCAATGCACTGCTTGTGCCACCTACCCCATGCCCTCAGCGCGGACACACCTGACACCACATCCTGGACAACATTGGGATTTTGCAGGTGATTCAACACCAACGCCTTTTCCGTGGAACCTCCAGGCTGATACAGCGTGTAAAGCCGAAACATGATTTGAGTGGCTACTTGAGTGGTCCTGCGAGCTACCATTTCCGCTTTTACCCCTTGATCTAAGGCTGCTAAAATCATGGTGCACGCACGCGCATTGACCCTGGACCACTTTCCCTCAACCAGCTCCGGGCGCTCGTCAACCTCTACCCTGATGCGATCGAGCGGAGTAGCCTTAACCCACCTTTCATATGCGTCACGGCTCACCTGCAGCACTGCGGTCCACCAATCATGCGAGGAATCGGACAAATCACCCATCAACCCTGCAACTAACTCCAACCAATCCTGAAAATCCAACGAACCACTCATCGGATCAGGGGCTTTCAGCATGGGAAGTGCAGTAGTGCCTGGCTTGACGCCTTCAGGGGCGTTACTAACAACACTCTTATCCCGCATGCCTTGCGCCTGCATGGTTTGAAGCTGCTGCATTCCTGCAAACAAGGCATCCATCATGGGATTGCCTGAGGTAGCTGCTGCACACGGCGTTGCACTTGCTGCAGGTGCTCCTCCTGGAGCTGCACTGGCCTGGGCAAGCGGCACCTGTGTACCTGCGCCTGAAACGTGTGGCACCTGTGCATAGGCAGCGGGTCCAACCCCTCCGGGTGGAGATGCGGGCACCTGTGCATCGGCAGCGGGTCCCACCCCTCCGGGTGGAGATGCGGGCACCTGTGTACCTTGCACCTGTGGCACCTGTGGCATTCCTGAGCCTTGAGGCCAGATCTGGCCCAGACCCAGGTTTTCGGCTTGAGAAGGGGGGTTTGGGGCAGACCAAATTCACCTGTGCTGCGTCGTAGGACTGCCCGACAGGTGGGGTTGCACTGCTGGGCAACCTTTGGGAGCCCTGCAACCCTGACTAGAAGTTGGACCAAAACCCAGATGCGGCTGCTTGCGGGGCACTGGTTGAAGCTGCCGCCTCCCTAGCCAACTGCTCCCTCATGGCCTTCTCCTGCTCTAGTTGCCTACTCAAACGCTGGATCTCAAGGTCCTGGGCCTGAGCCCTTTGATCAAACCCTGCCAACTGCCTAGCAACCTCGGCTTGAATTACTTCCTGAGGCAAAGATGATGAATCTGTTCGCGATTGAGGTCTTTCGGGTACATTACCGTACAGTAGGGGGGCCCTTTGTTCTAAAGCCTGCATGCGCTGCAGCATGTCAGCGTTCAGTAGCGGGCCCTCCCTTCCGGGGTGCGATGGTGCAAAGGACGTTGGCGTTCCTTGTGGCCCCACTTGGGGTGGTGACCCACTATTAGAACCCAAACTCCCATCTCCCAAAGCTAACTGCCCTGGTGCACCTCCCGGACTACTCGATGAGCGGGTAGCACTTCGTGGTGGCGTTGCGTGTGAGTCCTGCCACACCGGGACTTGCATGACCTCAGTGCGGGCAACTCTGAAAAAACCCCCAACCCTTGACATGAGCTGGAGCCCAGCCCCAGGGAAACCCTCAACCATTTCTGCAATAGTGGGCAAACCCTGTCCTTGCTGGGAGCGTGGGGTAAGGAACCCCTCAACATGGGAGTCCCCAGCGACTGCTCCACCTGGCGCTGCTTCACCACTCGCGGTGCACTGGCATGCCAGTGCTGGTCTGCGGACCTGGGCTCCCGCCCGGTGTGTTGCCGGGCACATGCACAATTTGGTGTGCGCTCTCACCACCCTCACTGGTGGTCGACATTGGTGGCACTTCCCCTGAACCTCGCGATGATTCATGCTGGCCTGTACCTCCCAATGCCCCTCCCGTAGCCGTATTAGGTTCAAGGCCCACTGCACCTGACTGGCCTGATTCACGTGGTGGCATTGAACCTGAGTGCTGCAAACCATCCCCTCCGGGAGGTGGAGATGGATGCGGTGGATTGGTGCCGTAGCCCTGCCCAAGCGTTGGGCTCATAACCTGCTGTGTGAACCAGCAGGCTGAGCAGAAGGAACTAGTGGAGTGATCAATTCCCTAGCCCCATTCCCAACCATGGCTCACACAATAGGCGGAGATCTTTTACGCGCAGAAGCAACAGATCAACAAAGGAACAAAAAGGTCTCGGCAGTGTAGGGCTACGGCTCCTACAGTATGATATGTACATGTTTAAATATGTGGCATGTTCAAGGCTTGAGTTTGGGCCTAGAAGCCACAAGGAAAAATGCGCACTGCAATTGACTACAGAATGACATGTACAGGACACTAAACCTTAAACCCTAAACCCTAAACCCTAAGCCCTAAGCCCTAAACCCTAAACCCTAAACCCTAAACCCTAAACCCTAAACCCTAAACCCTAAACCCTAAACCCTAAACCCTAAACCCCTAAACCCCTAAACCCCTAAATCCCTAAACCCCTAAACCCCTAAACCCCTAAACCCTACACCCTAAACCCTAAACCCTAAACCCTAAACCCTAAACCGCCAGAGTCTGTCATGCAGTTGCTTTGATTGGTTCGAGCCATCGTTTGATTCGTCGTTCCCTTCGTTCGTCGCCCGCCATGTCCTCCATTTACGAGGTCGGAGGGGCACCTCTCGGTTCTGTCGTAAAGCGTCGTGCATGCTTCCGGCCAGGTGATCCGTGCCGGCTCCGTGCGCGTGGATGGGGCAGCAGACCTGCTCGAAGAGTGCCAGAAGAAAGGCCGGGTTTCGTTCGAGTTCGGAATGGATCCGTAGGAATTTCTTGTGCAGGTTCGGCGCACTACGGTGACGGGTACCACCTCAATTCCCGGTCCCTGCCCGACTTGTACGCACACCTTGCCCCATACCTGCAGGACTGATTCCGAGTTACTTTTTTTTTCTTTTTGCTTCCCCGACAGGACGCTGCCGTTATTACCTCCGACTCGTGCCTCTGCTACGCGGAGAACGGCTGCAAGGACCTTTGAACCTGGTATTCACGTGTAGGGTTGCCGGATGACTTCGCCTGTCAGGACAAGCAGGGCAGCATCGCGAAGACGATGCTTGCCCCTGCGCATGTCGAGCCGCAATGGGGCACGGGTTTTAGGGGCATGGTCGAGGGCTGGGAGGCGGTGACCCTCCAGCCAGCCCCGGGGCGTGGGACGCTGGTGGTCGTTTGTGCAGGCTGGAGCGGTTATCTTGTCTTGTGCGCGAGCTCGTCCGATAGCCGATCCTGTCAGGCAACGACCTATACAGCCACCCCTAAACCCTAAACCCTAGACCCTGAACCCTGAACCCTGAACCTTGAACCTTGAACCCGAAACCCTGGACCCTCAACTCTAAACCCTAAACCCTAAACCCTGGACCCTGAACCCTAAACCCTAGACCCTAGACCCTAAACCCTAAACCCTAAACCCTAAACCCTAGACCCTAGACCCTAAACCCTAAACCCTAACCCCTAAACCCTAAACCCTAAACCCTGAAGACAAAATAAGCAGAAATTGTATGTGGTATCATTCTGAATTTCCCAAGTTGTTTGTCTAAACAGCTGACAAGCTGAGTTTAAGTTTTTAAATCTAAATCTGGAGGTCAAATGCTCCCCCTCCCCCTCCCCTCCCCCTCCCCCTCCCCCTCCCCCTCCCCCTCCCCCTCCCCCTCCCCCTCCCCTCCCCCTCTCCCCTCCCCTCCCCCTCCCCCTCTCCCCCCTCCCCCTCCCCCCCCTCCCCTCCCCCTCCCCTTCCCTGGCCTCTGGTGACAGTCCAGATTCAGAACGACGGCGCCGCATATCCATGGCCATAGACAACGACAGAATTTTTTCTTAACCCACAAGGAGCGCAATTTGGGCTCATAACCTACGAGGGGGCAACCAAAGGGGAACGGGGAAACCAACCAATCACCCCAACAGAAGCCCTGAATTTCACCCTGGACCAACCAACCAAAAACACAGCCAGAGACTTTTTCCTTGACAGGCACATGGCCATCTTGAGCCAAAACATTACGGGTGCATTGACCCTTTCAACATTCCTTGAAATACAAGCTCCGTCTCCGCACCCTAAACCCTAAAGCCTAAACCCTAAACCCTAAACCCTAAACCCGGGCTAAGGGGTTTTCAAAGACTGTCAGAACCCAGGATCTTGCAGGGAGCCTTCGCCAGCACCACTGTCAAGGCTCATGCACATGAGCCATGCAGCTACACAGGGCTACGCACCGTCCTTCATGCCCTGCCCGGGGATTCCGATCAGACAATGGCTCCGGATGTTTCACTGGCCTGGAAAGCGTCGGAGTTTAGCTTGGCGTTATTCAAAAGACCCCTTTGAAGTTCCATTCCTGAGGGTGTTCGCGGCTTTGGCAGACAGGCCATGCAGTACCAGATCATGTGGTACCAGTCTCTGGGCGGTTAAGAGAAGTATCTGTTGTCGCTGGTGCAGTTGCAGTATTTTTGTTTCTCCCTTGTTGGCGTCGCCGTTGTTGTCGTGCTCTCTGAAAATACTGAGACTTCGGAAGATTGTGTCTGGGAAGTTTAAATAAGCATGGGGAGATTGAAGAAGTTTGTAGAGTCATGGCTGTCGTTTGCGAAGCGCGATCCCACCTTTGTCAAAATGCAGCCTCGGGCCCAGACCTGCAAACCCTCAAGGCCCTTGGCTTGGGATGTTGCCCCTTATACTAACAGTCCTTAGTAAAGATTATAGTACCCCATACTATAAGCCCATTAAGGACTGTGAGAATACGTGGGAACATCCCAACACGTAACCTTGAACCCGAAACAAATCGCCAAGCAACGCTGTCGCCAACCCTTAAAGTCGAAGTGCCGAAGCCCTTTCCACGTTCACTGCCACGCTGTCGCTCGTGGCGAGGCTGTAAGTTCGCTACAAGCCGCCACAAGCCAAGGTATTTGGGCTTTAGCGACCTCGTGGCGTCCAGCATAGCATGTGCTGCTGCTTGACCGGGTGAAGGGTTTAAGGGTTGGAGGTTGGGGCCTGGAAGTGCGAAAGTGCATGTGCAAGGTACTTTGCGTCACGCACGAGATTCGTTTTTTTGATGTTTCGGTTGCAGGCGTATTTGTTTTCTCAGTTTCGGTCTGCTGAGCCCAGCAGAGGTGGCAATGGAACACAAATAAGTTGACTGCTAAGCGCCCGCCGTCAACATCTGTCAAATATCTGAACCCTAGCGCCTTTGGCCCGTGGTCTGCATCTACCATAGGAGCAGTTCACCTGCTGCGTTGTGGCTACAACCCTAAACCCTAAACCCTAAACCCTAAACCCTAAACCCTAAACCCTAAACCCTAAACCCTAAACCCTAAACCCTAAAACCTAAACCCTAAACCCTAAACCCTAAACCCTAAACCCTAAACCGCCTAAACCGCCTAAACCGCCTAAACCGCCTAAACCGCCTAAACCGCCTAAACCCTAAACCCTAAACCCTAAACCCTAAACCCTAAACCCTAAACCCTGCACCCTAAGCCCTAAACCCATGATTGCCCTGTGTGGATGAGTGTCAAGGCTCCGTTTGGCAGCATCTTTGGGTCGATCACGGCGGGCTTCATATCTGACTGGATGGCCAGGAACTATCCAAGGCCGAGGGCGATCTCCGGTTCTTTTTGAGTTCGCTTTCCGGGTGTTCGAGCTTTGGAACTCCGGGTGGAAGTGTGGTTCGAACGAGCACGAGACTGAGGTTGTGTGGTTGTTGCAGACTTTTGGCCTGGCATGGCCCGGCAGACTCAGCACTCTTACAAGCGCACCTGTGGGGCGAGCTTATCATATGGGGGGTTCGGGTAAGCAGACAAATTGGTTCCTTGGATGCTGCGGATTTCCCGTCAATTTGCCAAAGAGAGTCAGAGGAGGTCCCCACCGAGAAACGCGCGAGGCATGGCCGGATCACATACGGCCAGCTGATGGACTTTGTGAAAACGATCGTGCTCCTCTATACATTCGCTGCTTGGCACCGAAGCCGTCCAGAGCAGAGTGGACACACAGAGGCAACAAAGAGCCTTTTCTGGGAAGGTCATAGGCACCATCAGGCAGCATATCAGGCTTGGTGGTGTCGCGCTCAACCCTGCAGGTCAAGGTTTTTCACAGAATGTGATGATAACACTTTGACATTGACCTCACACCTTCGACCGCCCAAAGTCAAGGTTCTCAGCGACACTCCCAGGCCAAAGAACAGGGAAGGTCCGGGAAGTTTAAGGGGAAGTTGGGTTTAGGAATCCCAACGAAGTACACATCTCTTTTGCTTCTTCCCGAGTATGCCCCGCTAATTACAGTAGCGCCACAGCATCGCCATGATTGTCTCCTGTTTCAACCTCCAGAGACCCTCAACGGGGTTGTGGTAATCCGGGGTAAAGTCTGGGGACATCCCGGGAGATGTTTGAGCCTTTGAATGCGCACGGCATTTTGTAAAGTCTGCGCCGTTTAGGCAAAGCTCCCCGCTGTTACTGATCGTAAGCCGTACGCAGGCCGGATACGCCCAACGTCTTCATCACGAGGAGGGGTTCAGGGGTTGAGGGGTTGAGTATGTTGCCATTGTGGACGCGAGAGTCTGAGTCGGGGTACAGGGAACCAAGGTTCCGGGCCTCTACATGTTCCAAGTTTCTACGTAGCGCCGTTGTACAGAGGTCTTCCGAGGTTGCGGTGTTGAGCTGGTACAGTATGAGGTCCCCCGCAGCTGTCCCTGCTTTGAGGTCTCCGTGGGTGTAGCTTGTCGCGTTTGGTGGGAGTCCTAGCACCTTCCACAGTTGAAGAAGCTTCTCACATTGTCATGGAATCCTCTGTGTTTTGTGAAGTGTACGGATAGACGGCAAGAGGAGAAGTACCCTCGGCATTCTCGGATCACATTCTCCAGGACGGTGTTGAGCTTCTTCTTCGGCTTTTTCTCGATCATGGCATACTCAGCAGCGGCGGCCCCAAGCTTGTTTTGGAGAAGAAGATGGGCACTTGAGAGTGAATGTTGATGGCGCCTTTTTTTTTGGGGGGGGGGTTTTTGCTTGGTGAGTCTTTCTTGCCTCTCGGGCCTGGAAAAGAAGTGAATACTGAAATGAGTAGTAATACGAAATCTATAAATTCCAGCACGTCTTCCAAATTTGCAAGAAACATACGAGCATTGCCAACGGCACATGCGCAAGTTCCACCAATTGTTAGACTGTTACATTCTAGCTTCAAATCCCTCGCGCAAAATTAAAGCCGTCGCCAAAAATGTGTTCAGCATCGTCACTGCTCACTCATGTGCTTCCGTACCAGTCATTCCTAGGTCCATTCTAACGCTGACTTGGATGTCGATATCCAACAAGGTGGTCAAGCCGCTGTTTGCCGAAATCGTCCCGGCTCAGATGATCGCGCAGGTGCCTTGTGCTGGCCGAAGGAAGTTAGCGAAGAAAGGAAGATCACTCTTCCTGTGGTTTGTGCCTGCGATCCGAAGTCCTCAAGTCCTCTTCTTTCAGTACGAAGGGATTGAAAGTCTACGGGACCTCTTAGCAAATCTCAGTATAACCGGAACATCCGCAATCTTTCGAGACATGGCAAAGACTTCCCTCCCGTGGATGCAGGTCATCGCTCTTGCCGCGGCGATCGACGGGGGCTTCGCATCAATAGCATCGACGCTGCAGGGTTGAGACGTATTTCTTTGATGGCTTCATATGTTAGTATTCCAATTCTCCCCTCAATCAAGTGCTTCTCCGTCTCTGATTGCGACCTGCAACATGGCCCGTCTGCCTTGAAGGTGCAGTTTAGGAAGCCGCTGAAGTTGCTGTGGAAACCGTGGGAAAAGCAGATGTCCTCCTTTCATGTTGTTGCGAAGGCAAGCACTCCTGTCGTGGGCTTCATCACGCAGCACTTTTTTCACTACAAGAGGCCCCCCCTTTGCGTGCTGGCATGGCTGAAAGTCTTGCTCTGGGCGCACAATGTGACAAAAGAGACGTTTATTATATTGCAGAGATGTTTACCAGAACTGTTCCCAAGGCACAGCAGCACCGGAAAAATCCCCCCACGAGAACCATTCGAAGGCACCGAGTCTTTACCCCCCCCCCCCCTCAGAAAAATTCCCAACAACCCCGGAAAACCTCCCCACTCTCTTGTGTGACCATGTCTGACACCCTCTTGGGACGCCCTGAGACTTCAATTGCGCACGCTGCCCAAAACCCCGAGAGCCTGCGCTGCCAGCACCACGCTCCCCATCAAAGACATGCCGCTGGAGCTGCGCCAGGGAAACGCGAAGGCAACCGGAATTACAGTTCGGTTACCCAGAGGCTCCAAAACCTCTTAGTTAAGGAATATACCTTAACCTATTAATAGGAACCCTCATATGATTTAAGGTATATTCCTTAATTAAGGGGTTTTGGAGTCTCTGGGTAGAGCGGGTTTGCAAGGCGCCCGGCGCTGTGAAGATGTTTGTGATTTCTTGGGCTCGGGCTTGATGGTGCAGGCGAGTCTTTGGTACAGCTTTGCCCCCCTCCCGACCTGCTGCATAGTCCAAAAGCTCTTTGATCACCCGGCCTCCTTACGGAAAAGCCGAGACCCTCAATCCCTGCAGTCGGTACGTCTCAGGCACTGGGCCACTCAATCGCCTGGGTGACGCTCACGGGCTCAGTTGTGGCGCTTGTCGTCTTCAGCTCCTCAACTGAAGAACCAACAATTGTCGACTTCGGGCTTGGGACATGGAAGTTCGATGGGCCCATAACTGTGCTTTTTGCCCTCACCCCCACTTCAATTAAGAGCAGACTGCGCGCCGCAAGCATCCCCAAACATCGTCATTTTCTCAATTTTCTGAAGGTTTCTTGCACTTCACCTATCCCAAGGCCCGGTCGCGTCAGATCCTTTGTTCAGTTGTGTGCATCGGTAGGTCTGTGAGTATTTGCAAGGTACTTGTGCTTATATGATAACGGATGGTCATGTGAAGGGCCTCGGCATGATATCAATACTGAGTTTGCTTGTGCCCTGCAACCCCGCAGCGTGCTTGCAACCCCAAATCTGTTGTGCTTGAAGTCGTCTCGTGCTTCCCGCGGGCATGAGGGGCAAGCACTTAAAGTTTTGATCGCTTGGACTTTTGAATTCAGGCTACGGGTCATCTTGTGCGGTGGCAAGCTGCACTCTTTGAGACACATGTCTTGGAAAGCGGCGCTTGTCTCTCGCAGCGCTCAAATCTACCCACCCAAGTCTACGGTAGTCTTCCCCTAGTAAGTCTTGTTGTGGACAGCGAAAAGTGAGTCTCTGGCACGCTTGGGGCATTACTTTCCATGGTAGAACTGCAATAATGAGGTACACTTCCTCTGCTGATATTGCCGCATAGCTGCTGGTCTGGCTGAGCAACACCACTGAAGCATGAAGATCGACCTCTTCATGCCACCCCATTAAGTGTACAAGTGCTGTACTTGCGCTGCAGTTTGTCTATTGATTTGTCCCCCAGAACTTGAACATGGTTTTGGTATTGTTGTTGCACACTCGTTGCTAGGAATGAAACTGGCCATATACTCTTCTTAGGGTTGTGTCGCACAAACCGAGATTGCAGTCAAATCGCTGCGGAAGTGTGTAAAAGCCACGCCTTTGAGCCAAACCGATGAAAAGACGATGTTTTTCACAGCACTACTGCAGTCGTTCACGGCTGGTCAGGACCTCCGCATCTCCAGACGCGTCGAGGCGGACTCCTTGCCGGCTGTGGAGGCTGCGCATGACGGCTGTGAGTACCCTAAACCCTAAACCCTAAACCCTAAACCCTAAACCCTAAACCCTAAACCCTAAACCCTAAACCCTAAACCCTAAACCCTAAACCCTAAACCCTAAACCCTAAACCCTAACCCTAAACCTAAACCCGAAACCCTAAACCCTAAAACCCTAAACCCTAAACCCGAACCCTAAACCCTAAACCCTAAAACCGCTAACCCTAAACCCTAAAAACCCTAACCCTAAACCCTAAACCCTAAACCCTAAACCTAAACCCTAACCCTAACCCCTAAACTACCCTAAACCCTAAACCCTAAACCCTACACCCTAAACCTAACCCTAAACCCTAAAACCCTAAAAACCCTAAACCTAACCCTAAACCTAACCCAAACCCGAAACCCTAACCCAACAACCCTAAACCCTACCCTAAACCCTAAACCCTACACCCTACCCCTAAACATAACCCTAACCCGAAACCCTAACCCTAACCGCTCTTACCTATAGAATTAAACCCCTATTAGTCAGAAACGCGCCCGCCCGGTTGGGCACTCAAGGTGCTGGCCTTGTCCTGGCCCGCCGCGGGGGCGGCCCCTTGGGCCCTTGTTTTGGCCCCTTCCAGATCGACCGGCTGTTGGGCACTCAGGGTCTGGCCTTGTCCTGGCCCGCCGCGCGGGCGGCCTGGGCCTTGGTTTTTGGCCCGTCCAGATGGACCGGCCCCTTTGGCACTCAGGGTGGTCTGTCCTTGTCCTGGCCCGCGCGCGAGCGTCCCTTGCCTTGCCTCGCCTGGCCCGGCGCGGGCGGGCCCCCCCCCCTTGGCCTTTGGTTGGCCTTCCAAGCGAAACCGGCCTGTTGGCACTCAGGGGCGGGCCTTGTCCCTGGCCACCGGCCCTGTTGGGCACTAAGGGGGTCTGGCCTTGTCCTGGCCCGCGCGCGGGCGGGGCCTTGGTTTTGGCCCTTCCAGATCGACCGGCCCTGTTGGGCACTCAAGGGTCTGGCCTTGTCCTGGCCCGCGCGCGGGCGGCCTTGGCCTTGGTTTGGGCCCTTCCAGATCGACCGGCCCTGTTGGGCACTCAAGGGGGTCTGGCCTTGTCCTGGCCCGCGCGCGGGCGGCCTTGGCCTTTTGGCCCTTCCAGATCGACCGGCCCTGTTGGGCGCTCAAGGGTCTGGCCTTGTCCTGGCCCGCGCGCGGGCGGCCTTGGCCTTGGCCTTGGCCATTCCAGATCGACCGGCCCTGTTGGGCACTCAAGGGTCTGGCCTTGTCCTGGCCCGCGCGCGGGCGGCCTTGGTTTTGGCCCTTCCAGATCGACCGGCCCTGTTGGGCACTCAAGGGTCTGGCCTTGTCCTGGCCCGCGCGCGGGCGGCCTTGGCCTTGGTTTTGGCCCTTCCAGATCGACCGGCCCTGTTGGGCACTCAAGGGTCTGGCCTTGTCCTGGCCCGCGCGCGGGCGGCCTTGGCCTTGGTTTTGGCCCTTCCAGATCGACCGGCCCTGTTGGGCAGTGAAGGGTCTGGCCTTGTCCTGGTCCGCGCGCGCGCGGGCCTTGGCTTTTTCAAGGGTTTTTTCAGTGTTTTTTATGGTTTTTCAATGTTTTTCAGGGTCTTTCAGGGTTTTTAACCTTCAATTCTGATGAAGGGCCGCCCCCGCGACCTTTTCACAGCCTAATTCTGGTCAAGGGGGGTCGTATTTTTCAATTTTAAAGGCAAAATAGTCTTCTGAGACCCCCCCCTTGCCTCAAACTCCGACCCCTCCTTGAGAGGGAAAGTTTGCCTCCAAAAACACCCCAAATGAGGGGGACCCAGGATCGGCCCGGGTCCCAGGTAAAAATGCGATTTTTTGGTACTGAAATCGACGGTTCTGGGTGGCCTCTCGTTTTCTGGATTTTTGACCAAACCGAGCCTTCACCGGCTTCAGAATTTCAAGTTTTTCACGGTTTGTCAGGGTTTTTCAGAATTTTTCAGTGTTTTTTAAGGTTTTTCAATGTTTTTCAGGATGTTTCAGGGTTTGCAACCCTCAATTCTGATGAGGGGCCGCCCCCGTGACCTTTTCACAACCTAATTTTGGTCAAGGGGGGGTCGTATTTTTCAATTTTAAAGGCAAAATGGTCTTCTGAGACCCCCCCTTAACTTAAAACTCCGACCCCTCCTTGAGAGGGAAAGTTTGCCTCCAAAAACACCCCAAATGAGGGGGACCCCAGGATCGGCCCGGGTCCCAGGTAAACATGCGATTTTTTAGTACTGAAATCGACGGCTCTGGGTGGTCTCTCGTTTTCTGGATTTTTGACCAAAACCGAGCCTTCACCGGCTTCAGGATTTCAAGTCCCGCCCCTCTATGGGGGCCGATGAAATGGTTCGTGGGTAGGAGGACAGGGCTTGCTGATGAGAAATGTAAACTTTTTATTTTCTTAATGTTTTGGGATTCTCTGGGTGGGTGGGTTTTTTTCCGTTGCCTACACACACTGCTGGCCTAGTAAATGCTCGAACTTGAGATGCTGAACCCTAAACCCTAAACCCTAAACCCTAAACCCTCAACCCTCAACCCTCAACCCTCAACCCTCAACCCAAAACCCTCAACCCTCAATCCTCAACCTTAAACCCTAAACCGTAAACCCTAATCCCTAAACCCTAGACCCTAGACTCTAAACCCCAAACCCTAAACCCAATGGGTCCATGAACCCCCTCACAGGACGGCGACTCCTCCGATGCCGTTGATGAGGAGGCCGGGGTCTGCGGGAAGGCATTTATGTTTTTTTCGGAAGCCGAACTTCCAGCCAAAGCCGCTTTTCATAGCTTCCTTCGCAATGCCTAGAGCCCAGCGCCCGGAGAGAGTAGAGTGGCTAGATGTTGTAAGGCTGCTACAGGGACGTTAAACGCGCTGCCATCCTTCAGGGAGGCCTCACAAGCCAGCCGCCGTCGCAGCCGAAGATGGTGAAGAAGGCCATCGGTGCAGGAACTTCGCCTGGCTCATAGCTTCGGATGGCGGATGTGAGATGGTGATTCGGGCTTCATGTTGTTTGGAGAGGGTCCCAGGTACGTAGCCGATGTCTGAAATCATGAGTAGCGACTTGCAAATCTGCCCCCCCACCCCATAGACAAGGCAATGGCCTTCCTAAGCCTGAGAGTTCTTCGAGCCGCCAAGCCCAAGCATCTAGAGAACAAGCAGGTCTCCTTTGATCTTGGGGCACAAAGACGGAGTTCATGCGCCTGTGGTTGCATGGCGTTGCAGGATTCAGCTGTTTTCTCAAGCAGAGGATCCGGAAGTCTCAAAGATTTAAGGTGTTGAGGTCGAGGTTCATGATGCTTGATGACTCCCTGGTGCTGTGGAAGCATCCGCCGCGTCAGCCAACATGCCTGTGAAGGCTTGCGTAGTCCTTGGCGCAGCCATGTGCAGCCACAACACACTCGCAAGATGGAAAGGGAACCCTTCCGTGCAGTCTGCCAGGGCTCCCAAGTTTTCTGTATACCCCCAAGGATACCCTTCGTCATGGTTTGGAAACAGACCAGTCGCCTATCTGATCCCAGGGGGGAGAATGGTTAGCGTTGCCCTGAAACAAAGCCCGCAGATTCGACAACGGGGATGTTGCTTCTACCCTACTCATGGCCGCTGATCGCCCAGTCCCCGTCAAGTATAGAACATGTATCCCACAAACTTCATGATCACGAAGAATAAAAGAATGCTAATCCGACAGCACCGGCCGACAACTTCACATGCCAAGTACTGAGACTTCGTTTCGCGCTCCGCAGGTTCTGGCTGAGCCACGGAATTCGAGTTTCTCAAGCCTGGGCACTTCTATTGGCACTTCTATTGACACATCTCAAGTCGGCCTATGTTTAGGCAAATGGCCTGGGCTTGAGAAGTGCGATCTAGCACTGACAAGTCTCTGCAGAGCAGCAAGCCATGTCTGTGTCTTCTACTCCTTGCGATCTTATGCGGCAGTTCAATGTCGGGCTATGTCACGATGCAGTGCACCGTTCATATCAGGTTGTAGGGCATCGCTCACGTCACGGGGTCGGAGCGTAAGTCGGATGTATGCACTGTCAATTTGAACTCCCTGGTCAGACATCCCAGACTGGTGCGCCCTTTCGGATGCGACGGGTGGCGAGCCCAAAAGATAGCACTACAAGTGTCCGGCTCCTCCTCCGAATATATTTGACGAATTGTATCATAAGATCAAATCAGATCAATCGTTCCTATCTCACAATTTCATTCTTTTCTTTCT
>CAJNDS010000848.1:45000-59530 GCA_905221605.1 Symbiodinium natans | reverse complement strand
AAAAAAAAAAAAAAAAAAAAACAATAACAAAAAAAACACGCAAAACAAAGAAGTACCCCCTGGGATATGGGTTGCTAGACAAATCACGAAGCATGTGTGCTGCACTGCTTCAAAACTTCAATCTTCAATCCACAACACTGTGCCAGCATGTCTTGAAAACTCCATCAGGAGATTTCAGAAGCGAATTGCAAAGACGCCGACTGCAAGCGATCATGTCCAATCATGTTCGAAACATTTTTTGCTGCGTTCGACCAGCTCCGAAGCATTGCCGCCTGATCGAGGAGCCAGCTCTTCCTCTGGAACCGGGGCCACTGGGGCCGCTGGGATGCGGCATGCCTCTCAGGGCAACACCCTTAAGCAATGTGAAAGCTTTGCTTCACACCTCTGAATCTGGCTGTGACGGTCTCTTTGCCTCCAGAGAGTGCTGAACGGATACGACTAAGGCTGCGAGTTGTAGCGATCATCTGAAGCTACCGGGTTTGGGTGTCCTCGTCATGAGAACAAGCTGGCCACGGTAGGTTGATGTGAGCGCTCATGTAGATACCGCCTGCGTTGATACTCACTTTGCCTCCCCCCACGTCTCGTATTTGAGCGCCGGCTTCACTTTCATAGCTCTGCTTCTGTACGGAGGCCCGTTTTTGGCCCGTATTTATCCCTTTGTGATTGAGCATGCATGGCAAGATGTGCCTGGTAGATGTCCCGCAGGCTGTATCCCGCACATGCTGCTGCAGAGACGCACCTCACTTCATGAGCAAGACATCTTGCCATGCGACCGTTCACCGGCGGAAGAACGAGCCCCAGCGCACTGCGGACAAATGCAGCATAGACGAGGCTTGCGTTGTTGAGACACGACTGAAGTCAAGTAAACTGTGTCATCTCCGATGGAAGGCGACTGCTTTGAGAGCTGTGGCTTCGACAAATGGTGTGCGAAGCGTTCAAGTTTTTTTGGGGTGGTGGGGAGGGGCTGCTTTGCTTTTGGCCCACTTGCCATATGCCTCGAGGGCCTCGAGTTACCATAGCAAATTCGGTAACTCCCAAATGCGAAACTCACAATTCGAGACGGCCTTGAAAGTTTGCCTGGCAGTGGATCCAGAGGCTGAGCTTCCAGCAGAAGGATCACGGCCAGAAGAATTCTGACAGTATAGGAGACAGCTTTGGAGCGTCGGGACTCCTGGCCACATCGGGAGAGCCGGGCTGAGGATGCTGAGGCTGCATCATGCACTGACGAAAGATACGAAAGGCGTCGCACCGAAGTTTTGGGACTACTATCTGCATCTGCGCCTGCCCATCATCCTCACCAGAGCCACTAAGAACTCGGCTCCATCGCCGCACAGCCTCCTCACCTTTTGGGCTCGCAATCACAAGTATCCCCTCTTCTCGCCCTCTGTTCAGACTCAGGTCGCTACACCATCCTTCCACCGTCATTGTCTGGAAGTCTGGGCCTCGCATCTCGCACACGTCGAAGCTGAGAAAGATTGAGACGATAGAGATCTACAAAGAAGGGATCAGGGCAAATTAGTTCACGTCCTTCACGACCCACACAAGGTCTCGCATTAAAACCTGAAATTTGGCCAACATGCGTGGACCCTGAAGATCCCTCAACATGCCCGCAACAAAGCCAAGCATGCCGCATGGCCTTCGGCCTCTGCCATTGTATTCGAGGACCTTCCGCTGAGCTTTTTTTTTGAAGAGTGGGAAGGGAGGGGGATTGGGGGGATTCAAGGTGGAGTGCTGAATTCAGATCTGCTGTTCCCGAGAAAGCACATGACAGCCGAGCAACTCACACACGTGTCATCCCAACTAAGTACTTCATGCTGCGAAGGGTCTCAAGCTCAACCTGCCCTTTTGGATCGCGTGCCGCCCAACAGCACGCAATGGAGTATGGTCAAGATTACGACAAACTGAATGACGAAAATCTGAGCGTGTCTTGAATCGAAAGATGTAGCCGTCAACGTGGTGGCCGAACACGGTCGATGCTGGCGGGGAAGGGGGGAAGGCATTTTACTGGCTGGTGCAATGTTTTGCTTGCCCCTGCATGTATACTCATGATGGCACAAATAGCGATTTGACCATAAGAGCCGACAGCAAACCGCAAACAGATCAAGCGTGCCCAATATTGCCCAATGTTCCGCGAAGTGAGGGCGGCTGCTCGACTCTTTCCCTCACTGACCACAGTCGGGATCGAGGCACCGCTGTCTTTGCATAGTGCCGCAAGCTTCTTTGAGCTTCCATATTGACAAGCCGCCGTCAAAACAGCGGGGCACGTCTGAGCTGAGACTGAAGAGTCTTGAAGGGTCCCTTGCGTGGCTTGCCCACTTTGCTCCTGTGTCGTGTACATTCTTGTAAACTTGTACACAACTGCGCAACTCACACTTTTTTGCTTCATGCTGTTTCAGGAAGCCGGCAAGATTCGTTGTCTGGCGATAAACTCAAATGCGGACAAACGTGTTCTCAGAAGGATGATCTCGCACGGCACCTCACGTACCCACTGAAAAAGAAACTCCAAGTTCGTTGAAATTCATTTCTTAGCCTGGCTAACGTCGAGCTTCGAAGCTTAAACACATATCAGCTGATGCGATCATGCTCGACAGTGCCCCCCATACCACAAATCCCGCACAAACAGCCCCCAAACTCAAGCCAAGTGCAACCCGATCATCATGCAACTCGACAATCCGATTCACCTAAGCGCACTTCAAGCTCAGAGGCCGCGACGAACCATTCTGGCTAATGTCACACCCCAAAAAAAAGTCCAAAAAGAAGAAGAAAACATCAAGAAACACCGACACCAAGAGACGCAGCTCGAGGAAGTCCTGCAGTCTTCAGATGCAAACCCCGACATTGTGCGCAAAGTTCTCTCAAACATGGGGTGTCCCCAAGTACGTCCCCAATTGCTGAAAGCGACAGAACTTGCACTGTAACGGCGTCCAGCAGCTGTGGCGCAGCCCAGCCACTGGCTGCAAGAACTTTCCTGGGTCGGTGGCTTGGGAGAAGAGCGGGACACAAACAGTCCAAACGGAGTCGCCAGTCCGACTGTCAACACCTCTACATGTCCGGCATTGCGCAATCATTCACAGTTGCTGGCACTGCGGCAGCTCAAGAACCACGGAGCGGAAACCCCTGTTGGAGTGCCGGCATAGATTTCGGCTTACGGGGATGCCAGCGACACCTCCTCTTTGCCCCACATGGTCTGACACAGCGAGCCTTCAACGAACTCCTGTTGCATGTAGACAATGTGCAGAGCGGACGTCTTCGAACGGGTCAAACCCAGGAAGTGCATCTAGGTTGTACGAGGTTGGCAATGAAGCCGCTAAAGTCCCCCCCCCCTTCCATCAAGCCCATCAAGTCTAAGCCCCGAGCTAGCTTGAATTTGGCTGCCATGTCTGAGCATGCATGGTTCTAGCTATGCCGACCCCTCCTGCAATCATTGGCTGGAGTCATGCATGCAACACTTGTCGCACAGCTTGGGTTTGTGCCCTTCGGGGGTTGTGTTTGGCCTCGGCATGCCATGTGGGAGCCCCACATCGGAAATTGCAAACAACCCCTCAAGAGCCTTATAAGAGGCCGCCTGTACAGGCAAGACAATAACCCGCACTCACCAGCTTTCACCACCTGCTCTTGAAATTGTGAGGTGAACCTTCACTCCAAGTTCCGTCAATCCTTGTGGGCAGGTTTGGGAGTGGTTCCGGGGCCTGCGGGAAAACCCTTGGCGTCTTTTTAAAGCTGATCAGATCATCTGGAAAGGCATTGGCATATGCTTTCAACATCCTTGGGGATGTGAGGTGTCCTAGGGTTCACATGTGGAAAACCCAGAACTGAATTGGGAAACTTGTAACCTGCAAAGATAATGAAGTCATCCCAGCGGCTCGAGCGCATCCGCTTGAAGCTCTTGCCTGTCGAGTGGATGGGAACAACGAAAATATACGAAGGGGAGAATGCCCAAGTGCTGCTGCAATCGACAAAGGCTTGTCCCACCGAGCTTCTGGCATGAACTTGTACTGTTCGCCTCACCATGATTTACGAATACAGGTGGTTTCTGCCTTTCAGGCCATGCAAGTAAGCCTCCGACAATACGCCTGATTCTGAGTCATGGTCGCTGTGGCCTCACCCTCAGCCTGAGCACAGCTTCAAGCACGTCGTGGGATTGGCCAACGAGGTCAAAGACTGCAGAGCACGTTGGAACCCTCTGTGGCTTCAGCTTCATTGTTGATCTTTTTCACGGCCTGACGCTCCAGGTCGCATGGTTTAACCCAAACTTCACTTTGTGACTGCTTCCAATGACCCTAGACATGCGATGCGAGAACCTTCTGGGAGCGCTGTTCAACTCAATCAGCTGCCATTCTGAGAAGGGGGGAGGTGACATAGGATTCTGAAGGCTACTGAAGTATCACACATGCCTGTCTGCACGTGTTGCTGCTGCTGTTCTGCTGATGCTCCTGTTGGATTAAGTTTAAGCTTCAGCCTTCGCCTCAGCTCGCAAGGGAATGCTATCAGACTGTGGAGTCGATTTGCTGTGCGCAAGTCCCAGCATGCTTTCTGAGCAAACAGCATCATTGCTTGCCTGCTCTGCCTTGAGCACCTCCGTTGCGAATGTCACCTGCAGTCAGTTTCCGAGCTTTGGTGCAGACTGCCATCGCTCGGCAGTTCCGGCCGGGCCTTCTTTTTCTGCTGCTCCAAGCGTGCTATATGAATGTGCTGCTCTTGCACCTGGCAAGTCAAAACATCTGCGTCTGTTCTTCAAAACTCTGTCGTTACTCTGTGTTCATGGTGCGGTGGTTTGCTCCAATTGGACCCTGGTAACTCCCTCATGTTCGGACTTCAACCCCATCTATCTGCGCCTTCCGGACTCTCCCTGTCACACCTTGAGACCCTGAGATTCAATCCTAAGAGTGAGACAGTAGTAATACTATGGCGTTCTGTCAAGGAGAAGTGAATGGTAGTACCAAGTGAGAAGGAGAGAGCTCATGTATTCACTTCATGGTTGACCTCGTGAATGAGGATAGCATACTAATTTATAAGGTATCACGAGTGCTGGAACTGCCGCGAAGCAAATGAACACCTGATACCCCCTCATTGCAGGCAGTGAAACAGCAGCACTGCGGCAACTTCCAAAATCTTACGAACAGCTGCAAATCTCTGCCAGTCCTGACTTCAAAACCTTGCCTGGGTCTCTTTGATGGCATCCTCGAAATCGTCAGGCAGGTGCACTGTGCGCAGTTGGAAGAAAGGCACCTGTACTTCCATCTGCGGCTTAGGGTTGATGCATGATTCAGATCTGCTACGGCTAGTGCTGGCTTGACTGTTGCCTGCGGCTGCTCCATCGCCGCTGCTACTGCTACTGCTACTGCTACTGCTACTGCTACTGCTACTGCTACTGCCACTGCTACTGCTACTGCTACTGCTACTGCTACTGCTACTGCTACTGCGACTGCTACTGCTACTGCTACTGCTACTGCTACTGCTACTGCTGCTACTGCTGCTACTGCTGCTACTGCTGCCACTACTACTATTACTTCTACTACTACTACTACTACTACTACTACTACTACTACTACTACTACTACTACTACTACTACTACTACTACTACTACTACTACTACTACTACTACTACTACTACTACTAGTACGACTACTGCCACTACTCCTACTACTAATACTACTAGTACGACCTGGTACTACTACTAGTACGACTAGTACTACTACTGCTACTACTACTACTACCACTACTACGACTACCACTACCACTACCACTACCACTACCACTACCACTACCACTACCACAACTACTACTCCTACTACTACTACTACTACTACTACTACTACACTACTAGTACTAGTACTAGTACTAGTACTAGTACTACTTCTACTTCTACTACTACTACTACTACTACTACTACTACTACTTCTTCTTCTTCCTGTATTACTAGTAGTACTACTACCAGAACTACTAGTAGTACTACGACTACGACGACGACTAGTACGGCTACGACGACTACGAGGACTACTACGACGACTACGACGACGACGACGACCACGACGACGACCACGTCGACGATGACGACTACGACTACGACTACTACTACTACTACTACTACTACTACTACTACTACTCCTGCTGCTACTAGTACGACTAGTACTACTAGTACTACTAGTACTACGAGTACTACTAGTACTACCAGTACTACTAGTACTACAGTACTGCTAGTACTACTAGTACTACAAATACTACTAGTACTAGTACTCGTACTAGGACTAGTACTAGTACTAGTAGTAGTAGTAGTAGTAGTAGTAGTAGTACTACTACTACTACTACTACTACTACTACTACTACTGCTACTTTTCCTTCTTCTACTACTTGTATACTCTACTTCTACTACTTCTACTACTTCTACTACTTCTACTACTCTACTACTTCTACTACTTCTACTACTTCTACTACTTCGACTACTTCCACTACTTCCACTACGTCCACTACTTCTAGTGCTACCTCCACTACTTACTCCTTACTCCTTACTCCTTACTCCTTACTCCTTACTCCTTACTCCTTACTCCTTACTCCTTACTCCTTACTCCTTGCTCCTTGCTCCTTGCTCCTTACTCCTTACTACTCACTACTTCTTACTTGCTACGTACTGCTTACTGCTTGCTCCTTACTCCTTACTACTTACTCCTTACTACTTACTACTTCCTACTTCCTACTGGCTACTTCCTACTTGCGACCTGTGACTTGCGACTTGCTACTTGCTACTTACTACCTACTACTTGATTTCTACTAGCAAATACTTGTAATAATCACTACTAATCTGAAAGTTTACCGCAACAGCAAAGTGATAACAGTGATGGTGATTACGAAAGCAGTAGCCATGGTGAAATAAGCAAAGCTGGCAGTACTAGGGGCCAGGTTAACTCACATCTTTGCGTGTGAAGTCACATCTCCCCAGTGACACGCGGCCGCGAGCGAAGTCACATCACCCCGCGTAAAGTCGCATCACAAAGACATATGTTGAAGCCGTTCCCCCAATGTGCACGCGCCGCACGCGCATGTTCTCGACACACATGCAAAATACGCATTTGTCACCGCACGCCTGGGAGGGGAGCACATTTGTGTGAGCACAAAGACAGCAATTGATGCCATTCTGCGAGTGCAAGCGCGCGAGAGAGACTTGGACCTCAAACAACCGCGTTCGGTCAGTAGTCGCGCGACATGCACATGTTCCCGACACACATGCAAAGTATGCAGTTGGCACTACACGCTCGAAAGAGAAGCGCTTGTTGTCTGCAAGGTCTATATGTGGGTAGTGACCGTATGTGCTTCTGCGAAAGTCCCGCGCAAGCCGTTGCGAGGGCCGCGCGTCCATGGGTTGAAGGGGGCGGCTTTCCGTACAGCAGTTGCCCTCAATGAAATTAAAGCACTCTGCAGAGAGACAGCAAGAACAACCATGTTGTGGCAATCAACTGACAGCACCTTGCCTTTGGGGTTTCCATTCTGCCTGGCTTAGGGTTTGTGGGCTCGGAGCTTAAGTTTAGAAAGTGGCGAGCTCGTTTGGGCTGTTGTCGTGGAATGTTGCACGCCAGGAACTTTGCCCCTAAAGATGAGGGGTGTTGTCGTGAATGAGATTTCTGCTTGGTGGTGCAAGTGGGTTCTGACCAATCTTGGAATTTGCGAATCCCCAGTGTGCACGCGCCCGAGATACGACTTCACACAAGTAGATACGACTTAACCTACCCGCGGGTAAGTGGTTGTGGCGGCAATACTGCTCGTAGCAAATAATCGGGGTACAGCAATCCTACCTGTATCCGTAGCAGTGAAGCTCCCAAGCCTCTGCGAAGGCATGCTTCCGGAAATGGTCCTGACGGAACTGCTTTTGTTCTTGACGAGCTCAGCGACGCTTCGTTCAGAACAAAAACGACAAAGGAGCCACCGCATCGGGGTGCAGGCGAATTGTACTTATGCTTACTGTATAAGTATATTCTCTTCGACAAGCCAGACCCGGGTCCATTCCGATACACCCCCTCCGGCTGTGCAAACGACTGGGAACAAAGACGTTCGCAAAACGCATCAACAATTACGAAGATCGTAGAAGATCGTCATACTGCAGGAAAAGGAGCGTGACAATAAGAGCATGGCAAGCCTGGAAGGAGGTCCTTCACATGTGTCGTTCCTACCGACCAAATTTGCCGATTCCGTGCAAATACGATGCTCACGAATGATACGCAACAATCAAAGGCTCTGACAAGCAGTAACCATGAGATCAACTGATGCAGTCGCACAGGCTTTAACAAATTCTCTTGGGCAACTTGGGCTTGAGTGTACTGGTAAAAATCCAACAACAGCCTTCCATTTTCCACAGCGAGGCATGCATGTATATATATATATATAACTAGATACTACGTAGATCTGCTTACTGCAAGCCACGTGTCGTCAAGCTTTCGATGCATCTCTGTGCTGACGTAGGTGCGGTTCCTGACCGAGAACGCTTGAAACTGTGACTACTGTGACTCAAGATCCGGCAGTGGGAGTGCCAAGATCCAACTTATGGCCAGCAGAACAGCTTCGAATGCAGCTGAGCTGATGTGCTACGCTTTGTAAGACTGCGTTACGGGCCGAGCCTGAAGAAGAAGTGCGCATTATGATGCGTGGTGGCTGTAGACAACTGCTCCATGGCCATCCGCGTGAAAGTTGTCTCATAATGGTCATGGCCCAGAGTTGCCCACCTCAAGCGGCACATACACAGACACCTCACGGTAAATTCTAGCAAACTTCTGTCAGAAACCTTCGTTGCTGAAGTCAGGCCAAGCCCGTCCCGAGCAGGCTCATGGGGCTCATACTGATGCACATCCGGACTGGGCCACTGACAAGTTGTACAACTGGTTGAAGATCAACTTGTACTGGAAGGAGACTTCCTTGGACATCTGAGCTGGAACTCGCACTATGCTAAAGTGCCTGCAACTTCCAACCTAAACATGTAGCCTCCAGAAAAGGCGGCCCAAGAACAGCCTGTGGTGCTTGTGGTGTCGTTGGCGCTCTGCAGTGGCTGTTCCAAGCAAGCAAAGTTCTCAGTCCATGCCCAGCATGAGAGTCTCAGGCTCACATGCAAACTTGCTACAACATTGCTACCCGTCGCTGGCGTTTTTAAATGTGTTTCATCATCGGCCGGGCATGAGTAGATGAGTAGGGTTGGTCTGAGTGGCCAAGTGCACGGTGAGACCGTCCTTCGTCCGGCTCTGCAGCGCCGGCCCTTGGAGGCCCTCGGCCCAGTCATCGATGAAGCTGATGGACTGCACCTGGACGATGACATGTCGGCCAATGTGGGCTCAGGTTTTACGGAAGAAGCTCGGTGTCGGCAATGTTCCCACTTTAGAAGCCGGCGTTACAGCCAAGCCGCCGTCCGTGGAAACTTGATGAACCGGTTGGTGACGCCAAGATAGTATCCTTGACGCATGCTAAGCGCACTACACCTACAAGTTTTTCTGGAGCCAACACATCCAGCAAGGTCATGGCATGTCATGGCTTCGCGTGCTCCGTGGCTCCCAAGCGTTTAATGAAGTCTACCTGATCCAGATGGGCGGCTGCCAGGCTTGTAAGGCTCCTCTGGCAGAATGAAAACAGGGTACGACCAGCGCTCGGATGAGACACATCTACACTGAGCAAGGAGCACGTCAGCACTGCGCAGGAACAATGTATGAAAGCCCGAACATGTGATTAGCTGTCCCTGTAAACATGTTTTTTTTCACATGCTGGTGTGAAGCGTGACATCTAAACAAAGCATCTTGCTTTAAGTTTGCTCTTAAACGGGCAACAAGCGTTTGTAGTGTTCGCATCGGCTCCTTCTCGACGCTCTCACTGAGGAAACTGTAGTTAAGCCCGATCTGCTGATACCTACCAAGTGGACTGGTCCACACATCCGCGAACTCATATATATCTATACATACATACATACATACATACATACATACATACATACATACATACATACATACATACATACATACATACATACATACATACATACATACATACATACATACATACATACATACATACACACACAAACAGTATGTATATACTTAGTTGTTTTGTTAATGTATTTATGTGTATTTGTGCTTGCACTTCTAGACATACATACTAGTGCAAAATATGTATACAAACCACACAAATACTGCGTCTACGGTAGCATGTATATAATATTATATATTTTTCTGAATATGTAATTTAATACATGACATGAGTGCGTTACCCGGATCTGAGGCGACGGCTCCAGGCTGTCGAAGCTGCATACGAAAAGCACGATCATCGTGGAGACCGCCACGACCACGACGGAAATCAGCCAACATTGCATCGCTTGAGATTGGCGCACAAAAGCCCTGCGCAACAGATCCCCTGAGATTGTCACGGGGGATAATACAAGCTAACCGTTACATGACCATATGAACTTGCAGGGCAGCCTGTCTGATGTCGCCTAAAGGCTTTAAGGACTACCGGATGTCATGTTTCCTAGAAGGCTATGTGTGTCTTTGTAGGCACTGCTCGGTCAGCCGACCCGCGGGGACCTTCAGCTTCGCATCGGAAGAAAAACAGTGACACGCACAAGCAACAACCACCTGACCTGCTTGGAGAGCCTTTGAGCCTTTGAACTTTGAATGTGCTTCGGAATTTGATTCTCGATGCCTGGGGGTGCTGGGTCTTTACGCGAGGTAGCTGTGGGCCCCAGAGGCCCTGTAGACTGGACTCAACGTGGCAACCGATTCCAACATCAGCCAAACATGGCTATCATTGCTTCTCATTGTTTGCTAGGTGCCCTGGTGCTGCACATGAACCTTGAACTTCATCCACGAAGTTTTCCTCTTGCAACGCTACTTGCTTTCAGCGTCCCGTGAAACTTCAGCATCCGCTGGTCTAGAACCTGCGCCGTTTTCATATCGCGTCAGAAGCTTGGCAACGAATGGTACTATAACATATTACTACAGCATATCATGCACCAAGGCCAACTCGACAAGACTCGATGACCTGAGTAGCTCGGAGCAGCACAGTGCCAGCCACCGTTGGTGGCGTCTGGGCAGCAACACGCTTTGGTTACTGCCGGATCGCTGAAGGTGAGAATGAGTCAAAGGCGACCACGCCAGATGTGCTCCGGTCGGCTTAAATGGAGTTGGTGGAACCTTGTGCTCTACTGACTCTACAAAGTGTCATCTGGCATGCTGCAGGCAGCACCTCTTGTCCATCTGCGCTTCGAGATTGGATCAGAAATGAACGAAGCGTACGTGGCAAACAGGATGTTGGGAGACTACTCACCACTTAAGGACACGTCCCACAAACTGCAGCAAACTACCTGTAAAGCTCAGGGCTTCTTGGGTTGGATGACCGCGTTGAAGGCCTGGCACGTGTAGCACCATATACAAGCTCGTGGGGCCCCAAGCTCGTAAAAAAAGCCCCAGTGCAGCGCGAAAAGGGCCCAGTCTGGTCCATGCGATTTGGATTTTTTGAGGGGCTCGAAAGAGCCAAAGGCTGTTTGGGGGGGTGCGGAAGGCTCTCAGAGCTCTCAGGATGCTCAGGATGCTCAGGATGCTCAGGATGCTCTGAGCTCTCGCTTTGTCGTGAATGTATCGAGGCATGGCAGGCTTGAGATGGCAGCTTTGCATGGTTTGCATCGTCTTACTGTATGTCTGTGATTGTACAAAGTCACAAAGCACAGGAATGTTCTGGTGTGCCATACAAGTATACGGGCTGCATGTCCAGGCGGCAGCTGGGCCGCAGATCTACATTCTTGTGCTGCATTGCAACTAAAGTCTGTACATCCCATGGGGCAGCCTTCTTGAACTCGGAGAAGGTAATTTCGAAGTCGCGGTTCGTGGCAGCCTCATGCTTGGCACACGGGAATGCGGAAGAGTGATGTCGCCACATAATGTCAGGGATTTGCAGCTATGGCCAGCTTAAAACCCATCCTCTGGGATTCCAGATGGAGGTGCCACAGCGCCTCAACAAGAAAAGCAAACTCCCAGGCAAGCGTCGTAGGGATCGTAAATGAGCCGCCGCTGCTTGAGGTACTTCTTGTTGGAGCCGCACTCAGCGCAGCACGACATGTGCATTTCTTTAGGAGAGGCAGGGAGACACTCCTGGCCCCCAATGGCTTCGAGGCTTACAGGCACATGTTGTGTGCTGTGCAGCTTGTTTCTGAAGAAGCCAAGTGTCGTAGTAGACCTTTTCATGGGACAGCCAGCATGAAATGTCTCCTGTCAAGCGAGTAGGCTCGACACATGGTGACATGAAGAAAACTTAGCATGGTGTGTTGAATGTGATAGAATTCAATCATCTACTTATACTTTAACTGGGAAATATGCTGAAATCTTGCACCATCAGAACCCATTACAACCGGCAAGTAGATTCACGAAAAGTTACAAGGAGGGTAGTGTCTCAGAAACAGGGCGGTCCCTTCGGAAAGCCGTCCAGGAACTCAGGGATCTCCACCTGGAGTTTCAACATTTCTAATGCGAGGATGGCAAAGCTGTAGACACAAGAGTACGCCGTAACCAGATGCAGCAACGGAGTAACGAACATCTGCTGCCTTCGTCTCTTGATGTCTCTTGTGTTACCATCAGAGTGCCATCAGGTGCAAGGCAACCTGCCCTCGCCCAGAGAGGCTTGTGCTGAAGGGAGAGTCTAGGCGTTATACACACGTTGCAGCGTCCAAGGGAGGATGTTCAGAACTGCGTCGGATATTGTGGGTTTTGTCTGTCAACACGAGGGTGTACAATGGGGTACATGCAGTAAAGTGCGTTGTTTATGAGAGCTAACGATTTATCGAAATTGCTGGGGCTTGAGGTTGAGGCTCTGAAGACTCGTTCTTGCTGGCTTCTGCGGCTCTGGTGCCCTTAGAGCCGACCGTTCCGCAAAACTTTAGACTAGATTGCTGCTCCCTCTCCTGCATGCCTGCAGAGAACATCCTGGATACCTGGATACCTGCAAAACCTTTCTGTGGCAATTTCCGTATGCTAAAGTGCTAAAGCTTGGGGTGTAGGTGTAGCGTGTAGCTTCGGGAGTTTGGAACAACAGGTTTCGGGTTCGGGGCTTCGCTGGGACCAAAATCCCAAAGCTACACACCCCAAGCCTTAGCATACCCGAGCCTTCAACAGCGAGAACGAATCTTCAGAGCCTAAACCTCAAGCCCATCAACTTCGATAGGTTGGGGGGTCATAGTCTCGGCTTCTCTTCCAACATGGGGTTCTGGGCATTTTGCGGGGGAGGCTTCCAATTCGGTTTCTGCTTCGATTTCAATTCAGTGGTTTAGCGTCGGTTGCAGGTTCCCGGGGGGATGAAGAGTTTCAGCTTCGGGGAGGGAGAGAGGAGAGTGACTCAGCTTCAGTTTCAGGTTCGAGTCCCGGGGTGGGGGGGGGGGGGGCTCTCGGTTTCAGCGCAAGCTATTTTGCTCCCAGAGTCAAGATTGAGTTTGCGACAGTTTTGAATGCTTTGAAGTCAAGGCTTCAACAGCCCTTTTTCCCCAAACAGTCTACTGTTGGGGTTCTAAAATCATTAAGGATTGCCGACGTTCTGAGGACTGTTGCCGGGTTCCTGGGCTCCTTGTCTCCCTTTGTCTCCCTTTGTCTCCTTTTGTCTCCCTTTGTCTCCCTTTGTCTCCCTTTGTCTCCCTTTGTCTCCCTTTGTCCCCTTTGTCTCCCTTCATGTGGATGGCTTTGCCGGGTTGCTGTGCTCCTCGCCTTCCTTTGTCTCCCTGCGTCTCCCTTTGTCTCCCGTCGTCTCCGCTGTTTCTTTGACGCGCCTTTGACTGTTTGGGGTCTTCGGTGGTGTAATTTGATTCATTTGATTCATACTTTTGACTCACGCCAGGTCACAGACGGATCCTCGGCTTGTCTCCTCAGCTTCGTGGATCAGGAGTGTGCATTTTAAACTAGAAGGATGACTCCGAGCGGCTTAGCCGTCTCTATAACATAATGCCTGGAGTTAATGCCTTTCAGTATACAGTCGCCGTAGCGTAAGTGCGACAAATCCTTTTCGGGACCTGCACAATGCCGCACAATGCCTCATATGGCATCTTCAATGACAACATATTTGACAAGTGCTGCGGCCACGCGGCGCCTTTGCTTCTGCAATGATCTCCTCCTGCTCCTGGGCAGCTCATGCGACTGGTCAACTCCATGCAGAGTACTGCGCTGAAACATCTTACAATTCAATGGCTCCTACGGGTAGGCGAACCTTAAATAAGTCAATGGAACAACAAATTCCATGCTCTGCATCTTGCTCAGCCTCTGAGCGGATACAACCGAAGTTTATTGAGGCCTTGTGGGCCTTGTGCCGCAGTGCAGTAGGGAAGCAACTGCTTCCATGACACTGAGCCAGCGCTACTCTGCAGTGACATCTGGCTGATCTGGCTCCTCCTCCGTCAATTTCCTTCTCTTCTTCTTCTTGGCTCGCTGGACCTCCCGATTTCGCAGATGGTTGACCGTGGAATAGGTGGCAAAGGTAGGCGAACGAGACAGCAGGAGCTGCCACTTTCGAATTACACCTCTAAGGATCTGG
>CAJNDS010000848.1:0-35000 GCA_905221605.1 Symbiodinium natans | reverse complement strand
TGTGTGTGTGTCTCTGATCCTGAACCGGAACCAGTGAAAAACATGGTGCCCTGCCTGCCCTGAAAAACTGAAAGTGCAGAGTTGCGATCTACCTGGGATTAAGATTTGTAAGCCTTTCCGTTTTCAAAAGGTCACTTGACACGATACTGCAGGAGAAACCAGGACGAATTGCATTGTTGCACTCACGCCGGCACTACAACTCCTCACGCAGCATCACGCAATCGGACGTCTCACTGCTGCCGAAGACACCATGATCTTGTAGATCGTGGTCACCTTGTCATGATGCAGATGCCCGCGGATGCACAGTGTCTTGCAGAGTGTGTCTGAAGTGGCGCTATGCCCGCTGTCTGTGGATGTCGCGCAGCTGATACCAGTTCAGAAACCGTCGGTACCAAGTACAGTTTCGCAAGCTATGCCTCTACGACCATATCTTGAACTGTCCTACCAGTACTAAAGGTCCATATGCAAACTCACAGCGATCCGCCACGTGCGACAATTTGCGACAGAGCGGCGTCTGCACTCTTGAGGCCAATAGCACAGAGTGCGCGCCGCAGCTCGTCGGTGCTCAGGGTCCCTTTGCTACACACAGACATCATGGATCATGCCTTGGAACTTTGGTCATGTGAAGATATGGGAATGCGACGGAGTGAGACAACCGGCAAGCTTCCACCAACTGGCCGCAACATGCCGCCACGACATTCGGGATGCCGAGTTTGCGATTGAGTCTGCAAATGTCTGCAATATTTATCGATGCCACTCCCATCCTCCCATCTCAGCTCAGGGCCATCACAGTTCGAGTCGATTCGGTTGAACAAGGCCTGCAGGCTGTCCTGTCGGCACAGCTCATATTAATGCGAAGTCCCCTAATTTGCAAATTGCAGTACATGTGCAATGCACGGGCAAAAGAATGGCCTTCTGCGCCCATTCTTCGATGGAGCCAGCACTCATCGTACACCTTAACAGGCCAAGCGCTGATCCGCTGCTGTTCCGCGTCGCTAAGCTGTGGCAGAAGTTGTAGCAAAGCTGTAGGGTGTAGACTGCAGCAGCTGCATGTGATAATCACTCTGGCTCGCTTTGGCTCGCTGCAGCTTTTGCACAGCCAAGGTACCGTTGAAAGCAACAGAGTCCACTTTGGAGCGCGCGCACCCGCGCAGCCGTGAGCGCTCGGATTCTGGAGCCGCACGTGTCAGCACAACGCGCAACACGAGGCACAGCCAAGCACGGCACTAAGGGCAACAACTCTCAACCAGCGGTCGTTTTTGCACAGTGTGAAGGACCAGCAGCTTTAACTCAGGCTACAGAATCTGCGGGCAATTAGGAGCAGGGATTGTTAGCTGCTGGCCGGTGCATAGGGCCCCAATTCCATGGGGCGTTCTTCGGGGTTTTCAGCCTGTTGAAGGTTTTTCAGGTGTTGCTCAACTGGGTGAGAGGAGTGGGGGCGGCGGGGGAGGGGGGTGATAAGAACGTCATTCATATTGCGTCCATGCCCACAACACTGGTGTTAACAGCGTTGTCGCCTCTTTGTACAACAACCTGCGCAAGGATGTGGAAAAAGACACGTTGTCACAAGCGCCCATGCCTTTCGCGACCATGCCAGAAACACTGGTGTACAGAGCGTTGTCGCCTCTTTGTGCAACATACTGCACACGGATTCGCGACCATGCCCAAAACACTGGTATTTACAGCGCTTTTGTTTCTTTACGGGTTGCGAGTTGCGGACCTGACCTTTAAGGGCTTAGACTCCGAGTTAACACATGTTGTCACACTCACTTGCAGAAAGCGAAACACAATGTAACAAAGAGTGAAATCTTCTTCATAATGCTTTTCCTCCAAATCGCTAGGTTTCGTGCCGTTTTGGGTTGAGGGATCAAGTTGTTGGGCGTTCTTCAGGGCACCTCGGTTCGCACTTCGCGCGAGATCGAGTGTGGTGTGAATATGTATCCTACTGGAGCCGTACGAGTGGCCCTCCACACAAGAGTCCTTTTTCGTCTCGCGTGCTGCGTGGGTAACAGCAGCAAGAAAAACAGCGGGAGATGCAGATCTGCCCAAGCAGCTAATTTGTGACATAGTGTGCCTGAATTCGTCTAAGGGTACAATCACAACATGGACCGCCAGAAATTCCACCTAGGCCATCGGGTTCAAACCCAAAAGGTCTTCCCTAGGCTTCAAGGTGGCGTCATCTCTGGGCACCCGTAAGCTCGGAGGCACACTTCAGCTTGGGCCCAAGGCATTTCTAGAGCCTGGGCCGGAGTTGAACGCTGAAGGCCTCACCTGCAGTGGCTCAAGTCAAGTCGACGTGTCAAGGCATATTTTGGCGGACATCTGACATGTTCTTGATCTTGCCAAAATCAGAGCTTTCACAGGACCTGGGACTGGAGGCGCCTTCTACTTCTTCTGTCCTTGCAGATTTGCTTTCGGACTGGCATCATGGGACGACCGGTACGACGTTCTTCCCGGAGACTTACACCCACCAACAAATTTTCCAAAATCCGAAGCCATACTAGCAATCCATATATGACATATACGCATCCACAGTGAGTCCTTGTAGAAACGGCCTCATTTTGCACAGAACTTGCGCGAAGCCTTTCGCGATGATTTACTTAACAGAAGTGCCCAACCCGAGCTGAAGCTGCAGCCGAGGGGACATCCGTGATCACTTGGCCAATCTCCAGTAACGTCGCAGCTGCGATGGCTATCGATAATCGCCCCTACAGGAGATCGTGCGCGTGCGAAATGCAGGGCTCTCGTTGCACGTGCACTGCGCTCTCTCAACAGTGAAAGGCTTGAAAGGTTTCGGTCAAACCGTCCGAATGAGGGCCGAGGGTCTTCTTGACAGCGGATCAGACACGAGGGCTGCCTGGAACTCCTGCAGAAGTCAGCCACTTAGCAAGCATGCAAACCCTACTGCCGCTGGCACTAGCAGACTGGCCGTAGCAGTCCATCTACGGCTTCATGACAACATGTGGTCGTGTGCTTGCCTTTGATTGATTTTCACTGAAGTCCTTTGTCCGCTCTCGCACCCAGATGTAGTCGATTTTTCCTGGCATCTGGACTTAAGGGCTTTTAAGCTCAGCGTGTCATAAGCAAAGCCGTCTGGTCCTAGTCAAGATACATGCGAGTAGAAGGGGCGCATCAGCATCAGGGGCTTGCGTGCTGCGAACATGCATGAACATGCATGACTCTACGCTGCTGACACTGACAGGTGCCATGTTGGCCAGGAAGATTGTGCTAAACGCTGAACCTGTCAACTGTCAACACGATACTGCTAATTCGCCCCAAAAGCAGCAGCCTTTGCCCGACGACTGGCCCTCCTCCTGCAAGGACATCTGTGAAAACATGCCAGGTGACTGAAGCAGTTACAAACATTAGCATGACACTGTCAGGGTTGATATCTCTCTTCGGATATCGTATCAATGCAGCAGAAGCCCGCGCTGCGATACCTCTACTTGCACCGTGCGTACTTTGCGTGGCACTGCACACAACCTCACAAACAAAGTGCACGCATGTCACGCCACATCTTGAAATGTTCGAAGCACAACCGATTCCCGCTGCGCCTGCTTGTTCGGGGGGCGTGAGACTTGAGGCAAGTCAAGGGCGCGCGAGAGCGTGAAGTAATGCCTCTGTCTGGGAACTTGCTTGAAGGTGACATGAGTCAACTTTGAAACTACTGTGTCTGTGCCGATTCCATTGCCAGCTAGAGCGGCGAACCGCTCGGCATCCGCTCCTCCCACATTGACCCTGCCACGTATATACAGCCTTCTCCTAGAGTCCTAGAGCTTCTACATACACCTCGGTGGGTTCGAGATGGCATCTACCCCGTGTCGCTCGATGCAGGAGAGGGGCCAAAGATAGAAAGCTTCCTAGCCATGCTGCAACCATATCAGCCATGTCTCAATCCGAACCAGCAATCGTGTGACATACCCCTGCTCCTGAGTTGCAGACCGCCGATCATCTTGCGCAAACGGACATCTAATGATGCCTGCAAGATGGCCAAGACACTACAACGTGAGGGCGCTACTCGGGTGCGCAGCCGGGCCAGTCAGCAATCCTCCCTCGCTCTTTAACCCGCAATCATGTATGAAATTCTAGAATAGAATCAACTGGCACCACTACAGCATGCCTTCCCGACCCAGGCTAAATCTGTGGTGGGTCACCGCATATACCTTCCCAACCCTACATTTTGTTGGCCGCTCTGTGTAGATCCCCAAGGTCACGGTATCGGGCGGCGACTTTACACAACTCGTCTCGACTTAACCCCGGTACTCAGGGTAGTCATAGTCAATTCTAATCAAGCCCTTTCTGTTAACAAGCTGTTGAAGAAGCATATTCTGTCTTACAAGCAGTATTCATCGGATGGCCCATCTTTCAAAGGTAGCGGACTCATTGAGGCATCAGAATTGCAGAGATGCAGAGATGCAGAGATGCAGAGATGCACACTGAACCCAAAGAAGTGGCCTATCCTTCGGTCCATGCTAAGATCATCTCGTGGAGGATGTGGAGGGTTGTTTAGGTGAGGTCCGTAGTCAAGGACACACGTTGTATCTCACGCCTCGGCTGAGTCCCAAAATAGATGCGCTGCTGAAAGATGACCTTGACTCGGCAACCCAGTCCTGAAGACTATGCTTCAACAGACCTGCCTTCACTTCGTCCCTGTTCCGCAAAGTCTTCGTTGAAATCTGCCTTCAGCAGTGCATGTGAATATCGGCGTCCGCCGGATCCACACAAAACAGCGAATAGCTGCTACGAAGTCTGTGCCGGATGGTATCTGTGCACATGCGCAACCCGCTTACACTTTGCGCCAGTACCTACGAAGGTCCATATGCGGGGCTTTGCTGTTCGCTATGGATACCGACGTCGGCCAACAACAATGCACAGGGCCCGCACGGTCAGGATCTCCACATCTGCAGAACTCTCCTGGCGAAAGACTTCAGCTGAAGCACATGGGGATGTCGAGAGCTGTAGGTTACAGGCTGTGCGCTCAAACCCGAACGATTTAAACTTCCTTCATCAACAACATAGAAGACTGGCACAGGTTCGCAGAATCTTCTGCAGGCCCTGTGCCGGCAATCAAGGCCTAGATGCCTTCCTTCCAAGTGCTGAGCAGCTTCCACTTTCCCTCCCTGAACCAAATTGCCATATTCTGATGACATCCTGCACAACCGCCCAACTCTCAGCCATATGCGGCGAGAACACTCAGACACTTCCCCCAGCCGCTCTAGCCTTGGGGGGCTTACAGTCATATGGTCATGCAGAATTATTCTCCTCAACCGTCCGGGAGGCCATTGAAAAGCAATCATGTCAATGGACGCAAAAGTTGACATTTCCACAAATATATTAACCCCCTTGCAACCAATAGCGCCCTCACGCTTGGCACCCAAAAGAACTCAATAACCTGGAATCTTTCCCGAACATCCTTGGTATCACGTCAACCACTGTGGATCCCTTCAGATCCCCTCAGTCCGCAGAGGCGAAGTCAGCGAAGGCTTGGAGTTGCGCAGGACGGCCGCCTTTTGGTGCTCAAAGGGAAAGGCCAAATACGAATCCTTCTTTTCCTATAGGGTTTGGGGTTTCGCGACGATTTTTGCTGTCCTGTCCCGTTGGGGATGGTTGTTTAGGTTGGGCGTCTTGACATTGCCGCAGATTGGAGAAGTACGCGGTTCTGGGTAGAAGGCCATGGTATCATGAGAGTTCCTCATCCAGCCTGGTGAAGAAAGCGAAGGCTTTCAGACATACTAGAGGATGGGCTGGATGGGATTGAATGGGCATGCTGCTCAGAGACAGGCTGCACTACGCTTCAAGGTGCCGAGCCTTTCATGTGGCCATTGACCACGCGAACCTTCGCCCCACAAGGGTGCTCCAGGTCCACTCCTGTGCCACACAACTGCTAGGGGCAACAAGAGCCTCCATCCTGTCCGTTTCTGTACAACCCCTCACCCCCCCGGCCCTGCAGGACCTGCCCAAAAAGGCCACGCCGCGCAGGTCAGACTTTTCTGGGACCCCTGGGACCTTCCTGGGACCCTCCATGATTCTGGGCCTGCCGAGGCGGCGCGCGCAAGCGTTTGCAAGTGTGAGCATTCTTCCTGCAAAGGGCTATCGAAGAGTCGAAGAAAGCACGACAAGGCTTTGGTGACAGAGTGCCCCGGCTGCCTCCAACTGCGAAGCCTCTCAGCGGGAACGTTTCATATCGCTCAAGGGCTCGGGAACATTTATCTCTCAGATCTTCCTTTGGGAACCCAAAGCTGTAGCTTGAGGGCCTGCGCAATGCAGGACTATGTCCTGTGCAACGTTTGTGAATTTAGGGGCTACTACGGCTACCAATCAAGGAAAAAAGGAATGCGATGGCTCGCGCCTTGATACTCGCCCACCTTCCACTGAGCCTCTTTGAAGGTGCTTCTTTTCACAGCAATCAGCAAACCTCGTTCGACCATCGCAAGTGGCTGGATTTCGGAAGGGTACGACAGTACAACAATCAGATGCAGTCAGAAGACGTGACAACCCCCAAAGCCACAAACAAGCCAACTCCTTCCATTGAGGGCGAGGAGTGCATCACGCACTTGAGTGACTTGGCTTGGTTTCAGCAAGGCAAAGCTGATTGGCACCGCCTGGAGTTGTAGCACACTTCGGTTCGCGCTTTGGAACTTATGAAGGAGCCGAGGCCCTGAGCTTTAAACGCGAGCCCGCCGAGCCCGGCGAGCCCTAGACCGAAGAGAGGCGCATGTTACGCAATGACATGCTCGACAGCTTGCCTCTCCATCTTCTCCAAACAGACCATCCGGGCAATAAAAATCATTTCACTTCGAACCTCCCCACCCTCTCTTGGTAGAGATACTCTGGGTTTCGACACTCCAGGGACACTCTGGGCACTTTGGGGACATTGTGGGTTCAGGGAGCGTGGAAGGGACACTCTGGATTTGGGCATTCCAGGCAGATTCTGGGGCTGGGCACTCCGGGACACTCTGGGGTTGGGCAGGTTGGGCACTCTAGGGAGACTCTGGGGCTGGGCACTCCGGCGGGCTCCTGCAGAATGTCCAGAACCACGGTACCGCCACCGCATCCATACAATCTGCGGCAACCCCTGCAATATCCGAGTTCAACGCCCTAAGCCCCTCCAGTAAACCTTCTTCCGCAGCCCAGCCCGACGGTCACAAAGTCCCGTCAGCGAATGGCATGCGAACTGAAACGGACACAATGCACACACTCAGTGGGACCGAGACTGCCTCATACATGCCAGGAAATTAGAATTTGAAGAGCAGAAAAGAACAGTTGCAACACTTCCCACGTGTTGTCATTTGCTAACCAGCTGCCATCCGGCGGTCTCCGCGCATGCTTGAAGTAGTTCGCCTGATATTCACTTCCCAAGTCCTCAAGTGCTTCGGCTTGTGCGACACAATTCTCCGCGTCAAATCTGAGATTGCGTAGGTTGCTCAGAGGTCTTCTGGGAAGAGACAGACGTATAGAGTCAAAGGCGTTTCGGTGGTTCAGTCGTTTTGTGTCAGACAGAGCTGCAAGCGCTCTTTGCCAGGCACTGGACTTCGACAAGCAGCGACCATACTTTCCGCGCATACTGATCCTACTGTCTATACAACCTCAATATACCCTCATCCACTCTTATCCCAATGCTTCTGAGCTGCCGCGACAATCCTGTTGGCTCAGACAAAGAAGGCAGCGAGACCAAGGCTGTAGCCCATGTAAGGTTATCCCTTGTATTTCAAAGACGCACACTCACAAATCGTTGCCTGATCTTGGGTGCTACAATAGTAGAACAGTACAACAAAGCAGACCCTCAACGACACTGAATTTGGAGAAGGCACGACTCCAACTCGGTGACTTCTACTTCTTGCAGGCAGAGGACCTCAGGTAAATCACGCGACCTAAAAAAAGCCCGTTGTGCCTGCAAGCAAGTTTCTGTGTGAGGTACTGCTCCTGGCCTAGCCTAGAATAAGTAGGCAGCCAGGATGCGTCAAACCGTCCCTGCTGCAGGATGTCCTCAGTAAGCTCATTTAGGAGCACTCTAAGCGGACATCGGTTTGTCTGCACAAGGGGATGCCGGATCTGCAAATGACCGCCTCACGTGCTCCCCTGTTTGTGCGAACTGTTTGATGACGAGATGGATGCTGCTGGGCGGGTTCCGCAATCACAACACCGACAGTCACCAGACGTCACGAGGATCGAGCGTATCCATGTGGCAGCTGTGGCTCTCGACATCTGATATCGCTTCGATCTTTCAGCAGCATGTTGACATCCACCTGACATTTGGACAGCCGGCCACCATCCGAGGCTCCAAACACCGGGACAGTCACGAGCATTGCGCATGCTCTTTTCTCCCGTGGGATGAATGGTCATAGCGAAGGGATGGAACTTCCGGGCTGCGACTGCAGACTTGCGAGGATCGTCCTGCTTCAGCCGAACTCGGACTCTTTGCAGTGAGTCGCTGGGCTGTGGGGTGCTCCAGCGTTGTTCATCCAATTCGCAAGGCGTCGTGGTGCCAGCGCCTACAAAAAAATCATGTCATTGTCCTTAGTGGGACTGACTCAATCCAAGTTCAACTCCCAGCCAGAATCCGAATGGCTGTAGCATAACGCCTTAACACAAATCACCACGAAACATTGGCAAGCATCCCGCATCACAGGCCAGCGAGCCGACCTGCCAACGTGCGGGAGGCAGGTGGGAGGGGAGGGAGGGGGAGGGGAGGAGGGCAGGGGGAGGGAGGAAAAGAAAACGGCCGAAATCAGAATCTGTCACAGGTTCCGCGAGCAGATCCTTTCGCGTCCCAATCAGTATACACCAAGCACCGAACCAATTCGAGGTGCCATCTGTGCCAAGGCCCTGCTGCTCCTGAGAATGTATACCGAGCGACGATGGATACAATGGACTACTTGCACTGTCGATGCACTTGCGGGCGTGTCGTCGCGAAGATCCCACTGCCACTTTAGTGGTAGAATTTCACAAGTGCTGAACTGTCCGGAATAAAACGAAACCATACGATAAATTGTTCACTTGGCAGATTTCACCCTCACACCGTCCCGCTTGAATCAAGCGTGCACGTGGGCATGTGCATGCTACACAAATGCGCTGTCCTTCCATTTGACAGCGTAGGTTGGGCAAAGCCTTAGTGGACAGAATGTGATGAGACGACCAATGGACTGTTGGGATCGAGTCGGATTGAGTGCAGGATCTGGCCCAGGAGGTGTGAGAATCTCTCTCAGACTCAGACCGTGTGGGAATGAGGACATGAGTGAGGCAACACACTACAGGTATGTGCACGTGCACACTCACCAACTTTTTCTCGGGCCCGAGCAAATTGTATGTACCTGTCTGGAGTGAAAAGAACCAACGTCGTCTTCCACACTCGAAGCTACGGATGCTTCACAAACAGCGGAATCGACATTCTACATACTTTCGAGTGCCTTCCGAAATCTCCAAAGTAATTGCGATGGCTTCTCGTTATCTTCTCATCTTCTCATTGTTGCAAGCAGTCCATGCCCTCTCAACACACAAATCGGGTTACAAACTGAAAACGTCGGAGACGACGGCTGGCACCGCGTCCTGGGCCTCCACAGGGCTATCACTTGTGCAACCTCTGTCCGCTCTTCATTCGCTTGAAACTGGCATGGCAAATACGCATCCTTGCTTTGGTGTAAGCGGATCAAGCCGAGGCAGCTCTGTGAAATCGCGATGACGCACGACTGTAGAACGAGCACACATACCCGCAGAACGACATGCAAACCGTGTCGGATCGTGCCAATGCCTGGTAGACAGCCAGCAGCCATAACCGGCCAAACACAAGGGGACTGCCTTGCCTCCCGCAAGGGAGACATGAGCTGACTTGCGTTGACTGGTGCGGTTTGCAATACACCGGTACGGAAAACACGCTGTCAACAAAGAAGGACGTACTTGCCGTGGTTGTCACACAACCTGGACTGCCCTCCTTCGTGCTACTTCTCCACACTGCGATAGGGATGGGTCAGGCAGTACACAGAGCCAGCAAACGTTGCGTTCAAAATTGGCATGGTTGTACTTATCATAGGGCTTAGTATGGATTTGTTAACTGCCACAGCTCTCGAAATCTGAGCAGGCAGACTGGCGCGGCGAGCCCACATGGCCAGCAGCCTCATGTCATCATATCTATGGGATTGGAAGACGCCGACGGGATTGGAAGACGCCGGCACAACTACCTATATCTGCGCGAAGCCTACACTGGCCTACACACGGTGCTGCATTGGCATCACAGCATCTCAGCTTAGGTTCCCACCGATGCGGCCACTCAGCCTCGGCCTTTGATCCCTTTTGATGCTGCAAAGAAGGCACGGCCGGCAGCACAAATATTTCAATTGTTTTCGCCCTCTTCTTCCGACATAGACCAAAATACTGGCGACAACGGAAGTCGAAACCACCCCTTCCAAACATGTCTAAGCCCCAATGAACGCACCGGTTCAAGCGAAGGCGAATAAAGCACTACCAAATCAGAATTCCCCAGTGAACGCTGTGGGCGGAATGTCTTGTTGGACAGCACCAAAGCATGAGTAAATCTCAGTTTTGCGAAGCAACGCTAGGGTCAACCTGGCCCTGGCAAACCAACTGAAATCTAGTATGTATGTTGGATTGCCCAATGAACGCATGGGCCAATCAAATCTGCGACGCCCCTGGCTAACCGAGCACACCGAAATGCACGCACCGAACGTTCATCTTGGCTGGCCGAGCACGCCGAAATGCATGCACCGAACAGTCATCATCGAAGCCCCAGGCTGACCGAAGGCACCGAGATGCACGTACAGAGCATTCATCGTCCAAGCCCCTGGCTATAACCGAGCGCACCGAGATGCACGCACCGAGCGTTCATCTTCGAAGGCCCGGGGTGGTTGAGAGCATAACGAGATGCACGTACTGAGGTTTTCGGGGCAGGTTGACCGATACCTGTTCCTCATGTGACCGATACCCCGGCCGAGTCAAGTCAAGCCTGACGGCCCGAGAGCCGCCCTGTTCGGACGCAGGCGAAAAAACAACAACAAGGCGCAAACCGAACAGGCTGCAAGCGTCTGCAAGTGAAGGAAACCGTGGCATCAACGACACCTCTCAACGATGCCTGAACGATCAGAGCTGGGCAGGGTCGTTTTAACGTAAGGCGCGCGTAAGGCGCGCGTAAGCTGCGCGTAAGCATCAACGGTCTCCGCAAACCAATCAATCCACGCAGAGCCACATTGTCATATTTGCGCAGTGTGCCGGCCCAACGCGTTCTCCCACATTTTACAGGATAGATGAGCCCGTTGTGCTGTGATTGAAGATTCGTTTGACCCCCACGTGCGTCCTGTGTTAAGACTTTGCTCGACTCACAGGTTCTCCCAGCGCGTTCTCCTGCATTTGTCAGGATGGCTATTTCCTTGGTGCTATGACTAAAGACTCTGAGGGGCCCAGCCCCAGAGCGTTCTCCCGTGGTCACCATGATAGCTGAGTCGCCCGTCTATACATTGGGACTCTGTATAGCATTCTGCCCGACCCAGCGCGTTCTCCCGCGATTGTCAGGATACCTTGTGCTATGATTGAAGATTCTGCTTGACCCAGCACATTCTCCCGCGTTTGTCATGTTGGCTGAATCGCCCATGCTATACGTTAAGACTTCGCTCGATCCAGCGAATTCTCTCGCGTTTCTCATGATACCTGCGTCACTTGTGCCATGTTTGCGCAGTGCCCTACATTGCACATCCGTTTCCCCCATTGAACGCCGAACGGTCACGACTTCCATGCTTTTTCTCCCCTAATGATTTGCTTGAAAAACAATGCCCGGTTTAGACTTCCACAGTTCACAGTAATATACTCACACATGCATATATAAAGACAAAAACGACATACATGTTGAACTGTGCACCTATACATCTGCGCCTGCAGGCTGACAGAAAGACAGACTGTTGTTACATATGCAAAGATAATAGCGTCATAACCCTCACAAACATACTGCCAGTGCAAATTACAAGCAAAAAGAAAGCGTGCTCACTCCCTCAACATCCCCATGGCCTTGGCCCATTTCCAGAGAAGCTCCAGGCATGATGCAGGAACTGCTGGAACAGTTTGACGATCGTCACCAAGTAGTGCCCCACACCCGGCCAACGGTGCGCGTGTCAATTGCTCTGCTAACTGTCATCATGCGGCTCCATGTGGCAACCGCTCCCCAGCAGACGCGATAGCCCATTGCCCTGCTGTCATATGCCGGCATACAGCACCCTTTGCAGTAGCTCTAAACCCTAAGCCCCAAGCCCTAAACCCTAAAATCCACCAGTCGACGTGTGTGGCACTGCGTCGAAAAAACTCAGCCACAACCCAAACTCCCTGTCAGTCGAGGTATGCTGGTGCACCTTGACAATCACCTCCGACACCATCTCGCTCTCATCAACTGCATGCAACCATGGCCTGCCGAGGCTTGGCATGGCCTGCACAGTGTAGCCACGGGCAGCGGCTGCCCTGTAGCCAAAGACCACAGGCAGCAAAAACCCTGGACAGGAACCCGCCTAAACCCTAAACCCTAAACCCTAAACCCTCGACGCAGCGAATGCACTGCTCTGCACTGCTCGCCGCTTCAAGCTGCCCAGCTGCTTGTCTGGTACAGGGGCACCATCGTGTCCGACCAGCCAGAGGCATCAGGCAAGCGCCCCCTCTTCTCTTGCACCTTGGCGCAACTGCTTCATTGCCCCAGCAAGCACATTAGCCCATCGTCCAGCTGTCATACGCCTCACTTGCCTCACAGATTGGACAGACTGGAGATGGTATCTCCAACTGCCATCATCCCAAGTCTCTGAACTCTAAACCCACTTGACGACTTGCCGACGTGTCTGTCAGGCCAAGTCGTGACACCTCGCTCGAAGTTCCAAAATCCAAGCAAAGTGAAGATTCGTCCTCCTCATCGTAGGCCTGCAGAGCTTCGCAAAACTTTGAGGATGGTTGAAAGGCGTGTCACTCCGAAAGTCACCAAGGCCCACGGCCGTCTCGGCGATTGATGGAACATGAAGGAACCTATTTCCCCTCCCCTGCCAGGTCCTCCCAGCATGCACATCGGCATTGTGGCCTTTGGCCTTTGGAGGGTGCGGCCGCGTTCTGTTTTCAGCACTTCAAGGGGCGGCTCGTCGGCCTTACCAGCTCGGACACAACTCTTTTGCCAGCATGAAAGATCTGGAGCCTGTCAGTGGTCTAGGGGCCAGTTGTAGCAGATGGTCCAGGTTCCAACTTCGAGCGAAATCTCCAGCAGCTGATACGAAACACTTAGAGCTTATAAGTCATGGTCCATACGGCCCATCTGCCAGTCTGTGAAATGATATAAGGGGCAATACAGCCCTCAGCAGCAAGCCGGTCTAAGCCGGTCCGGCCTTCGGGTTACAATGATCTTTTCTGTTTCTCTTTTTTGTTTCTGCAAATCTGACGAATGTAGTCAGAGTTGCTCACTTCTCGAACTTGTCGCACTTCTCGCTCTTCTTGTGCTTTTCGCACTCACACTTCTCGCACAGAGAGGTTGGGCTGCAGCATTCTGTGTTGGCCTGGCTGCAGAGTCAGTTGGCACAACGGTTGAGATGGAAACGGAAACGCCCGCATTCACAATCCAACAGCCCAAGCTTGGAAACGCAAAGTCTCGGTCCTGTACCAAACCTAACAGACCAGATGTTCCTCCACATGGTTGGAGTTGCTTTGGGATTGAATTGCAAAAGCTTAAATGGGTTTATGAGATGTTCTCTGAGAGCAACCCCTGGGGCTGAAGATGTCTGCCGCAGAGGCACCATTGGAGATTGCAGGAGCTCCCCCGCTTCTCCATGGCTGTGGAGCGCGGCCGAGCCGACGATTGAGATGATGAAGACCTCGATACGGCGAGCCGATACGGCGAGCCTATGCTGCACTTTTGGGCTCTGGATGGCTCTGGTCTCGGACAAGTGTGTTCAACTGTTCAAGGTGTGCTCGTGTATCCGATTCGCAAATTCGAGTCGCAGTCTCAGAGAGTCGCTGTTGCCAAACTCATCAAACTCTGAGTTCTGAGTCACACTACGTAGGTCCGCTGGAAAATTCGGATAACCAAAGTGTGCCAGGGACACTGAGAAACCGCCGAGGCACGGAAAGGATGACTACGCATACTGCCTGGCGATGAGCAAATAGGAAGGCTGTTGTTGAGCAAACATTCTTATGACTCCTAATCCCGATGCTGCACAGTACAGCTCCTCCCAACATCCTTGATCCCTGTAGATGCCTGGTGTGCTCGGCTCCGGGTTTGAGGGTTCAAAGAGCTATGCAGGGCCTGTGGTGGCAGCACAACATAGTCTGAGATCATGAGCTCAATGCCAATGAACACCAGAATGCAGCACCTGGGGGAGAGCAGACCCTCAGCGTCCCGGAAAGCTATCCGGCTGAACAACAGTAAAAGACGTGGCACAGGCCATACTTCAGCATCTCGAACATCGACACGAAATCTTGCACGACGAAGAACATGGCGCGCAATGCGAACATCCTCAGCTGCGCAGTTTCGCAGCGGTTGGAACCTGCAGATGCCACTGCTTGATATCCATAGGACTCTCCTTCCACTAGAACCGCCTGTTTTCAGCGTGCTACCATGACATTCACTTGCGCATGCCCGCGCTGCAGGGTACCTCTGGCCAAACAAGCATCAAACAACACGGGACATCGCTAGACCGACCCGAAGATCAGTCCTACAAGCCTCCCCTCTGTCCTTAGCTGGATATTCTAGGTCGTGCTCATGGCACTCATGCTCGATCAAACTTTCCAGGCGACGCCAAGATGGAGGAAGACACGGAGACCCAGTAGTCGGGGATCTGGGCTGCCTTTCTGGCGCGACGAATAAGGATTCTATGGGGTATACCATGGTGGGCACCTCCAGTCTCTCAACCCTCCTCGACCCATCTAAAAACTCAATCAACCATAAACCTCGCACAAGCCCCTTGCGCCAGTTTGGGGCCACTCTGCCGGACACGGACGTCGAAACTTGTTGAACCTAGCTTTCAAAGCACCAAGGAGCCTTGGCACTGACACTGTCCTGGGTTCCACACTCAGGTACATGAAATGCCATGAATGCATGATGCATTCACACGAGCCTAGCTGTTAGGCTTGCAGACAGAACTGCTGGAACCATGGAAAGATTGTTCTATCAGGAGTCGATTACCTGCAACGGTGCTGCCTAGGATCAAGCGCAAACACCACATCGGTGATTTCCAGGCCTGGATTACCCCGCAGGGCAGATCTTGCTTCAAAGCACAAGACGAGGTTTCGAACTGCTGCGGTGTCAGAGGTAAGAAACCAAGATTCACACTCGCTGAAACACGTGTCAAGTAACAGCACACCACAGGCAGCATCAACGTGAAGAACATCTTGCCGTCAATCCACATCACCAGGCTGCCTGCATCCTCTCACGAACGCGCCCGCTCTATTGGACAGAGATGGACAGAGCCCAATGTGACACAACTGGCACTTGCAGCAACTCGGAAAAGTGCCGCGCCCCTTAATAGTGCGCCTTTCCATAGTTGTCCAAGAGCTGATTCCCCAGTAGCCAGCGGAGGGCTTGCACTGAAGTGGTGTCCACAGCTTCGCTCTCCTTTAGAAAGGGAATTACGGAGGTAATTTGTTGGGCAAGGGAAACTCACAAGCATGAGTATGACCAGAACTTGACTTCTTCATGTATTTACCGTACTCAGTACCTAGTACGAAAGCCATGTACGGCAGCCGATGGGCTGCTCAAAGCATGCTTAGAGCCACTCTGAGCATGCCACCATTGGATGTTCAATTGCAGGCTGCACCACAGCCCTCTCCATCGGACATGTCTAGGGCAGTCTGGGCCTCCTCCTCCTGCGCAGCTTGGATACCGCTCCTGAGTTGCGTTCGATGATGTGCTTTCATGTGCTTTCCTTTAGGGCACTGGACGTGTGCATCACACTGGCTGGACCAAGCTGGACCAAGCTTCCAGACCAGGAAGAAGCCGAAAGCGATGCGAAGCCAGCTGACAAAGTCCAGAAGCTGCCTGCATAGGAATGGTTGGAATGGTCAGTTCAGAGTTAAGTCATGGGGCGTTATAGCAAAGCATCGGTCAATCTTCGCTGTCTTCCCACCCTGTGTGTTGGAGCCACTATAGCCTGTTCGTGCTGCACGCAGCAGAACCGGTTCGAATCGGCCTCACGACGGCAAAGAAGGCGAGTCGGCAAACCACAGCGCCGATGATACCGAGGAAGAGGGCCTCTTGGCACATTTTTGAGCCATTTCTTCGAATTCATGCTTGTGCTCTCATTCATATGGTGGGGCCTCTTAAAGCTTTTTAGCCCAAGCTCCGGCCTTGTGCACCACCTGGGACGGTGTCTTGTAGAGCTGGAAAATCAAATGAAATACAAAGAGGTTGTCCAGGGACAGGAGCCATTCCTCGCATTCAGCTTTCATTGACGGGGCTTGGCCCTGACCCACGACTGCGCTCTCTCACTCTCCCTTCCTCTGGGTCTTCCTCTTCTTCCTCTTCTTCTTTTTCTTCTTATTGTTATTCTTCTTGTTCTTCTGCTTCTTCTTCTTCCACCCTCCATTGCCTCTCCCGCTCCCCTCTTGCGTCTCGCCTCTCGCATCTCTCCTCTGTCTGCTCTCTCTCCTCTCTGTTCTCTCTCTTGGCTATTTTGCTCTTTCCTTCTTTCTTTCACGGGTGCTCGCTTCTGTCCCGTCCTTTCTTTCCTTCAGGGGGTGTTGAGCCCCCGGCACTCTTGGCGCGCCCCGGTGTTCGAAGCGAGAACTACAGACCGGATCGGACGGGGGTGGTATCCCGACATCAGCGCCAGTCTGGCATAAACGAAAAGACGTGGAAAAGACGTGCTTGAGGCAACTAACGACAACCCCCAACCCCAACCTAACGACACCTGAAGTCCTGCAAGCCTCCTGCGTAAGCAGCTTCCGAGCTGCAGGGAAGGACGACCCTCAACGGCCCCCAACACATCACCCCTGCAAACCCAACAAACCACCCTGTTATCCTCTCCCTCTAAACCCTGTATAAGCAAGCCATGAAGGAACCACAGTTTGGGACGGAACCCGCCCCTGGTAGCCAGACCCCACCATAATTCAGATCTTTCTTCTCACTATTCTTCTTCCGGGCTTAAGGGCCGGTCTCTCGCTCTCTCTTTCTCCTGCTCTTGCCCTTGCTCTTGCTCTTTCGCTTTCTCCTTCTCTGCCCTATCGATCTATCGATCTATCCATCTATCTTCGTATTCTTCTTTCTTCACAGCGCGCTCGCTCTTCTTCTTATTTTTCCTTCTTCCTATTATTCTTATTCGGCTTCTTCTTCTTCTGCTTCTTCTTCTTGTTCTTCTGCACTGCGGAGAGGACTTTCAGGAGAGGGTGTTCCTCGTCCATGGTGGCCCGCTGTCCTGTCGGGTGTCGTTCTGTCGTTTCCGTTTTTTTTCTGTAGTTCTCTTTCTTGTGTCTTTCTTTGTTTTTTTTTCGTTCTTTCTCTTTATTTATCTTTATTTCTCTTTATTCCTCTTTTTGCTTTTTTTCTGTCTTTATTATCTCTTTCTATCTTTCGTTCTTTCTTTCTCTAGTTTTTTTCTTTCGTTCTTTTTTGTTTATTTGGTTGTTTCTTTCTTTCTTTCATAAGTTGTTTAATTCTTTCTCTTTTTTGTTCGTTTATTTCGTTCTTTCTTTCTGTTTGTTCGTTCTTTATTTCTGTTCTTTCTGTCTTTCTTTCTTTCTCTCTTTCTTTTCCTTCTTCCTTTCCTTCCTTGAACGCTTTCTTTACTTCCATCCTGCCCTCCCTTTCTTTACTTCCTTCCTTCCCTCCCTTTCTTTACTTCTTTCCTTCCTTCCCTCTCTTCTTCTTCTTCTACGGGGCATGAGGAGTAATTAGGGAAGTTACCCTACCCCCCGCGCACTGGGCACGCCCAGATACGCGGATCCGTCTGGTGAGGTCGGCGTGAAACTGAAAAGATTCGGGGAAAACCATTCTGCTACCACACCATACCAAACAGTGGACCATCAGGCCAGTCCTTATATAGAAGTCCTTCGCAATTAGCCCTGAGTACCCGTCTTGGTGCTTTCCCCGAATATGGGTCGGCCAGGAATAACATGCATGCTTAGCTTGAGTCACATACATGGGCCCGCCCCGAATTAACCCGGCTCGCCCTGCGCTGCCCTTTCCCAAAGATTGCTGGGGTTGCGGCACTACGAACTCTAAACACTGTGCCGGCATTTCACGGCTGGAATGCCAGCCTTTCTCTCTTCTCTCTCTCTCTCTCTCTCTCTCTCTCTCTCTCTCTCTCTCTTCTCCTCCTCCTCCTCCTCCTCTTCTTCTTCTTCTTCTTCTTCTTCTGCTGGGCTTGAGGGCCCGAGGGCCTCCGCGCGCGAGCGCGCCCGAAGTCCGGTCTCAAGTGAAACCCCCGAACAGACTTGGAAATGCGGTGGTTCCCCCAGTGGTACAACGGCACAAAACTATAAAACGATGCCCTCTCTCTGCTCTCTCTCTCTCTCTCTCTTCTGTCTCTCTCTCTCTCTCTCACTCTGCCTCTTTCCCTCTCTGGTTCAAGAAAGCGGCCAGTATGTAGCCACTGCACCATTCTACGCCTGCACATTGCATGCGTTGTGCTGCGTTGTGCTCTTTTGTGGCTGAGAAGCCTTGGGGAGTGGAATAAGTCTCGCATCAGGGTCCGGCGCTGGCCCGGGCACCTGCAACAGCTCCATGCCGAAGGAAGATAAAGACGTTGAAGCCTGCGTCATGGTGAAGGGTACGCTTCTTGCAGCCACGAAATACACGTCCACATGACACCGTCAGCCGAATCCGCCCTCCGGCCTAGGCCGATGCCCACCCAGAAGACCACTAAGCAAAGATGTGCACGGATGCCCTTCAACGCCAACTGCTGGATGACAAAGGCATCAAGCAGCCTCAGGAAAACAGGAAAACATTTTCATTGCTGCTTTAGTATGTCTGGTTGGAGTATGCTGCTTGGTCGGCTTCAAATTGGGGTTGTTCCTTCGCGTCACCGATGATGTGACACTTTGGCAGCGCACTTCCCCGTTCGCTGTAGGTTGAGACTTCTCTTTCACACTGCCCGAATATCCAGGTAAGGCTTGTCCGCCCTAGCTTCCCTGAAACGCGCTCGTGCCCCTTGCAGCTACAACCACCATCCTCACCTCCAAGCTAAATAACCCAAGGCCGGAGACCTTTTGCTTTGTTTGCTGAGCGCCTGGCACTAGAACAACACAGAGTCCAGCCAAGACCGCCTGAAGCGGACGGAGCAAGGCTCTGAATAGAATCGATCTTAGCTAACATCCGGTAGACGAGATCTGAGCCAAGGTGTTCCGACCCTATCGCCTCATCGTCTGGCTTGGGATTCGGATAGAGGATTTGCGGACTTTGAGGAGATTTCCAAAGACTCTATTGTTCTTGCTATAGACTACTAAATGACATGATATGCCCACTGGTAAAGTATAAATATACCGGATTGTATGTGATGATGAGCATATATAAATATATACACATATGTACCTACACATAAAAACATGTACATATACATATGTACATGTAAACATATATACATCTATACATATTTACATATATGCATATATACATATATACATATATACATATATACATATATACATATATACATATATACATATATACATATATACATATATACATATGTACATATGTACATGTACATACATATGTACATATATACATACATATACATAACATACATACATATACATACATACATACATATACATACATACATACATATATACATATATATATATACAGATATATATATACATATATACATATATACATATATATACATACATATACATACATACATATACATACATACATTACATACATACATACATACATACATACATACATACATACATACATACATACATACATACATACATACATACATACATACACATATACATATATACATATATACATATATACATAAATACATATATACAGATATATATATATATATGCATATATCTATATACACATATTGTGAAGTCGACCAGCACTGGACTTGCACTAAGCCAATGCAATCACAGCCCGGTCACGCTGTTTTACGACTTCGCGAGTTCAAGCACTTGTGCAGCTACGCCTGAGTGCGTCCGGTCGGACCGCACAGCAACCTAGGAGCTACTGTACGACGCTACCGTGCTCAAAGGCACAAGCTCGGTACTTGAGCCAAAATTGGCATTGAAACGAATTGCAAACCTACACATGCAAAGAAGACTACAGTACTGGTCCTGGCAGCTCTGCACATGCAACGTGCGTGCTTAGACCTGCTCACATTCGCCCCTCAGCCGAGGCTTCCAGCTCATCTCGAGCTCGGAGTGCAGCAGGCACTCGCGCTGAACACAGAAAGGGAAGGGAGAGGGTGTCGCTTGCGACCGCGGTGGTCCGCACATCATGAGCATTGGCATGCGGCAGGGACGCTAGCCCGCACCACCACAACGAACGCACGACGACGGCAACCCTCAGCAACCCTTAACCACCCTTTCCCAGGAGGTCCTCACCCTTTCGCTGGTGGGCGAGGCTCTTGAATCCTCGAGCTGGTCTCTAGCTGCCAGTACGCAGACTATGGTACAAATGGTACACTGTACACTACCGGTCCTAAGCTACGGCTACGGCTACTCACCTATCCGGAACTACCCTACGGGCTACCAGACTCAGTGAGAGCCGCGCACATGGCTCGTGCCGCGGGCAATGCAACTCACACGCGCTTCGGCGAGCGCATTGCCGCGACCAGGACACGGTCCGCAGCACCTGCAAAAGAGCACCCTCGGCACGAGGGGCCACAGGCAGGGCGAAGGAGAAAGGTGCGGGGAAGCAAAATGGGCAGGTTTCCAACCTGCCGCGGCTTTTCGCCCGCAGTCAAGCAAAAGAAAGTGCAAAAGGTTGGCGAAGCAACGTGCCGTGCTGCAACGCCTGCTCTGATAATGCGTGGATGCATACCACGCCGCGCCAACTGGCCGCAGCCTACTCGATACCCTGTGGAGCAGTGTTAGGGGCACGAGTGGCGTTGCCAGCAACGTTGGAGCTACTGGCTCGCTCCAACTGAGGGCGCTTTGCAACCGCCTCATCGAGGGAGAATGCCTCAGCCGACACCCTCTGGAATTCCTCGATGTAGGACTGTGCGACTGGGTGCGTCTTGGGGACCTCAAGCTTAAGCCCAGCCTCCGCATTGGCTTTGCTGCTTGTGGTAAAATTGAGGCTCCCAATCAGCACCACCGCGCCATCAGGCCGCAGTAGGCATAGGGCCTTGGCATGGTGCAGCCCTTGAATCCCGGTGCCTACCTTAGCCCCGCGGCCGTCGCGAGCATAGGCGTCGCGCACGGATGTGCCACAACCCACCTTCACTTCGGCACCTGCAGCCGCCAAGCGTTTCAACGCTTGCCACTGAAGTTTGGTGCGGTGGCATTGCCCCATGTCGGCGACAATCCGAACGCTTGCGCCCTTGCTAAGCGACGCTTCGATTGCCTCGATGCAGGATGGGCAATCTAAGCTGCACGCACGGATGTAGATCACATCCTCTGCTGCTCCAGACCCAAGCAGCGTTTGGGCGGCCTGAACGTATGGCCCGCCCGCAAGGAATTCCGCTTCTTTGACTGGAGAACTCCTAGCGGGGGCTGGGCCCTTGTTCCTCCGGCCTGGTGTGCGCGCCACAGTGGCAGTGGCGGCACGTTGCACGGAGCCGGACTGTGCGTGGGCTGCGCTCGCTCCATCTGCTGGGGCCGCGGCCAGGTCACGACCCGCGAGCCCCTGAAAGCAGGAGAGCCCGCGGCTCTTGGCCGCAAGTTGGGAGAAACATCCTTCACTGTTCCCCAAACCCAACACAACCTTACCCTTAGCCAGGGCTTCGGAGGCGGTACTCCGAATGGAGTCTGTGAGCGCAGGACCCGCGCCTCGCTGGGCCGCGTGCAAAAACCCTAGGGAACGAGCGGTGTCCATTGCGGCATCGCAATGCCCGCAACGTCCTTCTGCCAGGTAAGCACGACAGCCACAGGCAGCTGTCTCCTCCTTGAGGTGCACCCAAACCTTATGGGTCACCCCTTTCTTGGAGCTCGCGACCTCAAACGTCGCTTCGGAGCCAAGGAGCTGAGACAGCCGCGCCTCAGGGGCCGCGGTGTTGCCATGTCGCATATGCGCAATGCGATTGGCAACGGCACGACTCACGTACCACAGAACAGCGCCGCACAAAATCACTACTACCAGAGTGATGGCTGTTCCGGCGACCCACACGGTCCGCCTGGCCCCATGACCGATTTCCTCGACTACGTCGGCCGAAACCGTTGCAACCGCGTGCATGGAGTCCTCGACAACATGCACAACCCCGCGGTGCAACTGCAAGGCAATCGGCGCCGACGCTGCAGCCGCCAGGCCCCACCAACCGTTGATGTTCCCGTTGAGGGCGTGCATCAACCGATTGAGGAGCCCGCGACCCAAGAAAAAGGGGGTCCGCGGCGGAAGCGGAACACTTGGCGGCGGCCGGGCCGACCCGCACGGGAAGGCTGGGACCCAGCTTGTGCTTGGGCGGGGTTGGAGCGCGGCAACAATGCCCGCGGCGAAAGCGCCCCAGGCGTACTTGCCCCTCCCCTTGGGCTTGCCCTTGGCATCGGACTTGCCTCTGCCCTTCGGCTTGCCCTGGCCCTTGCCACGGGCGTCTGCCCAAGCACTCCAAGGGTCGCGGCCCTTGCCGTACGTCGCCTCTTCGCGACCTCTCTTGCCGCCCCTCTTCTTGTGTTTATTTCTAAGAAGAGGTTGGATGGTTTCTTGGTCCATCGCGCGATTGGCCAGAAGGATCTCGTACTCCAGCTCGTCCTGGCTGCTTTCGGAGCCCGAGTCCCTCTCTTCGCCGCGCCGCGGATCAGGGATCCCGCGGGAAACGACCTCTGCCAAGCGGAGAGGCGTGCTGCACCGAAAGCACAGCTGCCTGAATGAAAGGTTCCATTCATAGCAGTTAGGGCGCTGCCACCCTGCTATGCGGAGCGCCTCGCTGATGTGATCATCGCGCTCTGCCTTCTCCGCCTGGCGCCGCTCCCGCTTCTTGGCGCGCTCGGCCGCCCGCGCCTCCTCGGCCGCCTGGAGGGCTTCAGCGAGTTCCTCATCGCTGAGAAGCCTCGCGGCATCTGCCCGCGCTTGCTGTTCTTCAAGCTCTTCGGCAGAAAACCTCCGCCGCCATTGCTCCGGCGCGGTTTGAGGATCTACCTCCCACCACCCGATGTCGATCCCGTTGATCCATCGGCCGTCGCACGGGGCGCCCGCGTTCGGGCCGCCCGCGTGCGTGGTGAGGCACTGGTCCTCGGTGACCGGGTTAATGGCTTCGCAGAAGAAGCACCGCCAGCTGCCGTAGGGGTAAAAGCGGCCTTCGACGTAGGCTCGGTTGGCTGGGAGGGCGACATCGTCCGCCTCATCCGCGGTGCCCTCCTCCATCTCAACCGATACCTCCTCGTCTTTGACAACCTCAGCTTCCTCCTCCTGTTCCTCCTTGACCAGGGGCTCTTTCTCCTCCCGGCCAACTTTGAGGTGGGACTCAGTGCGAACCTCGGCGCGCATCAGAATGACGTCAAGGCTGTCCGCGGCTGGGTTGCCCGCGAAGAAGGAATCGATCTCCTGGGCATGGAGATCGTCAAGAGGCGTCACCAGGTCTGGCGAATAATCCCGTTTGGAACGACGCTCTGCAAGGCGTTGCTGAACGTCGCCCTTCGGCGGCTCGAGGGCCCGCCCGCGCGGAGCGGCTTCCCGCGGAGGTCTCGGCTCGGCCTCCTCTTTGGGCTCGCTCTTGGGCGTGGACCCTCCACTGCTGCTCTCTGGAGCGGGATCCAGCTCCGGGTCATCGCGAAGCCACCCCGGCGGATGACTACCACCATAAATGTGGTGCGACCCGTCCTCAAGCTGGATTCGGTCCCCTCTCTTCAGGAGCGGGACCTTCGAGTGATCGTACCCATTGGCTTTGTGGTACCGAATCACTCGGAGCATGGGCACCTCCCCATACTCACCGTCCTTTCCTCGGCGGAACAACCGTCCCCGCCAGTCTTGACGAAAAGGGTCAAGAGGTGCGGAGGGGCTGATCCCCAGGTTGGGCGGAAGAGAGGCGCCATGGCAGGCCGCCTGATGCAAGTGGTACTGCACCAGCGACTCAAAGGCCAGCCCACATCCAGGAGCTGAGCATCCATAGTGGCCGGGGCGGACTGGGCGGTCCCGCCTCCTGAAGGCCTGGCGGAACTGCTCGACCCCGCAACCCCGGGGGCGTCCTGACCATCGTCAGACACCTCTTCCCCGTCGGCGCCTTCCCCGGCCGCCCGACTCTCTCCCTCTCGGCGCAGTGTTTTGAGGGATTCCTCACGCTTGGTGATCTTCTCTAGCTTCACCATCGCGGTTCCCGCCACCTCCAGTATCCTCGACTGGAGCTTCTGCGCTCTCAGAAGAGCTTCGGACCGCGCGAGGTACTCCTTCGCGCTGCTGACCACCGTTTGGCCGAGCTCGAGGAACCCTTCCTCTGTGCTCTCGGCCTGGGCCCCATCAGCGGGCTCCTCGTCCTCCTTCACCTTGACCGCGGCTGGAGGCGCCCGCGTGTCGGGAAGATCCGAGCTGGAACTATCTTCCTCGACACCTTCAGCTTCTTGGGCTGCCTCTTCCTCGAGCGAGTCTTCGGCCTCGAGGACATTGGGGCCAGGGACGTTGCGCCTAGGTCACCTTTTAGGAGTCCCTGAGGGACGCCCTTTGGCCTTAGGCGCGGCCTTAGGAGGGGTAACAGGTTGGGCGGCCCCCGCGGCCATGACACGGCCCGCAGGGGCCAGCACAACCGTCGAGGAGCTCGCCGCGCCACTGCTGGCCGCAGCAGCTTGGGACGCTTGGACCGTGCCCAGTCTCGGTCCTCGCCCCAACGGCGGGTGGGGGCCCGCACTGGTGTCGCCTAAACTCCTTAGGTCGACATGCTGGATCAACCGATCCACTTCTAACTCAGCAATCAAGACTGAGTAAACAGGCGAGCCTTTGGGGAGTGCCCAGATGCGGGAGATGCCGGTGGCTCTAATCTGGCCAGTGAGAGCCACCCCATCCGCTCCCGAATAGATAGGCACTCCGGCGTCCCGCAGGACCGCCAGCCGGACTTCGACTATGCAAGTCGATCCGCGGCGGAACCCGCGTCTCCCGTCCTCCCACTGCGTGGGGCAGTGGCCTAAGACGTAGTGCACCCCGAGGCGGCCTCCCGGCCCGCCGCCGGGGATCAAGCCGTTCTGAATCAGGCTTGGCACGACATGCAGGTCCGTGCCGTGCCACATGGCCGGGCCATACCGGTCTATAAGCTCGTTGATGGCGGTCTCACTCAGACCCTCCATCATGAACCCCATAGGATGGCCGCAATCGGCCGAGTGGCCTTGGAAGGCACGCAGGAAGCCAGCGTGCGAGGTATCCAACCTCGGCTTCCGCTGGTTGGCGTCGTGCGCGACCGCCTGGTTGTACTGGTTGATGGTGATGCCAAGTTGCTCGATCAACTCATCAACCGGGTAGAGGCCGCCCGGAGCGAACCGGCCTCTGCAACCAGCGTCGCCGTGCCGCATGCATCGGACTAGCCTGCGCTGCACGTCGTCTATCGTGGGCGGGCCCCTCCGGCCCTTAGGGCCTGGGCTCTTGCTCTTGCCCCTGCCCTTCGACCCTCCTCCACCCATCGCGGCACTGAGGCCCGCGACTTTGCTGGACCTCCGATGGGCGAGGAAAACCTGACGCGCCCTTGAGCGGCCAGGACACGGCCCGCTGCAAGGGGCCGGTGTGCAGTAGTGGTAGGTAGCCGCTCCCGCGCGGCCAGGGCACGGCCCGCAGCGGGGCCTTGTGGTTGACCACGAAGGTCCGGGCGACCGATTGGTCGCTCCCGCGCGGTCTGGTCGCGACCCGCAGCGGGGCGCAGTGCACAGGCACGAACGCGGGGAGGGACTACCTACCCTAGGTTCTACAACACACTTGAACCGCTGCGGCGGGGGTTTGGGGAGTTTCCTTAAGGTCTGGGCTCTAAGGCTTCTACGGCTTCCGCTTCGACCTTGGACCGAACCTCTAGGCCTGCTTGCTAAACAATGGCTGCGAGACAGACGAACGAAGCTGCACGCAACGAACGACGAAAAATCCTTCTGCCCGCAGACCGGCGACCTGGGAAACGGCCCGCCCAAAAACACCCGCCCTGAACACAGAAGCACCCGAACAGCCCCAACATCCTGAGCATCAGAACGCGCGTGGGGTGATTCTGGTCTGAGCGCGCCGCGTCATGGTTCGCGCGCTTGGTGTTATGCGCACCGCGAACGCCTAAGGCTTCAAGAGCAGACGACGCGCTCTGCGGAGCCGCGACTGCCCCCTTGGCGCACGCTTCGCGCACCGCCCCCTCGGCTTGGGCATCAGTGAAAAACTGCCCATCAATGACCCTACCCGTCCTAACAGTAAGATCATCCACGTAGGCTATCCACTCTTTAGTATACTTAAGGCGCCTACCTCTGCCGGGGGCATAGGCCCTATCAACCACAAAGTTGAAATCATCTGGGCCGTTAATCGGGCCAAAGGTGAGGCCGACAGGGAGATATTTCCCTGATCTTGCCACAATGGCCAACACCTCGCGAGCACGCTTGGTGTTCCTAATCTGATTAAACCCACTAACCGCATCCACGAAGGTATACCAAACCGAACCTACTGCGGCGGCGAGCACATCGCTACCCCGCCGACAATAGTACGTGGAGCGCTTAATTCGGGCATTCACACGGCGGTAGTCAACCACCAAGCGTCGCTTCCTATGCCGCTTGTAGCTGGGCATTTCCTTGGTCGGAAACGGCGCAGATCCCCAAGCCGAGCTGCCGCGGATCAACTGACCCCGCTTGCATTCTTCTTCAAGCTTGTCGTCGACCCATTGCGCGGACTCGCCCCTCAGACTGTGAGGCTGGGACGAGACCGGCGGCCCGGTGGGGATGCAGTCATGGGCGAACTTCCTGACCGTGGTCCTGGTGGTGTCCTCCACCCAGAACCCAGCGGCCTTTCGCCGTATGACCTCCCTGACGGCTGCGATGTCAGCATCGGTCAGCCCTGGTCTGGTTGGTCCAGGCTCGATCTTCAAACCCGACCATACGAGGTCTCTATAGGCCTCGGTGCGCCTAGGATCCTCCGCGACCTTCTCGCCCGCAAGAGCATAGACCTCAAGGTCGGCCCGGACGGAATCCCAGTCCTTGGCGTCCGCCTTGGTTCGCCAAAACGCTTCCTTCTCCGCGGCATACTTATCCACCTCCTTATCCAGCTCCGCACGCTCTGCTGGCGTGAGGTCCTCGCCCGAGCGCACGTCCGGGAGGGGAACGACTGGAGAGGGCTGTGGCGCAGCCGCGGCGCTATCTGCACCCGCAGTGGCTGGAAAGCTTTCAACTGCAGCGGTGCACAGCTCTTCTGCGCCCCTCAGACCAAGGTCCTGGAGCGATGCGCAGAAAGCCGCCCCTATGAGGTTGTAGTCGGCTTGCGCGCGCTCAACGTGCTTGTGCTGCACTGCGCCTAACGCATCCGGCCTACCACACCTCAAACCTACCGATTCTAAGCTGAAATCGGCGAGCCACAGGGCCCCGCTCTCAACGAGGTTGCCGCGGCCACTGGCCCGCGCGAACTGGCATATGTCAGCCCGCACGAAGGCCCAAGGCCAGCGTGGCTCTGCGAGCGTCCCAAACAAGGCGCCCCACTCCCCTAGCCGCCAGGGTTCCCACTCGCCTTTTTGTGCATGCAAATGCAGCGCGACGTGGGCGCCCGCGCGCGTGCGTTCCTGCGCACACCGGACGAGTAGCTGGAGGAAAGCCCGGGGCACATTCTTGCCCTCAAGCCCAATCACGAGCACCTTCGGCTCTGTGCGCAAAACAGCGCCGCTAATAGCCTCTAAGTGCTCTTCTGCGGCCAGGCTCCAGGTGATCCCGTAGGCCTGCTTGCCTTGCACAAAAGCGGGAACCACCCTGTACCCGTGCCTCCTAGCCGCGTCGGAGACGACCGCGTCACCCCAAGCAACCTCTAAGACATCGGCAACCCCTCCAAGGAAATACTGCCGGAACCAACTCTCGACAGCACCCGACTCTGGGGAAGCCCTAGGCTGCAACACGCGGGGTTCCGCGACCAAGAGGTCCGCGAGGGCCTCTCGGATCGAGAGCACACCCGTGCCAGTGCGAGACGCTCTCTCGAGCGCCCTGTCCTGTAACGAGTACGCTCCCTTGTCCAACTTTCTGGCCGAGGCTGCAGCAAGCACGCCGTCGCGGTTCAGGTCGATCTTGGAAATGATCTCCCTGACGGAAACCGCTTCGTGGGCCGGACGAGTCCCCTCTGAAAGCGTGAGCGCACCGTCCTCGGCGATGTATGCGAGCCGCCATTTGACGCGAACCCCGCTGGCGTCGGGGAGATAGCGGTGCACGCCGACCTGTGCACGGGCCGCATCTACCTGCGTGACCCGTCCTAACCTGCACACCTTCGGGCCTCCACCTACACCCCGATAGGCAATGCGGTCACCAAGGCGGAGGACGAAGTCCCTCCCGCGCCTGGTCAGCGTGAACTCCACTTGCTTGGCGTCGCCTTGAACCTGTTGCCCTAAGCTGGGGCGAGACGAGCCGTCCCCGCCGGTTCCATCGTCCTCAAAGACGACCGGCTCGCGGGATTCCGCGCCATCTGCATCCGCAGGAACAAGAATGCAGTCTTCTGCGTGCGCCTCCATCGGGCCGCGCCGGGCGGAAGAAGTACCCCCCGACTCCATCGACACGGGCTCCAAGGTGAGCCTGTGGCCCTTGACTTCCAACACGCGCCAGGGGCCGGTCAGACCCGGTTTCCAAGGCACACGCCCCGCCCCCTCTGAACGGGCCCTCGGAGCGTTCCAGACCACTCGGTCGCCTGGCTTAAGGTCCACAGTGCGCCTATGGCGATTTGCAAGTTTCGCCCGCGCTTCTGAAGACCGCGTCCAGTGCTCTCGGACCGCAGCAGCTAGTTCCGAGAACTGCTTAAACTGGCTCCGAGCCCAATCAGAGATGGGTTCAAACTGCAAGGCGTCTCGCAGGACGTCCTTTTCAAGTGGTAGAGCGAGCGACCAGCTCCGCTCTAGGTCCCTCGGGGTATACCCGTGGGGTCCCGGAGTGTTATCTATGACGTACTCCGCCACCACGAGCCAATCCGACCAAGCTTCGGAAAGGGAGGCGCCGACTTGCCTGACGACCGCCCCCAGCACCTTTTGAACTTCTTGGTGGACTCGCTCGTTTGCGCCCAACTCACAAGGCCTCAAGGGCGCGCTGAACCGCCACTCGGTCCCAAGCATAGCGCTGAGTTCTGCCATGAGCGCATTCTTGAACTCTGGCCCTCTATCCGACCTGATGAGGCTCGGGATCGTCCTGCTGCGAAGCACACAGCGCACGAACGCCCTCCTGACTTCAGCATGAGTCAGAGACCTCATCGGCTCGAGGAGGACAGCATGACTGAGGCAATCGAAGTACGTAAGCGAGTACCTATGCCCTTCCCTGTCCTCTCGGTTCGGGACCTTCACAGTCCACGCTGACTTCCTGCCAGCATGTCTCGGCGCCACATTTGACCGCACGAGCCTCGACCTTCGTCGGTCGAGAGCGGCCCTTAATGCAAGCGAGACATTTGGCGACCCAGGTCCGCACATCTTTCTCTAAGTCGGGCCACCAGACTGCCCTCTCTAGCAGCTTGATGGTAACCTCAGCGGACCTATGAGCCCCAAGGACTCCGCAGTGGACTGAATTGTAGCAAGCGCGGCGCCAGGTCACTCCATTCGCGCCCGCAGCCCCGTTGGGAACCACTGGGACAACGACGGTTTGACCCGTCCTGAGGGTCACCTCGCGCTCAAGCAACCCGTCTCCGGATATCACCATCGGCGGCTCTGGCTTGCGAATCGAGCCCGCCAATGAGGGATCGCGCCGCTGACCCTCGTACCACGCCGTACGAAGGGATCCCGTGACTCGGAACTCCGAAATGTTCGCCGCGTCCCTTGCCTCGACCGCAAGCTGCTCACGACGATTTTCGTCCTCCTCCGCGATCAGGCTCAAAGACGGAACACCGCCCTTAAACTCGACCTTGACCTTGGTTGAGGAATGGTCCCAAATGCACAGGATGGGGCTATGGCTGACGAGCTCTAGAACCACTGCAGGGCCCTTGTGCTCCTCACCCAGAAACGCCAAAACTCTACCCTTCAGCTTGCACTCATTGGCATTCTTTCCGCGACTGATAGCGCCCGCGGTCCAATGCCCTTCTACGCCCTCGCTGGACGAAGAAAATTGAGCAAGGACCCTTGACGCCTGCCGGGTAGAACTGCGGGGATCCGAAGCTTCTCCGGTTGCCCGCCAGCCAATGACCTGAGTAACCCTACCCACAAGGGCTATCAGCTTGCTGAAGGAGGGGTCTAAGGCAACCTCTTTGCCCCTTAGACCTCCAGAGCACCTCACACTGCTCATTCACGACATGTCTGTGGCCGTGCCAGTTCACCACTGACGACCAATGCACGACGATGTCGCCCTGAACCACATTCAAGGGCGAGCAGTTGTGCCCCGCCACCACAGCGCCATCTTCTCTAACCACCCATGTGGTCCAGTAAGGCTTCACATCGCCCCACTTGGAAAGATCCTTGTGCTGGGAGCCGAGGCTGAGCTTCATGGAATGGCTCTTCTTCCATATCTTCCCACTCAGCATGCCATATGCCGTGGGAACTGGAGCATCTTTGGGCGTAGTCCTGAACCCTACCGCCCATTGCTGGATGGTTGAGGACCTAACCCTAACTAAACCTCCTGTCCTATCCAAAGTTGCAAGGACGGAGTTGACCTCTAGGCCCACCTCATGGGCCTCAAGGTCGCCCTCAAGCGGAGGTTCGGGCTCCTCCCGCTCGGCTATCTCCACCGAGGTGTCGACTGCCTCTTTCTCGATGCAGGCGGGGCAGCGAGAAAACAGGTAGGTCCGCTTGCCGCAGATGCATAGACCCTCATGGTCCCAGAGGGGTCGTGACGGTTCGTCCAGCATCCCTCTAATGCTGGCATCATCGATGGAACGAACCGCGTCCAACCTCAAGGACCGCAGGACTTCCGCCCCCAATGCCTGCTTCCCTACGATCCCAAAACCTCGCAGGGGAGGCTCCGGAAAATCCTTCTTGAGTTCCGGACAAGCCTCGGCCACTTCCAAGTGGCCCTGCTGCGTGCGCCATAGGCGTGGCCGCACTGCCCAGATAGCCTTGATGCCTGCCCAAGCCTCTCCTACAGCCCTAGCTTCCTTGCGCTGCAGGTTCCTTGCTTGGAGCGTGAGCTCAACAACCAAAGGCCACCTAAGGACGGCTGTGACAAGCCCGCCTTGCCCAAGTCCTACGAGGAATTGCGGGCGAAACCCCGAAGCTTCCCTAAGAACCTTGGCACACGAAGTAAGCAAGTCGACCCTGATCCGCTTGATCTTCTTGGTCCCTGCGAGCCTGCCGGCCCCGCAATCGAAATGCGAGGCAAGCCCGTCGGTATCCTCAAACGGACCCCAACAACCCCTGACAGCCACAGAAACTCCAGGGAGGCTCGCTTGAAAAACGCGCCTGATTTCAGTCAGCTCTGCATCCTGCTCTTTCCAACGCGCGTAGTCAAAGACAACCATGACGCGCACCGGAAGGGCTGCGACGACGCACATCGGCACAGCCGCGGCCTGGACACGGCCCGCAGGCTCTGGGACGGCGTCGTTGCCGACCGCCCAGGGCACGGGTCCGTCACCCTCAGTACCCTCTCCGAGGTACTGGTCCAGGTCGAAACCTCGGAGTTGGCCCGAAAGGCCCTCGAGATCTTTCGTCCTCGCCGCAAGGAGCGCATCCCGATCCTTGGGATTGCGGCTAAAACTGTCACCCAGCGTCGCTGAGCGACCGCTAAGGCTCCTTATTTCGGACCCATCCATAAGGATTTCCGCAACCCACCGGACGAGTTTCGGATCCCTTCCGATGTCCGACGTTTGCGCTCGGGTAAGGTTGGCATGATCTGTCCAACACAGAGTCCGAATAGAGCCAAACATGCGGCGTGTCGCCCGCTTTACCTCGAGCTGGGCAAACGCCTCCTGTATCAAGGGCGGCCAGTTCTGCTGCGCGGGGGTCAAGCTCTTCGAGTGCGTCATAAGCACTTTGAGCTGGCTCAAGTCACGCGTCATCTGCACGACGCTGCCCCCAACCGCGATGCCCGACGCATCCGCGATCTGCTCAAGGGGACACGACCCATCCGCAGCAGAGGCCTCATCGAAGGTAGCCAAATTGATGCGGTTTTGCATCATGCGCTTGATCGCTTTAAAGGCTTTGCAACCCTCGGTGGCGGCTGAGCCCAGCCCGCCTTCAGGAAAGACGGCGCCTGGCTTCTGCCACTGCCCTAAAATCTTGGCTGCGTGCCCATACTCAACAGGCAGGTAGCCGCGCAACCAATTTGCGCAACCCAAAAATTGCTGAATGTGAAGCTTCTCCCAGAGCGGGGGAAAGTCAATCACCGCCTGACAACGCTCTTCGTCAGGCGAACTCCCGTCCCGCCCAATGTTGTGTCCCAGGAGCTTGCCCTTGGAGACACAAACTTCGGCCTTGCTGATTCCAAAGGAGAACCCAAACAAGATTGACTTGTCTAGGAAACCCTCTAAGGAAACGAGGTGGTCGAGGAGGTGCGGGCACGCCTTAGGGTGCCGGGCGCGCATGTCTGCCGCGAGCTTCTCATAATAGTAATCCGTTGGAGGCTCTTCGATCATCTTGTCGATATCCCAGCTCTCCACGATATGATAGCTCGGGCAGCGCGCCGTGTCGACCGCGTCTGCTGGGCGCACAGCGTCACTTGCGCCTCTTCCAGCCGTGGCCGATCCCTCACGCCAGCCAGCCCAGCGTGGCCCCCTGCGCGTCCTAAAGACCGCGAGGCGTTCGGTGACTGGAACCTCATCGCTGCACGCAACGCTTCCCGCCACACGCAAATCCCTCGTGTCCCAAAGACGCCACGCCTCACCTGCGCGCTGAAGCAAGCACGTATCGTAAGGCGCCTTCTCGACCGCCAGGGTCCCAAGGTCCTTCTGCGCAGGGCGCCTACCCCACACAGACGCGTAACCACCTGGCGCCTCCCACCAGCTGTCGACGCTTGGAAGGTGGTCCAAGCAAGTAAGCACTCCAGGCTCCTCAACAGGGCGCCCAACCGGGCCGCTCCCGCCCCACACCGAAGCGCGAACAGTCACCGCAGCAAGGACCGATAGCACACCGATCCTGGCGCCGGTACGCAGCCGCCCAAAGGACCGCGCACACGAGGAACAACCTTGGAAGCTTCTTGCCGCGGCCCTGGACGCGGACCCGCAAGCAAAGCACGGGTCATGGTCAACCGTAGCAACGGCGACCCCACAATCCGCACATGCCTGCGGAGACGGCTCCGACTCGAACACCGTCTCAATCGCGCCACAACCACAAGCCGCAGTGCTGACGAGGCCGGAACGCACTTCCGCAACAACCTCGCCCGGCTGGAGAGAGTGGTCACACTCTTGGGCTGCAAGCAAAACAAACCCCTTACCCTCTCCTGTGGGCCAGAGACCTGGCACAGCCTCAACCCCACACTCAACCGGAAGCACAACCTCGGACAGGGATCCCTCTGCGGAGACTCCTGCCTCCCGCACGACTGGCACCAGCACCCCATCACCTGGCGAGAGCTCGAGCGGCTCTTCCCCGTCATAGCGGAGAAGCTCACGACTTCCGCCCCCAGGCTCGGTGCATGACGCGTCGTCCAGGCTTGACAACCGCGCTTCAAAGGCATAGGCCCTGTCCTTCCGGGTCTTGCTGTGATCCTCACATCTGGGCATCCTGATTCCCAGCGTGTCGAGGACGTGAAAGTCGGGACCCGGCCTGAAACGCAGGCCCATCCTTCCGGCGCAGTCCAACGCTCTGCCGCCGAGGATCAGTCCGTGCCAATCGGACGTCCCCCTGGCTGCGATTTTGCATCGCACGAAAATTTCAGTGTTGGGGCGACAGTCGTCCGCCGTCCTGCCTTCCAGCAGCGTGACGCGCAAGACTGCTGCCCCCTTCAGAGGAACGGGGGCTCCCGAAGCAATGCCATGCACGTATTCGGGGTGGACCCACTTTTCGAGTCTCACGACCGGGAAGCCGGGATCTTCGGTGCCGATCCCCAGCTCTGCAGCCCGGTTCATCATGCCCACCACGAGTTCCTCTGTCACGTGGTTTGCGCCGGCGCATCCGTCGAGCATGCACTCGACCTTACGGTCGAGCACCTGGACTACCGTCCTGTACTGGTAGCCTCCTGGCTCGTTGTCCGCCAGGTTCCACCAGTCCTTCGGCAGATCGTCCAAGGTGGCGAACTTGTCCCGCCCGCCCTTGCTTAACGGAAGCGCGTGCTGCTGCACCGCGGCGTGTCCTGCGGCTCCTAGGACGCCTGCCTGGACGCCTGAGCTGCCTATCTGGACACTGAACGCGGCGAAGGGGTTAGACATGGAAGCACCGGAGGGCGGGGCCCAGTTGGCAGGCAAGGCCGGCGTCCCTCCTGAGGTCGTCAGGTTGTGGACCATGTCGCAGCTGGCTCCTTTCTTGCACGACCATTCTTGGAGAAAAAGGGGCAAACAGTGCCTGGTGGCTTTGCCGCGCCTTTGGCCGCAGCCTTAGGCTTTGCGTTGGCCTTTGCCTTGCCACCTCCCTTCCCCTTGCCCTTGCCTTTCGCCGTGGCAAAGGTTTGGTCACCCTTCTTGGCCGCGAGAGCTTTTCTGCGAAGCTCCTTGTCGTGGCTGTACGGGCAGGCATCCCCTTTCGGGCAATTCCCGTGGTCGCGAAAGTGGAAGCAGATCTTCTTGTCCGCTCCTTTGCCAGCTCCCTTCGACGCAGCGGCAAACGTCTGATCCGCGCCAGCTTTGGCCGCGGCAGCTGCTCCTTTCGCAGCAGCCTTCGCAGCGGCCTTGAGGCTCTTAATCTCCTTCTGAGCCTCGGCTAGCGCGACCGACGGGTCCGCGCTCTGAGAGCCGGTCGCTGAGTACA
>CAJNDS010000847.1:0-59695 GCA_905221605.1 Symbiodinium natans | reverse complement strand
TGTGTGGTGTGTGTGGTGTGTGTGGTGTGTGTTGTGTGTGTGGTGTGTGTGGTTTGTGTGGTGTGTGTGGTGTGTGTGGTGTGTGTGGTGTGTGTGGTGTGTGTGGTGTGTGTGGTGTGTGTGGTGTGTGTGGTGTGTGTGGTGTGTGTGGTGTGTGTGGTGTGTGTGGCGTGTGTGGTGTGTGTGGTGTGTGTGGTGTGTGTGGTGTGTGTGGTGTGTGTGGTGTGTGTGGTGTGTGTGGTGTGTGTGGTGTGTGTGGTGTGTGTGGTGTGTGTGGTGTGTGTGGTGTGTGTGGTGGGTGTGGTGGGTGTTGTGTGTGTGTGTGTGTGGTGTGTGTGTGTGTGGTGGGTGTGTTGGTGTGTTGTGTGTGTGTTGTGTTGTTGTGTGTGTGTTGTGTGTGTTGTGGTGTTGTGTGTGGGTTGTGTTGTGTGTGTTGGGTGTGTGGTGTGTGTTGTGTGTTGTTGTGTGTGTGTTGTGTGTGTGTGTGTGTTGGTGTTGTGTGTGTGTGTGTGTTTGTGTGTGTGTGTGTGTTTGTGTGTGTGTGTGTGTGTGTTGTGTGTGTTGTGTGTTGTGTGTTGTGTGTTGTGTGTTGTGCGTTGTGCGTTGTGCGTTGTGCGTTGTGCGTTCTGCGTTGTGCGTTGTGCGTTGTGGGTTGTGGGTTGTGTGTTGTGTGTTGTGTGTTGTGGGTTGTGGGTTGTGTGTTGTGTGTTGTGTGTTGTGTGTTGTGTGTTGTGTGTTGTGTGTTGTGTGTTGTGTGTTGTGTGTTGTGTGTTGTGTGTTGTGTGTTGTGTGTTGTGTGTTGTGTGTTGTGTGTTGTGTGTTGTGTGTTGTGGGTTGTGTGTTGTGTGTTGTGTGTTGTGTGTTGTGTGTTGTGTGTTGTGTGTTGTGTGTTGTGTGTTGTGTGTTGTGTGTTGTGTGTTGTGTGTGGTGTGGTGTGTGTTGTGTGTTGTGTGTTGTGTGTTGTGTGTTGTGTGTTGTGTGTTGTGTGTTGTGTGTTGTGTGTTGTGTGTTGTGTGTTGTGTGTTGTGTGTTGTGTGTTGTGTGTTGTGTGTTGTGTGTTGTGTGTTGTGTGTTGTGTGGTGTGTGTGTGTGTGGTGTTGGTGTTGTGTGTTGTGTGTGTGTGTGTGTTGGGTGTTGTGTGTTGTGTGTTGTGTGTGTGTTGTGTGTTGTGTGTTGTGTGTGGTGTGTTGGTGTTGAGTGTGTTGTGTGTTGTGTGTTGTGTGTTGGTGTGTTGGGTTGTGTGTTGTGTTGTGTGTTGTGTTGTGTGTTGTGTTGTGTGTTGTGTTGTGTGTTGTGTTGTGTGTTGTGTTGTGTGTTGTGTTGTGTGTTGTGTGTTGTGTTTGTGTGTGTTGTGTTTTGTGTGTGTTGTGTTTTGTGTGTGTGTGTTGTGTGTGTTGTGTGTGTTGTGTGTGTTGTGTGTGTTGTGTGTGTTGTGTGTGTTGTGTGTGTTGTGTGTGTTGTGTGTGTTGGGTGTGTTGTGTGTGGTGTGTGTGTTGTGTGTGTTGTGTGTGTTGTGTGTGTTGTGTGTGTTGTGTGTGTTGTGTGTGTGTTGTGTGTGTGTGTGTGTGTTGTGTGTGTGTGTGTGTTGTGTGTGTGTGTGTGTTGTGTGTGTGTGTGTGTGTTTGTGCTTTGTGTGTGTGCTTTGTGTGTGTGCTTTGTGTGTGTGTGTGTGTGGGGTGTGTGTATGCGGGGTGTGTGTGCGGGGTGTGTGTGTGTGTGTGTGTGGGGTGTGTGTGGGGTGTGCGTGGTGTGTGCGTGGTGTGTGCGTGGGGTGTGTTTGTGTGTGTGTGTGTGTGTGTCTGCGTCTGTGTCTGTGTCTGTGTCTCTGTGTCTGTGTCTCTGTGTCTGTGTCTCTGTGTCTGTGTCTCTGTGTCTCCGTGTCTGTGTCTCTGTGTTTGTGTCTCTGTGTCCGTGTCTCTGTGTCTGTGTGTCTGTGTGTCTGAGTCTGTGTGTGTGTGTGTGTCTGTGTGTGTGTGTGTGTCTGTCTGTGTGTGCGTGCAGGTGTGCGGGTGTGCGTGCGGGTGTGCATGCGGGTCTGCGTGCGGGTGTGCGTGCGTGGGGGTGTGGGGGTGTGGGGGTGTGGGGGTGTGGGGGGTTCTGGGGGTATGTGGGTGCGTGGGTGTGTGTGTGTGTGGGTGTGTGTGGCTGTGTGGGTGTGTGGGGGGTTTGGGGTATGTGTGGGTGCGTGGGTGTGTGTGTGGTGGTGTGGTGTGTGTGTGTGTGGGCATGGGTGTGTGTGTGTGTGTGTGTGTGTGTGTGTGTGTGTGTGTGTATGTGTGGTGTGTGTGTTGGTGTGTGTGTGTGGGTGCGTGTGGGTGCGTGTGTGGGTGCGTGTGTGGGTGCGTGTGTGGGGCGTGGTGTGGTGTGTGTGGGGGTGTGTGTGGTTGTGTGGTGTGTGTGTGGGGCGTGTGTGTGGTGCGTGTGAGGGGGGCGTGTGTGTGGTGCGTGTGTGTGGTGCGTGTGTGTGCGTGTGTGGGTGCGTGTGTGGGGTGCGTGTGTGTGGGTGTGTGTGTGTGTGTGTGGTGCGTGCGGTGTGTGGGTGCGTGTGTGGGTGCGTGTGTGGGTGCGTGTGTGGGTGCGTGTGTGGGTGCGTGTGTGGGTGCGTGTGTGGGTGCGTGTGTGGGGGCGTGTGCGGGTGCGTGTGTGGGTGCGTGTGTGGGTGCGTGTGTGGGTGCGTGTGTGGGTGCGTGTGTGGGTGCGTGTGTGGGTGTGTGTGTGTGTGTACGCTCTGTTGACAAAGAGTTCTGAAGAGGCAACTTCATCAGGAGTCTCTGGTGCAAAAGCAGGGGGGTCACCCACGACCTTGACTGGTGACCCAACGAAGAGAGTCAAGTGTTCGTGCTGAAATCTGGCCTGATCAGCCAGACGTACCTGCAGTTTCACTCGCTGATTGCAATTTGCCGAGCTCGCAGAAATACAGCTCCGCAGCATTGACATTGACTGCACCCTAGGACTGTATGCTTTTGGTGGCAACGCCCCTTGCATGTCGAAAGCATCCACCATGAAAGAAGCATGTGTCGCAGTCAACCATTTCTTGCAAGATCGCTTCCCAGACGGAAACTGGACTTCCCTCGCAGTGATTCTGAACCCTCACACAGGGCTCCACCGCGACATGGGGAACATGATTGGCATGTGTGAACACCTACTAACCTCTCGAGGGTCGTCCCAGTGTGTATTCGGCTGGATCTCTGTCAAAGTGCCAGTCGTGAGGCTCGTTGGCCAGCAATTGAACTTAACACTTTGATACAAACATCCTTGATTTACCAACCATGATGCACAAAACCGTGATTCACCAACCTGAGAACCTTGATGCATTATCCTTGATTCAATATCCTTGATCCTTTATCCTTGATCCTTTATCCTTGATCCTTTATCCTTGATCCAAAGGTACGAGAAGCTCGTAAGTCCAACCGCGCCACAGCCATGTATCAGTTTCAGTTCTTCTGTGGTGGTGGTGGTGGTGCGTCCAATATGCATTCTACTGTTCCATCGTATGCAGAGGGCCCGGCAAGATTCAGCGGTCCGAGAAGACCAGCACTGCCACCGGGCATAGAATCGAATGCTCCACCACCGAGACCACCAAGAGCTCATAGACAGAGCCCATATATGCAGTTTGACCGTCCACAACAGCCACAGGTTGTTCCTTTTGATGGTCCTCAGAACATGCAGTTTGACGCGCAGTTGTTTCACATGCATGATGCAGCTGTTCAGTTTGCAGACTCTTCAATGTTTACACCTCCGGAAATGCCGCCGCCGCCTGGAGCAACTCGTCTTGTTCGACCGACATTTCCCCAAGTGGAAGAAGCCTCTGTTGACCCCGCCCCCATCCCCCTACCACCACCGCCACCGCCGCCGCCTTTTATGTTCCCTCCCCCCCCACAGCCGGTTGCCCCACCGCCGCAACCTTGGGTTGAACCAACGCCCGTCCCTTGCCCCACCATGCCAAACCCTTTCCAACCTCCCCCCCATCCTGTTCCACCTTTTCCCGGTCAAGCCAACCACAATGTCCCACCCCCATTGCCAAAAGCGCCCCCAAGGCAAATTGCAGGCATTGGACCACCTCACCCCCTGCCACACCTGCCATCCAACCAAGGGGGAGACGAAGCAGTTACCATTCGCAATGCGGTTGACAGCGATGCGGGTATTGAAGCTTCAGGTCAGTCATGTGCGACAAATCTTTCGTTGACGCTTCTTACACAGATCAACCAAGCCGTTGCAGTTCATGGCACCAGATTTGATTACATTGATCCTTTGCAGATTCAGACAAAAGAGGATCGATCTATTTGGCTTCGAACTTCAGCCGAGATTTTCTCTCTCTTACTTCCCGATTCTTATGAGCAAGTGGTGCAGCATCTCATGTCGTTGGTCACACCGCTTGATCCAACTTTTCATATCGACTTGTCAGTCGTTCAACGCTTTGCCAAGATGATCGTGGCGTCGGGATGTGATTACAGAAAGGTTTTCCAGAAGAGAGCAGCTGTGATGAAAGATCCACACAACACAGTCGTTTGGCAGTTTCCTGTTGCCGGTTTTCCGCAGCCAACAACACTCCTTTCCGCAGGAAGCACGCAGTATGTGTTTTTCCATGGCACAAGCGAAGAAGGATGCATTGGCATATTGAGATGTGGAAAAGTTTTGCGATCAACCACAGATGGCGTAGGCATGCCTCCTGGAAAGTTTTGCCTAGGGTTCTTTTGCAAAGCTATCGTGGGTTGGCCCACGCAGCAACAGACCGCAGCAGCAGCTACAGATATGTTCTTCCACGGCAAGAACCAGTGCAATGTGGTGATACAAGGAGTTGCCAAGGGATCGCACTACAAGCCACTGACAGCCGATACACATCGAGAACAGATATGGTTGCAGCGTTATCCGGTCATACACAGCTCTTCCAAAGATAAAAGATGGTGCATCAGGGAGGATGTTGCCCACATTACACATTTTAATTTGATCTTCAACTCCGATGAGGACTGGGGTACGTGGCAAGGAGTCTAATCCTTTTTTTTTTGGGGGGGCCTCCGAGGTGGTACGTGCAAAGGTCTGCGCTACAATGTTTCACCAAAATTCGCACACCATTTTCCTTACGTGACACTACCACAAACTCAGCCAAGCTATGCTGAGTCAGAGTCTCACCTTCGTCACAAAAGTCAGCATTGATAACTGCACATCCCAGAAAGAAGACAATTGCGAGAGCGAGAGACTGAGAGCAGTGCATGTTACATGTCACGACAGTCATGCTGTTGCAGTTGTGATGTTGTGGTCATGTCGGTGGGCGTGCTTTGTACGCGAATCCGTTTTCTCAAGCCTCAGCAAGAAAGCATAAAACGACCGATCGCGCCGTGTTTGGTTGCATGTCAGTGGCAGTCTGCATGTTCGATGTCTGTTTTCACGCGCACGAATGCTTTCTATGCAGTAAGACGCATCAATATCAAACATCCTTGCACGCAATTGACTTCTGTTCACCAAATGTACTTGGTGTAAACAACAACTAAGTATCGTTGTACAAATGGCGTGGAAGCAGTATGATGGTCATGGAAACCAACGATGGGGCCGATCCAATTGGTACGATGACAGGCAGTGGAACAACTGGGAGCAGGCTCCACAAACACCACAGCGTGAAGCAAACAGACGGTCAGAGGACATGCCGTCACCGCAAGGTGGGCACCAGCAGGACCTTGACTTCCCACGCACCTTCAAGCAAAGCAAAGGCTACCACGACAGCAACGAAGTTTTCGGCCTCAAGTTTCCCGATCGTATCTTTGGTTCAGCCTGGGCGTCGCAGCACGGATTAGCTGGCAGAGACATTCGAACACTTGGCTTACATGAGCTTGCGTACAGAGGATGGGACAATTTCCATCTCCGAGCACTAGCCAACGGCAGATTCACATCGCTGATCTTTGCTAGATCAGTCAAAGAAGCAACGTTCTTCACAGCACTGCAGAGCAAAATTCGAGAACAAAAAATCGACCTTGACCAGATCGCGCATGAGTTCTGCAAACAAAACAACAAGCTGGATACACAATCCAGCAATGACAACATTAGAAAGAAGAAGCAGATGGACCACTTCGTCGACATGCTCATGGGCACGATCAAATCGTTTCAACTGCAAGAAGCTGAAGCAGCCCAAAGCCGTATCGAAGCCCTCGAACAGCAGCTGGCCGATGAGAGAAAGAAAAGGAAATCTGACGACGCCCAAGCCGACACACGTTCAGTGCCAGGAAGCTCGCAAGACCTTCCTCCAGCCAAACAACACAAAGCCGCTAAAGCCAAAGCAAGAGGGTTTGACAAACAGCTACCGGTTGCAGAACCAACGGACTTCCTTACAGCAGCCACCACGTTCGACACAGAGCCTGTCGCCCGAACACTAGCCAGCAACAGCCCCAATGCCATAACACCAACGGCTGTGGACAAGTGGGTTAAGAGCCTTCCAATCTCCAAGGATACCAGATCCAGGCTCGAAAGAGCTTTCAAAGGCATCCAGAAAGCAGTCAAAGAGTTGCCCAAGCCGGATGCCAACCAGCTCCCAGACAAAGCAGCAGCGTACGGCCTACCCATTAGCTTAGCGTCCAAAGCTAAAACAACAGAACTTGTGAAAATCATCTGCAGTGCTATTGCCTTAGCCGAGTGACTATCTGATCGGTTGCAAACAGACAGAAAGTCGCTACGCAGACAGTTGCCAAAGTTCGCCGTAGAGATTTTTGAAGTCAGCAAGACGCTTTTAGAAGCTGCCACGCATTGCCCGGATATTTGGCGTTTTCGCGTTGCCCTTCGGTCTCTTTGTGCCTTCTCGTGTTTGGTTGCTGTTTTGTTTGTGAATGATCATTCTAACCGGGTGCGCGCTTGGCGCTGTCGTCTTGCACAATACTGGAAGCCATCGGAGTTCACGTTTGAAAAAGTATGCGAAAAGTTCGCGTGCAACTACACAACATATTGTCTTTTACGGCCAGCGTTCGAGTATTTAAATGACTCGAAAGCGCCAATTTTTCAACTTGATTGCTTGACATACGTTGGCAGCACAGTCACAAGCGCCAACAAAAGGCAGGATGCCAGAATTCGAAAGTTCAAGCAGCTTCAGAAGAATCAGCCTGTGTCATCGGAGCTGTGCTTGCATTGGTTTCACTCACGTGGTTGCATTCACGAGTTTGTGATCATTCCCCTGCATGCGTGCAATTCGCTACTGCAATGTCGCACCCTTGAAGCGTGCTGCATTCAAAAGTGGGTACCAAAGCTGAACTTTCCTTTCGTCATGAAGTTGTTGCCCACAAAAAAGAAAACAGGTATGTCCAAAGCCGTGCATCAAATTTCCACCATTTACAAGATGCCGGCGTCAAGACTGTTCCGAAAGCTCCGGAAAAGACTTTTCGGACAAATGAAGCTGCATATATATTCCGACGATCTCTTTCAGAATGACACGAATTGGTGCATTCTGTTTCGACTTGCTAAATCCGATTCTACATCCTTCAAGCAGTCCAAAGAACTGCGAACGTGCAAATTTTCAATCGATCAGTTGTATGCATTGCTTCGCCTGGCTAATTCATTAGAAGACCCTCCCAGGTCCAAAGTGAGAAAGCTGATAAAGAATGCGATCAGCTTCCGAAACGGACCGATTCCGACAGCAGCCAAACCGTTGGTGATACCACTGCTTGCGCACAAACATTTTAAAGTGCAAGCTAAGAGATGGCTACGGAAGATAGTCATGTCCAGAAAGGATCAGCTCATTCCGTTTCACCTGCCCTGCTGCAGTATCGTTGCAGGAAAGTTTCCTTCCGTTTCGACCACGTTGTACAGTCATTTCCAGTGGATGCGTAAGTTTGTTTGGGAATCACCTCCAATATGCTCGTGTTCAGACTTACGACGCAAACACCCTGAACTTGCTGTCGTAACGATTGACGGTCGTGAGCACATTGCGTCTGAAGCCTCGAAGATGCAGTTCAGTCGCCGTATCAAGTTCTGGTTGTCGGTCAATGCCAAAACTCAGGTTTATCCAGATTTCGAAGACTACGTCCGCATGACCTGGAATGCCATCAGCAAATGGTTGAAGCACAACAAACTAGGCGGAGTAAGTTCCCAGGATTGGAAAGCCTTTTTGGAGCAGCAATGGGTTCTTCATTATCCAGAAGCACGAGTACCTCTATCGATGCAGGACATACATTTCCTTCGTTCGGAGCTACAACAGCTAGTGGTACACGGACGAGATCATGCTGCTCAACATGTTCATGTTTTTTGTCCTTGGCTATATCATCATGTGTTGACGCAGACTTTTGCGGACAAACAGGTGTATAACCACCTCAACATGACGCCCACAGCAGCTGCCGAACATCTTCGCACTTTTTGTCACAGCAAATTGGCCAAAAAGTACAGATGGGGCGTTGACTCTGCAGCATCTGTTCCCAACAGTTACATCCTGCTGAAAGCCAAGAAGAACTTTCTTAAAGCCCGCCCTATCATCTCATATCGGGCGTTCCACTTTGCGAAGCTCTTCAGATGCACTTCCTTCGTGTTATTGACGATGCAGAACGAGGTTTTTCCTGATTCCTTCGGTCTGAAGACGATGCCAGAGATGTTCCAAGAGTTGCATTCCTTCCTTCGTACCACACCAGTCGAAGAGTTCATACTGCAATCCAATCAGGATCTCATCGGCTTTTTCACTTCCATTCCTGCAGAGCGTATTCTTGCTTCCGTTCAAACCATGGTGGCAAAGTACAAGGAGATGTACCCCAACAAGCAGTCTCATGTATTCACTATTTTTCCCAGAGAAAAGGACGTCAAGCTCCGAGTTTTCCGAGGGAAGAAAAAAGCACTTTCAGGAAGAGCGTACACGATTGACGTTACTGACCTTGCTGCGTTGTGTCGCATGTCGCTAGAAACCTCGGTGTTCACTCAAATGGGTCAGGTTTTTCAACAAGTCCGAGGATCGGCCATCGGTAACCAGATCAGCCCAGTGCTTGCAAGCGTTGCTGTTGCACACACCGAGCAAACCTGGATAGACACAAATCGAGCCAAAATCGCTGGGTTCTTGAGCCAGATTTACATCAATCGTTATGTGGACAACCGACTCGTGCTGTATCCCGAACATCTTCATGAACACACATGGCTACGACAGTTGTTGCAGTTGGACTTTTACAATACACCTGTTGAGTTGGAGACTGTTCCGGATGGTGAGTTTCTTGGTACGACACTGTGTGAAGCCAGCCGCGTTGTCAAGCTTTTGTTGCCCTCTGCGTTGCATTTCTTCAGACCGCTGAATTCAGCTGGGTGTGATGAACACAAATTTGCTGCAGCCAACAGTCGCATTTGCATGGCTGCCAGATTCAGCTTTCCTGAATCTCAGAGACAGGCAGACGTTCAAGAGATTGTCAATCTGTATTCCTCTCGGGGATATCCGATTTCGCAAATTCGGAGAATTGCCAGCAGATTCCTGACATGAAGCCCGACATGATTCATGCTACCCCATCATAGGGGCACCTGTGTGTGTACGCTCTGTTGACAAAGAGTTCTGAAGAGGCAACTTCATCAGGAGTCTCTGGTGCAAAAGCAGGGGGGTCACCCACGACCTTGACTGGTGACCCAACGAAGAGAGTCAAGTGTTCGTGCTGAAATCTGGCCTGATCAGCCAGACGTACCTGCAGTTTCACTCGCTGATTGCAATTTGCCGAGCTCGCAGAAATACAGCTCCGCAGCATTGACATTGACTGCACCCTAGGACTGTATGCTTTTGGTGGCAACGCCCCTTGCATGTCGAAAGCATCCACCATGAAAGAAGCATGTGTCGCAGTCAACCATTTCTTGCAAGATCGCTTCCCAGACGGAAACTGGACTTCCCTCGCAGTGATTCTGAACCCTCACACAGGGCTCCACCGCGACATGGGGAACATGATTGGCATGTGTGAACACCTACTAACCTCTCGAGGGTCGTCCCAGTGTGTGTGTGTGTGTGTGTGTGTGTGTGTGCGTGTGTGTGTGTGGGTGTGTGTGGCTGTGTGGGTGTGTGTGTGGGTATGTGGGTGTGTGTATGTGTGGGTGTGTGTGTGGGTGCGTGTGTGGGTGCGTGTGTGGGTGCGTGTGTGGGTGCGTGTGTGGGTGAGTGTCAAGGGGGTAGGTGCCTAGGAAGCCTTAGGGAAGCTTAGGGTACTGGGGAAAATTAGAGAACCTTGGGTTGCATAACCCCCTTGAACCCCCCTCCATTAGAGGCAAGATGCTCTCCGGACTTGACCGAAACAACAGGGCGCTGCCCTTGCAAAAGTTACCCTCCAAAACGCGGTAATAAACCCCACAAAAAATCGTGCCTAAACACTACATACTCTACACCCTACAAAAGGCCCTAAGCCCTATGTAAACCCCACATGAACCCTACAGAAACACTACCGAAGCCCTGTATAAACCCCTGCATAATCTTTCAGAAACCCTAACCCTAAACCCTAAACCCTAAACCCTAAACCCTAAACCCTAAACCCTAAACCCTAAACCCTAAACGCCTTTTTTGCTCCTCCGCCGCCAGCGAAAGGCCCCAGACCCAGGGGCCGGTACTGCCCGGCGCTCGCAGGCGTTCAGCGCCGCGCTCAGCTCGAAAGTGCAGAGGGCCTTTGCTTATAGGGTTTAGGGTTTAGGGTTTAGGGTTTAGGGTTTAGGGTTTAGGGTTTAGGGTTTAGGGCTGGCTGAAAACGGACTTTAGGTTAGGGTTTAGGGTTTAGGGCCTAGGGGCTTCGGGGTTTTGGGCACGGGTTTTGGGGCTTGGGGAAAGGGCGAAGGAGGTGGGGACATGGTACATGCTCAGCTCACAAAAAGATGGTCCCGTGTTGCAACCTAGGGTCTGGGGTTTGTGGGGACCCTAAACCCCTACACCCTAAACCCCAAACCCTCAACTTTAAACCCTAAACCCCCATAAACCCCTAAACCCCAATCCGCAAGCCCTAACCCTGAACCCTAAACCCCTAAACCCCTAAACCCCTAACCCCTAAACCCTAAACCCTAAACCCCTAGACCCGAAACCCCTAAAGCCCGAACCACTGCAAGGGCTGAGGATTTTGAGGTTGCTTAGGCTCGGCGGCTTTCGGGTTTTTAGGGGCTTAGGGCTTCGGGCTTCGGGCTTAGGGCTTAGGGTTTAGGGTTTTGGGTTTAGTGTTTAGGATTTGGGGTTTAGGGGGTTTGGTGTTTGGGAATTAGGACTTAGGGTTTTAGGGCTTTGGGGTTTAGAAGGGTGGTGGAACCCCGTACAAGAACCCCCTCAGAAAATGCACGACAACAATCCCTATATTGCCTATATCAGGAATAATATTCTGTGTTTTTTGGGGGGTTCCTAAGAACAAAAATAGTAGCGTATCTGCCAGGTCGCCAAGTCGTTCTCCTCCATGTCCTTACCGGCACCGTGTTTTCCAGACCCTCCCCCCGCAAGACTCCACTATGTTCTGGGCCTCGAGCCCTCCACCCTGCCGTACATAACGTAGGGGCCTTAATAATTAGAATAGGGTATTGTTATTGATTTTTTTTGCGGGTGGGGGGTGAGTATAGTATAATTACGAAGGGACCAAAAGGGAGTTCTTCTTAGTAACGATTCCGACCCCTCTACTAGCCTCGAAACCTTTAGAAGCCAAAAGCATAAGGCCCCAGCACAACCTCTTCTCAAAACCCTAAACCCTAAACCCTAAACCCTAAACCCTGAACCCAAAACACCTTCCTAAGCCCGATTGAGACTTCAAGGGTGCGGAGCTTAGGGTGTTTGCTTTTTGGATTTGGGGTTTTAGTGGTCTAGGGTTCAAGGCGCTAAAGGAGGAACACTTACAAGGGACCTTAGGGGTTATGTATTATTTGGGGGCGACTTAGGTATATAGGGACTATAGAAGGTATACATCGGGGTTATACAGGGGGGATCCAGATTAAGGGTCCTTTCTCGGAAACCCCCCTTTGACCCCTTATAGGGTTTAGGGTTTAGGGTTTAGGGTTGAGGGTTTAGGGTTTAGGGCTTAGGGCTTAGGGTTTAGGGTTTAGGGTTTTGGACTAGGGCTTCGATTGTTGAGATGATGGGGCAGGGTTCAAAGGCCTTGTGACGTCTTGGAAGGGGGTCATAGGGCTTTGTTTCCACAGGTAGAGGGCTTAGGGGTTTAGGGTTTAGGGCTGATAATGACAGGCTTAAGGAGGTTTCGGATGTTTAGGGTGTGGTTCTCCATCTGGGCGGGCTTTAACAAAAACCGGGTTTTGGCGGCTCACTGGGATGAACCCTCGGTTCATGCCTGGCAAACTCCTTTCCTAAATCACCCGAACCCCTAACCCCTGACCCCGAAACCCTAAACCCTAAACCCTAAGCCCTAAACCCTAAACCCTAAACCCTAAGCCCTAAACCCTCTAGGCCTATCGTCGCCCTAACGTAGAATACTGCTCTATCAGTCGGTTCCCTGACGCCGAAGGGAACCCTAGGATCCAACTTACCTACCTCAAATCCTACACTCTACTATAGGGTTTAAGGTTTAGGGTTTAGGGTTTAGGGTTTAGGGTTTAGGGCTCCCAAAAAGTAACCTCCAAACCCCGTATGACACCCTAAACCCTAGGGTTTTACCTTGGACCCTTCATGTTGTACCCTTGGGTCTTGGGGACCCTTTTTAAAGATCCTTAAGGCAGGTTATTGTTGGGAACCTTTTGGTGTACAACCCTTAGGGGTACGAGCCCCCAACCCTAAACCCTAAACCCTAAACCCTAAACCCTAAACCCTAAACCCGAAACCCAAGTTGAGTGCCAGCAAGCGACCTGGAGCATGAGAAGCGCCTGAGAGCCGGATCCGGGCTTGGACAGGCATCAGGTACAGAGCTTATTGGGGGGGTCTTCAGGAGTGTCTAGAAGATTGAAAAATCTCCCTAAACCCTAAACCCTAAACCCTAAACCCTAAACCCTAAACCCTAAACCCTAAACCCCAAACCTTAAACCCAACTTGGCGGGCCAAAGGGTTTCTTATGGAGCTTTGGTTGACGCATATAGGGTTTGGGGTTTGGGGTGCGGGGTTTGGGGTTCGGGATTTAGGGTTTGGGGTTCGGGATTTAGGGTTTGGGGTTTGGGGTTTAGGGGTTTCGGGTTTGAGGTTCGTGGTTTGGGGTTTGAGGTTTGGGGTTTGAGGTTTGGGACTTCTGGAACAGGACGCCTTTTCACTGCAGCGTTAAGAGATTGTGGCTTGCAGGGTCCGCGTCTTGGGGGAGGGGGGGTGTAGAGGGTGTAGGGGATGCTATAGAGGGTGTAGGGGATGCTATAGCTTTTGGTGTCTCCTCTTGGGGACATGCCCACATGCTCGGAACCCTAACCCCCTCTTCGACCCGGAAGAAGGATCACTTTGTAGGTTTTAGGGTTTAGGGGGCTTGGGGCTTCAGGTTCAGGGCGACAGGATGCGGGGGTGCCGCGCAGGTAAACCCTCAACCCTAAACCCTCCATAGCAACCTGCCAATCCGAGTGGTTGTTTCGAGGCATCTCTGGCGCTACGACCCTAAACCCTAAACCCTAAACCCTAAATCCAGTCTTCGAGACCAGCTCCCATGGCTTTCAAGTCATGCTCCAGACCTCTCGGAGTCTGCAGAAAAATATACTTGAAGGTTCATGGGTACTGATAAACGGGTTCTAAGTACCCTAAAAATAGGTTTTACCCACAGTTACCCTACTTGTAGCCCTACTTATATATATATATATATATGTATATATATTTTATATTGATTTATATTATATATATATATATTTATTTATTTATTTGTTTTATTTATTTATATATACTTATATAGGCGGGGTTTCGGTCAGCTCGACAGCCTTCCTAGGATGCTCAGTAACCCAGGATTAAACAGGGTACCCAATTTTTGCTTAAAGGGATATATAATATTATATATATATGTATATGTATATGTATATATATATATGTATATGTAGATATATATATATATATATATGTATGTATATGTATATATATATATATATATAAGGGAACCTAACCACCAAAAAAAGGGGGAATATGGGCACTACTGGGCATCCTAGCTTCCTAGCACAAAAAGACCCGAGCCGCCGAGAATCACGACCAGACCTCTTGAGGGTGCTTACCCTACACCCTAGATTCCTAGATCCTATAGATCCTAGATCCTAAACCCTAAACCCTAAACCCTAAACCCTAAACCCTAAAGGGCGCCCAGCATACCCCTGAGCCCTAAACCCACTGAGGCGCGAACTTCCCACCAAGCTCCTCCTTTTGCGCAAGCCGAAATGGCAGCCTCAGTACTTGGAGGTTCATGGGTACGCATAAGTGGAGGTTTAGGGTTTATTGTTGAGGGTCTAGAGGTGCTAAGAAGTAGGGTTAAAAGAAGCCTACAACTGGTTCTAACCATAGTTGCCCTACTTAAATCCACACTTAGAAGTGCCCATGAAAGTTCATTTCTAGTCTCCCGAACGGGAAACCCAATACAAATACACCCACCAGTGTCTGTAAGGGACCATGTGTGTATGTGCGTGTATATATACACACGCTCACCTATAACAGACAAACAGGCAGACCCTCAATCACAATGTATCTGGGTTGGTGTTTGGGGTACAGGGCCTAGGGTTTCGACCTAAGCGAGGTTCAGGATTTAGGGGGAACCCATGTACCCCTTATACAGTTCACACCCAACACCACAGCCGCTCCATATGATATCCGCTGAAGGCGCCGGGCATACCGCAAGTCTTAAGGTAGCGACAAGGTCCCTTAAAAGGGGACCCCCTTCACATACCCTTTATTTACCCTATGCAACCCAAGGGCCCATACCTCAGAACCCTTTAGAGGAGGTAAGGGACCATATTAAGGGACCATGAAACTAACCTTAGACTAAGAAGCACCTCATTCTCCTAACAACTGATGGTCGGAAACCTAAACAACCTTCACCCCTGGCCTATAAGCGCGGCTAATCGTAAAAAAGCCTCAACCCCTGTAAACCCGACAAGCCTTGCAAGGTCAGCCCCCCCAAACCTTAAACCCTAAACCCTAAACCTTAAACCCTTAAACCCCTAAACCTTAAACCCCAAACCCCAGACCCTACAAAGTGATCCTTCCCCCGGGTCGAAGAGGGGGTTAGGGTTCCGAGCATGTGGGCATGTCCATTAACCCTACCCCGAAACCGTCAAGCCGCAAACCCTAAACCCTAAACCCCAAACCCCAAACCCTAAACCCTAAACCCCAAACCCCCTATTCTCGGAAATCCCCCCCGCTCCCACCACCTGCAAACCCTAGACTCTAGACAAGGGGCGGAGCTCGCCACCCTGTCAACACCGAGCAGGCTGTCGTCCAGCAGGACCAGCAAGTCAATAGCCTGTGGAAGATGGAAGGTGGTAGGGTTTAGGGTTTAGGGTTTAGGGTTTAGGGTTTAGGGTTTAGGGTTTAGGGTTTAGGGTTTAGGGTTTAGGGTTTAGGGTTTAGGGTTTAGGGTTTAGGGTTTAGGGTTTAGGGTTTAGGGTTTAGGGTTTAGGGTTTAGGGTTTAGGGTTTAGGGTTTAGGGTTTAGGGTTTAGGGTTTAGGGTTTAGGGTTTAGGGTTTAGGGTTTAGGGTTTAGGGTTTAGGGTTTAGGGTTTAGGGTTTAGGGTTCAGAGTTCAGGGTTTAGGGTCTAGGGTCTAGGGTCTAGGGTCTAGGGTATCCCTCCAGAGAACCCAAACGCCCCTTGATTGAACATATTCCTTCACTTATCATCGGGCTTGCTCCTTCATGCATTCTAGGGTTTAGGGTTAGGGTTGAGGGTTGAGGGTTTAGGGCGCTTGGTTCCCTATTCGAGCTATTGGAGCGCAAAGCAGTTGAGGTCTAGGCCTAGCGGGTTCAAGGATCTACGAAGCCCCTACACCCGGACTACACCCGGTGCTTCACATCAACGCCCTAACCCTAAACCCTAAACCCTAAACCGCCTAAACCGCCTAAACCCTAAAAAGCCTAAACCCTAAACCTTGAGCGCTGAATCAACACACAGCGGGCCTGGACCGGCGTACAAACACAAAGGGATTTTAATGGGAAGCCCCAAACAGCGTACCCCAAGAATATAGCAACATAGAGGCCTGAACAAGTAGAATAAGGTTCTGGGGGGTTCTTATAGTACCATTCTAAAAGGGGCCCTAAGAGAATAATGCTAGTAATGATAGTACCATTCTAAAAGGGACCCTAAGAGAATAATACTAGGAAACTTTCTGACCCCTACATCAGGAATGTAAAGGGAAAAGCCCTACCAGGGTCCTTGTATTCCCTTGTATTCCTTCGACGTTCTTGGGGCTCCCTTAGGATTTAGGGTTAGGGTTTCGGGTTTCGGGTTTCGGGTTTCGGGTTTAGGGTTTAGGGTTTAGGGTTTAGGGTTTAGGGTTTAGGGTTTAGGGTTTAGGGTTTAGGGTTTAGGGTTTAGGGTTTAGGGATGGGGAGTACCCATTAGGATCCGTTTAAGACAGAGCTCCACTACGCGTCCAGGCGCGAAACATCTTTCAGATTTCAATATGGTTTCCACCCTAAACCCTGGACGCTAAACCTTCGCCAACCCTACACGGAAACCATCAAGCCCTAAACCCTGAAACCCTAAACCCTGAACCCTGAACCCTAAACCCTAAACCCTAAACCGGCCCTAAACCCTAAACCCTAAACCCTAAACCCAAAACCCAAAACCCAAACCCTAAACCCTAAACCCTGAACCCCAAACCCTAAACCCTAAACCCTAAACCCCGGCGGCCTCCAGCCAAAGGCTCGCCTTTTCCAAGGCCGATGCCGTGGCGCCAAAGGTGACCTTGCCTTGGTCTGCCCAAGGAGTTCGGGATTTAGGGTTTAGGGTTTAGGGTTTGGGGTTTAGGGTTTGCGGTCTGGGGTTTGGGGTCTGGGGTCTGGGGTTTCGGGTTCGGGGTTTAGTGTTTCGGGTTCGGGGTTTGGGGTGTGGCGTTTGGGGTTTGGGATTGGGGTTTCGGGTTCGGGGTTTGGGGTTTCGGGTTTGGGGCTTGGGGTTTAGGGTTTAGGGTTTGGGGTTTCGGGTTTCGGGTTTGGGGTTTGGGATTTGGGGTTTGGGGTTTAGGGTTTAGGGTTTGGGGTTTCGGGTTTGGGGTTTGGGGTCTGGGGTTTGGGGTTTGGGGTTTCTGGTTCGGGGTTTGGGGTTTGGGGTTTGGGGTTTGGGGTTTGGGGTCTGGGGTTTGGGGTTTGGGGTTTGGGGTTTGGGGTTTGGAGATTGGGGATTGGGGATTGGGGTTTGGGGTTTGGGGTTTGGGTTTGGGGTTTGGGGTCCGCGGTGTGGGATTTCGGGTTTAGAGTTTAGGGTTTGGGGTTTGGGGTTCGGGGTTTGAAGTCTGGGTTTGGGGTTTGGGTTGTGGGGTTCAACCCTGAAATCTTTGGCGCACTTCAGGGGACTATGTGTTGTCGAGATGAGCTTTGGCTTTTGCCGATTTGCGTTAGGGTTCAGAGGCTGAGGTTGCTTAGGCTTGTTCAAGGTTTTCAGGTTTTTCGGGCTGAGGGATCGTGTTTTCTGGGCTGATCATCAGGTATTCAGGGTCAGGAAGGATGTTTAGGGATTTGGGGCTAAACCCCGAACACAACCCGCAACCCACAAAAAAAAAAAAAACAAACTTCTGAGACCCCAAACCCTGCACCCTAAAACCAATAAACCCAAAACCCTACAACATAAGCCCTAAACCACAAATCCCTTGCCCAGCAACTCTAGGGCAAGGAGGAAAGCCTTAGTTGGTAAACCCTTAAATTAAACAACCCTAAACCCCAAACGCTAAACCCTACACCCTAAACCCTAAACCCTAAACCCTTATCCCGTCAAGCCCAGGGTTGGGGTTTAGGATTTAAGGTTAGGGTTTGCCTGGAACTCTGTTTACTTACAGGTAAATGGGTTATGCCTACTAAGTGGGGGGGGGGGGGGGGTAGATACTACTAAACTGTAGGTAAATAGAGTCCACAGGTAGGGTGTGTTGACACCAAGAAACCTAAATCCCCCAAGTCCTGAATTGGAGGAGAGGCTGGCTTTTAGATGCCGCGATGGCAGCGAAGCAAACAGAGACAGAGCCGCCTCTGAGAATGAAGACTTTGCGGGTGAAGCTTTTGGAGTTCAGGGCTTAGGGTTTGGGGTTTAGGGCTTTAGAGTTGAGAAGGGCCGAAGTGTTTCGTATTTACCCTCAAGTTTAAACTTAAACACCACAAGACCCAAAACCCTTAACAGCCTTGAACCCAAACACCAATCCCTAAACCCGAAACCCTAACACCTAATCCCCTAAAGCCCCCGAACCCGAAGAGTCCTGCAAAGCAACAGTAGCTCGCCGGGCCTTGGAATCTTACTAAATCCAGATCTTTAGAGGGTTTAGGGTTTAGGGTTTAGGGTTTAGGGTTCAGGGTTTAGGGTTTAGGGTTTAGGGTTTAGGGTTCCCTAAAGTGTGTGGCTGTGGAAGCGCCGGGCACTCCAGAGCACCCCCCCTAGTACCCTGTAAGATACCGCCTGCCAAAACTTGAGTTTGGGAGGTTCTGGAAATTGAATTAGGGGTTCGGATTTAGGGTTGAGGGATACTTGGTGCAGGCTTGTTTCCGGGGTCGGAAAATTCGATTGAGATTTAGTTGTGAAGGAGGGTCGAGGGTTAGAGGGGTTGAGGAGTTGAGGGATTGGGGGAGGAAACCCTAAACCCTAATACTAAACCCCAAACTCCCAAACTCAGGAGTTCGTACAGGCGTCAACGCGAAGAGCAAAGGCCTCTCATCAATACGGCCAATGTCAGCGCGTTTAGGGCTTAGGGCTCAGGGTTTAGGAATGGGATGTTCCCAATTATTATACTAACAGTCCTCAATAGGGATTCTAGTACCCCCCTTACTATAATCCCTACGAAGGGCTGTTTCTTTCAGGGGGAACATCCCAAGTTTCGGATGCAGGGTTTCCAAAGAGACAGCACACCTAGGTTGCCCCGTTGCCCCCAGTAAACCTCGGGTCAAGAAGGGGGCGCCCCTTTTTGGGGCTTCAAAGGGGTTTATAAAAGAAACCTAGCTAGGCTGCCCGGTAGCCTAGGCTTAAAAAGGGTAGCCCTTTTTTGCTTAAAAGGGGTTTCTCTAAGGGTACCTAAACCCCCAAAGAGGGAGCGAGGGTACTACTGGGCAGCCTAGCTAAAAAGGGGAACAAGGGCATTACAGGGCATCCTAGACGCAAAACATGGTCACTGTCCCTCTAAGGTCTGCGGTCAATGCTATTTTATTTTACCTGAAAAGCCCCAAACCCTATATCCCTGAACCCCAAATCCTAAATCCTAAACCCTATATCCTCAAACCCTAAACCCTAAACCCTAAACCCTAAAAACCCTAAACCCTAAACCCTAAACCTGAAAGGGCACACGCTCCTAAGCCCTCGCCCCCTTTGCCTGCCACTGCGCAGCCTTGGCACCTTCTTCGCCATGTGGGGTTTAGGGTTTAGGGTTTAGGGTTTAGGGTTTAGGGTTTAGGGTTTAGGGGTTTAGGGGCGTTTGGGGGTTTCGGTTTGGGGCCGTTGGGTTGTTCAGGGTTGTAGGGTTTTGCGCCTAGGGTTTAGTCGTTTAGACTTTGGGGGGGTTAGGGGAATATACCTCAAGGAATGCAACTGGGACATCGATTTAGGTTTATAGGGTTTGAGGCTCACATCTTCAAGCTACAACACAGTCGCGAGACTCGAGGCTTTCACTCTAAACCCTAGACTTGGGCCCAAAACTCTAAACCCAAAACCCTAAACCCCCCAATTTGGAAAGTTTAGGGTCTGATTGGCAAGCTGCAGCAGTCAATGGCGGTGTTGATAGCGATGGTATTGATCTGCACACCTTGGACGGTCGCAAGGCAAACGGCTGAACCTAAATCCTAAACCCTGAACCCAAAAACCCAACATCCTGCATCCTAAATCCTAATCATTCCAAAGTCCCACCCCAAACCCTAAACTTAAACCCTGAACCCAACACCCTAAACCCTCTTCACCTTAAGTCCTAAGCTAGCTAGCCGAACACCAAAAGCCTGACCCCTCCCCAAGCAACCTACGCCCTAGGTCCTAAACCCTAAACCCGAACATATCCTCATTAAGGGCTGTTAGTACAAGGGGTCTCATCCCTACTAGGAGCTGTAAGTATAAGGGGGGAACTTCCCAAAACAATGGCGGTTTCGCGGTGAGGATTTAGGGTTCCGGCTTTCGGAGCTTTAAGGAAAGGCCCATGTTGAACGGAACTACAGTCTTGCCAGAACAATACACCGGTTCCCCTTAAATCCTCACACCCCCCCAAGCCCCCGAACCTCCAGCCCTAAACCCGAAGCCCTAAACCCTAAACCCTAAACCCTAAACCCTAAACCAAGGGCTGCTTTCTAGCACCTGTATAGACCCTGAACCCCGAAACCCGCAACCTCTGAGGGCCCCTCTGCGCCTTTAAAACCTAGGCAACAAAACCTCTAAACCCTGGGTATTCCACCCACCCTGCAACAGCCATGTTTTATATCTATTCATATCTATATACATATATATTAATACTAATATTAATATTCATATTAATATTAATATTAATATTAATATTAATATTAATATACATATGTACGTACACATGCTTGTTGAACTATGTTTGCGTTTGTTTGGGCTGTTGTTTGTTTGCATGAATCTTAACCCTAAACCCCAAACCCTGAACCCTAAACCTAACCCGCACACCCACCTCTGTCGCTCATCTCCTGGAGCAAGTGCAGGGACATCGGCCACAGCTGCTCCTGCGAGTTCTCTCGGGAGCCTTCGGGATTCTTTGGCTTTAGGGTAGAGGGCTTAGGGATGAGAACCTGGGGTTTAGGGTTTAGGGTTTAGGGCTTGGGGTCCTTAACCCCGACCCTGAAGGCCTGGGATTGGCACTTGAAGAGACTCCGGGAAGTGGCAGAAGCATCCGGGTGTAGCAAGCTTTTAGGGTTTAGGGTTTAGGGTTTAGGGTTTAGGGTTTAGGGTTTAGGGTTTAGGGTGTAGGGTTCAGGTCAAGCCAGGGCGGTTCTTGCCGAGGGTTTTGACTGGGTGTGAACTGGGTCTGTGTGTTCTGGATCAACCTACTCCTCCTCCTCAGCAAAGTGCCACTCCCATGCCCTGCGTCCTCTCCACAGACGCCCAGAACCTTGGGGGGGCTGGGGGGGGGGGGGGAGAACAGGTTTCGGTTTTAGGGCTTTAGGGCTTTAGGGCTTTAGGGCTTTAGGGCTTTAGGGCTTTAGGGCTTTAGGGCTTTAGGGCTTTAGGGCTTTAGGCTTTTAGGGCTTTAGGGCTTGAGGGCTTTGGGGCTTTGGGGCGTTGGGGCATAGAGGATGTGTCGACTCTAGTGGAGCATGTCGTTTTTTGAGCAGTGCTTACCTGAACTGGGCTGCTGTTCAGAGATTGTAGTTCCCTCATCGAGAGCTTGGGGTTTGGGGGTTATCCTCGGAGTAGTGTTTAAAGTTTAGCAGCTGGTGTGGTTTGGGGATGGAAGAGGTGTAAGAGGCAGGCAGGTCACTGTGCCTAAACCCGAAACCCGAAACCCCAAACCCCTTCGAACGCCATAAGCCCAGTGCGGCCGAGCATCTCCGACGTAGGTGCCTAAGACTTGAAGAGTGCAACTCCAGGGTTGGGCCCCGGGAACATTGACTTAGGGTTTCTGGGCTTAAGGGGTTGGGGCTGGGGTTAAGGGCTAAGGGTTACATTAAGGGTTAAGGCCTACGTGTTCGGGTTTAGTTAGAGGTTTAGGGTTTAGGGTTTGGAGTTTTGGGGGTTCTTGGCTTTTGTTAAAACTTAGTTCTTGGCTTCTGTCAAAACTCAGCCTCTTCCTCCTTGTGCTTGTCCAGTACTCCTTGCCCGTCTGCTGGGTCGGGTCTCCCAAAACCCTAAACCCTAAACCCTAAACCCTAAACCCTATAAAGCCCAAAGGGCACGTACTTCAGAACCCTTCAAAGAAGGTAAGGGACGACCATCTTCAGGGATCATATAACCGGGTCCTTCAGGGGGGGTCAATGGGATATGTAACCCACGGTTGGGGGCTGGAACCTCAAGGCCATGACTGTGGGTCAGCTGAAGCATCAAACGAGGAACAACAACTCAAACAAGGACGCAGCACGGTTTGGCCCGCATACGAAGGATTACAAGTACCCTACATGAGGTTCTGACCTTACTTGCAATGCTCCTTTGAAGTGCCTCCGAGCCGCCAGTTAAGGTCTCGGTAAACCCTAAACCCTAACCCCTAAACCCTAAATCCTAAACCCTAGAGGCACCGGCTTTTTCCTTTCATTCGCCGCCACCCACTTGTCGGGCAATGGGCTCAGCAGGAACTGTCCACCCGGCTTCCGCCTGGTTGCAGCGCTGGCACACGGTTGAGGGTTTAGGGTTTAGGGTTCAGGGTTTAGAACCCTAATTTCACCAAACATCGTACAGGTAGGGTGATAGGTAGGGAAACTGTGGTTCTCACATGACTTAGGGTACGTATAACCCTACTTACAATTACCCATGAAGCTCCAAGTACCGGGATCCCGAAAGGTGTGCGACGCCAGGACCCCCCCCCCCCCACCCATTGGTCTCTGGCTGGACCGACACATGAATTTCCGACCCTAAGCCCTAAACCCGAAACCCAAGACCCTAAGCCCTTCTCCCGCTAGGTCCACTTCGGAACTGTTACGCCCACCCGAGTGAAAGAAATAGCATGGGTGTTTTAGCAGTTTTTTATGTAGGGTTCAGGGTTTCTGGTGATGGGGCGGGGGGAATTGCAGGTTGATGGGTTTAGGTTTCGAGGTTAAAAAAAGCACAGGCGCCCAGATATGATAAAGCCCAGATATGATAAACCCTAAACCCTAAACCCTAAACCCTAAACCCTAAACCTTAAATCGCACCTTTCGGAGGACAGCTTCGAAGCTGTCCAAGGCAACCTCGAGAGTGGCCATTGCGGCATGCGGCACCTGCGCCTTCCGCTGCCGAAGGTTTAGGGTTTAGGGTTTAGGGTTTAGGGTTTAGGGTTTAGGGTTTAGGGTTTAGGGTTTAGGGTTTAGGGTTTAGGGTTTAGGGTTTAGGGTTTAGGGTTTAGGGTTTAGGGTTTAGGGTTTAGGGTCCGCCGACCCTGGCGGCGTGTTGGATGGGTTTCTGGAGGTGAAAACCTCGCTCTTTCCCCCCCAAAACGCGGGCCCCCCCCTACCCCCCCACCCCCCCCACCCCCCCACCCAGACCCGAACCGCAAACCCAATCCACCAAACCCCAAACCTTAAACTTGTTCTCCCGCGGGGTCGGCGGCTTGAGCCGGAGGCTCCTAAATCCGGGCACGCCCGTGGTCCGACGCCGTTAGGCGCCAGCCCTAGCTTTAGCTATGACGGGGGCCGGCTAAGCCGCCGACCCGGTTGGCTCCCCAACATCCGGCCCCAAATGCGGCCCCCGAAGGGCATCAATTTTCAGGTACAATTTTTATCGCGAAAAACGGCCCCATGGGGGGTCCCAAAAACGACCCCGGAGAGCATCATCGACTCTCTTTTTCAATTTTGGCCAAATACGCGTTGCTGATGTTTTTTGGGTGGCATTGGCACCGCAAAGGACCCCCACAAGAGCGCGCATCATGAGCATCAGCGGGTTGGGTTTTGGGTTTCGGATGCGGCTGAGAGCTTGGAAAACACAAAAATCGCTGTAAATACCGTGGTTTTCGTGCTGTTACGGACATTTCCGTTTTGAGGCCGGCATATGCTCCTATAAGCCATGCATGCCTGGAGGCCGGAGCCGCTGATGCTCATGATGCGCGGCCGGGCGGGGGGCCAGGGTGCGCATCATCGAGGCTTCGTTTCTCTTTGCAAGCGAGCATCAGCAGCATCAGCGGCTCCGGAAAGGGTTTTGGGCGGCAGGATTTCGAAGGATGCTGGCATAACTCCATAACATGGCACTCGACATGCGCACGCACACGCGCGCGCGCGCGCGTTCTTTGCTTGCTTGTTTGTTTGTTTGTTTTTGGTTGTTTGGTTGTTTGGTTGTTTGGTTGTTTGGTTGTTTGGTTGTTTGGTTGTTTGGTTGTTTGGTTGTTTGGTTGTTTGGTTGTTTGGTTGTTTGGTTGTTTGGTTGTTTGGTTGTTTGTTTGTTTGGTTGTTTGGTTGTTTGGTTGTTTGGTTGTTTGGTTGTTTGGTTGTTTGGGTGTTTGGTTGTTTGGTTGTTTGGTTGTTTGGTTGTTTGGTTGTTTGGTTGTTTGGTTGTTTGGTTGTTTGGTTGTTTGGTTGTTTGGTTGTTTGGTTGTTTGGTTGTTTGGTTGTTTGGTTGTTTGGTTGTTTGGTTGTTTGGTTGTTGGGTTGTTGGGTTGTTGGGTTGTTGGGTTGTTGGGTTGTTGGGTTGTTGGGTTGTTGGGTTGTTGGGTTGTTGGGTTGTTGGGTTGTTGGGTTGTTGGGTTGTTGGGTTGTTGGGTTGTTGGGTTGTTGGGTTGTTGGGTTGTTGGGTTGTTGTTGTTGTTGTTGTTGTTGTTGTTGTTGTTGTTGTTGTTGTTGTTGTTGTTGTTGTTGTTGTTGTTGTTGTTGTTGTTGTTGTTGTTGTTGTTGTTGTTGTTGTTGTTGTTGTGTTGTTGTTGTTGTTGTTGTTGTTGTTGTTGTTGTTGTTGTTGTTGTTGTTGTTGTTGTTGTTGTTGTTGTTGTTGTTGTTGTTGTTGTTGTTGTTGTTGTTGTTGTTGTTGTTGTTGTTGTTGTTGTTGTTGTTGTTGTTGTTGTTGTTGGTGTGGTTGTTGTTGTTGTTGTGGTTGTTGTTGAGAGTTTAGGGTGTAAGGTTCCGGGTTTTCTTCTACAGTGTGGCCGTGGATGCCTCCACGGTGCTTGTGAGCACGAACACCTCCACGGTGTTTGCGAACGTGAAGACTGCAAATGCTGAACATGAACACCTCCACGGTGTTTGCGAACGTGAAAACTGTACATGCACACTTCCACAGTGTGGCCATGCACCTCCACGGTGTTTCTGAACATGAACACCTCCACGGCGTTTGCTGTTGTTGCTGCTGTGCTTGCTGCCGTTGTCCTGCTGCTGGTGGGCGTGCCCGGCTGTGGGCGACAGCCCGTTAGATTTAGGGTTTAGGGTTTAGAGGTTAGGGTCTCATCGGAATGGAGGGAGAGCGGCTAGGCGCTCGGTTCACAGCTGACCTCTGAGGGGGAGACTTATAGAAGGTTGTGGGCTGATATGGCCCGGAAGTTTGTCCTTTAGAGGGTTTAGGGTTTAGAGGGTTCAGGGTTTAGTGGGTTTAATATTTAAAAGAAGGTTTAGGGTTTAGGGTTTAAGGTTTAGGGTTTAGGGTTTAGGGTTTAGGGTTCAGGGTTTAGGGTTTAGGGTCACTATAAACCTCTAAGCCTGAACCATGATCTGAGCCTGCCTCCCGGTCGCTGTGCTCCGGTTCGTCGGAATTGAGCTTCCCCTGGCACAACCGAAAAACCCTAAACCCTAAACCCTAATCCCTAAACCCTAAACCCAGGCAAATCCCTGGTCGCAATTTCAAGCACCCAATCAATCTAAACCCTACACCCAAAAACTCGAAACCGCCAACACGATGTTGGGTTTTGGGCGGTTTTGGTGTCGTGCAAGAAGAACCGAAACCCTCACTAGGCTGCCCAGTAACCTGGGCTTAAAAAGGGTGGCCTTTTTTGCTTAAAGGGGTTTATAAGGGAACCTAAACCCCCAAAAAAAGGGAATAAGGGTACTACTGGGCATCCTAGCTCAAGACTCCAGAAGATGGGCTGTGCTTTACACAGGACCAGCGCACGGTTTGGCGTTTGGGGCTATAAGGCTTAAGCTTAGTTGTCCAGTACCTAGGGGTTTTAAAAGGTTAACCTTTGGGGTTATAAAGGGGATTATATTCAACCCAAAAAGGTTAAAGGTTACCTACTCTACTACTAAGTAAGGGTTTAGGGATGCAGGGGGTTTACTTTGGGGTCTGGGCTTTGGGGAATCTTGGGTTTGGGAGTCAGGTCGGGGCTGGGTGGGCTGAGGGTTGAGGAGGAACAACCCTAAACCCTAAACCCCTAAACCCCTAAAGCTTAAGGGTGAGTTGGGGTTTGGCTAGGGTTTGGTTAGGGTTTGGGGTCTGGGGCTTGACGGTTTTAGGGTTTCAGGCCTAAATGAACCCCAAACCCTAAACCCTAAAGACCCTAAAGACCCTAAAGACCCTAAAGCCTCTAAACCCTGAATGCTCATAGACCTGAATGGCCCAAGTCGGCGGCAAACTTGCCTTAAGCAAACGCGTTGACGGCCCAATTCGTCAGCGGCCAGTGCAAGTGTGCCAAAATCGTCAATGGTTGAAGCTTGCTGGATTTAGGGTCTACCCTAAACCCTAGCCCTAAACCCTAAACCCTAAACCCTAAACCCTAAACCCTAAACCCTAAACCCTAAACCCTAAACCCCTAAACCCCTAAACCCCTAAACCCCTAAACCCCTAAACCCCTAAACCCCTAAACCCAACCCTAAACCCTAAACCCTAAGCCCAGGGTGTCGGGTTCGAGGGCTCAGGGCTTAGGGTTCAAGGCCCTAAGGTCTCAGGGTTCCTGGGTTCGGTTTAGGGTTTAGGGTTTAGGGTTCAGGGTTTAGGGTTTAGGGTTTAGGGTTTAGGGTTTAGGGTTTAGGGTTTAGGAATTCGGGTTTAGAATGCTACGGGATCCGAAGGGTGGGTGGGTAGATATTCAACAGAGTAGTCTGTTTGGCTCGTGAAAGCTTGGACTTGAGATGCTGAACCCGCAACCCTAAACACTCACCTAAACCCTTAAGCCCTTAGCCCTTAACCCTAAACCCCAAACCCTCAACCCTCAACCCTCAACCCTCAACCCTCAACCCTAAACCCTAACCTGGAATCCTACTTAGGATGGCCTCGATGTCAGCTTCGAGGAGGGTTCGTCGAGGTTCTGCGGGCTTCGCAGCCACTTCCTCCTGAAAGGCTCGCACGGGTTTAGGGTTTAGGGTTTAGGGTTTAGGCTTTAGGGTTTAGGGTTTAGGGTTTAGGGTTTCGGGTAACTATGACTAAAACCATACTTAGGGCACTTATAACTTCTAACCCTACTTATCAAGTACACATGAGCCTTCAAGTAGGGTTTAGGGGGGTTAAGGGCTGAGAGATCTAGGGTTCTTTTTTTGGGCCTCTCCTTGTGCTCTGGCTGCTGCGCCATGTCGGCTAGTGGCACGGCCAGAAGGACTTCGGCTGAGGGCGGTCTCCTACACGTCTGGATGCGGTCGGTTGGGGGGGGTTAAAGGGTTTAAGGATTTAAGGCTTTAAGGGCTTATATAGGGTTTATTTTCGAACCTCGAAACCCCAACTTTGAGCCCTAAACTCTAAGAACCTGCAAAGATCCTGCATTCTCAAAAACGGGCCCGAAACCCCAACTAGGCCCTTGCTGATACCCTAAGCTAGGGTTTAGAAGTTGTGGATTTTTTGGCCTGGATGTACACCGGAAATTCGTTTGCAACCCATCCCAAGATAAATTTCAGAACCACGATTCAATAGTTAAACAGTGGGGCGAAGAACAAATGTTCCAAGTTGGTGCCCAATGAACTATATGAAATACAACACAATGGAGACGGAGAAAAGGCCAACGGCTTACGATGCAGGCCTATTTGAGTTTAACAGGAATGTGGACAATGCAGTCTGCACTTGTATAGGAACACGCAATACTGGTAGTTTTTCAGGCTCCCAAGCCCAGAACCCTAAACCCACTAAGCCTACACACAATACACAGAACCCGAAACCCTAAGCCTACACAGAATCTTGCAATAGCAGCCCTAAACCCTAAACCCTAAACCCGAAACCCTAAACCCTAAACCCTAAACCCTAAACCCTAAACCCTACTTCTGTGCGGCCCCAGAGGCCATGCAGAGGCCGACGCCTCCAGCTGATCGGTGCGGCGCTTTAGCCTCGCGGGAGTCGCCGAAGGTCCCCAAAACCACGTAGGGTTTAGGGTTTAGGGTTTAGGGTTTAGGGTTTAGGGTTTAGGGTTTAGGGTTTAGGGTTTAGGGTTTGGGGCCCAACATGGAGGGAACCTGATACTTCTTCGTTGAGGGATGGGGACCGCAAGCCAGGAGTGAACTGGGCTTAAGACATCCCGGCTTTTAGAATTGAGGGTTTAGGGTTTAGGGTTTAGGCTTGAGGGTTTAGGCTTGTATGACATGCAGATATGCATGAGGGCCCCTCTATCTTAGAGTCTTCCCATGGCTTCTGCTCAATATTCTTTACTGCTTGATGGCCTTGGTTTCTTCGAGGTGGTCTCCATGAGGGACCTTGAACTTCTGAGTCATGATGTTAACCAACAAAACTTGATGCGAGACTTTAAAATAAACCCTAAACCCTAAACCCTAAACCCAAAACCTAAACCCTAAACCCTAAGCCCTAAACCCTAAACCCTAAACCCTAAACCCTAAACCCTAAACCCTAAACCCTAAACCCTAAACCCTAAACCCTAAACCCTAAACCCTAAGCCTGCTGAACCCTGAGCTGCCAAACCAGCGAAAGCTCTGCGTCCAGGGCGCCGTCCCAGCTCGTCCTCTGCGTTTCGCAGCGCGCCTGCGAGCGCGCCCACCTTGGGTTTAGGATTTAGGGTTTAGGGACATTCGAAATTAATGTAGGGTGTTGGGGGGGTAGGATGGTATACTAAGTATACCTATATAGGGAACATAAGACAATTATTCAACTCTTCCGAGCCCTAGATTAGGGTTTTTCAGGGTGTTGGGGGGTTTAATTAAGGTTTAGGGCTTGCTTAGGCTATTAGGGTTACCCTCGAAACATGGGTGCGCCTTGAGGTTTAGGGTTTAGGGTTCGGGGTTCGGGGTTCGGGGTTTAGGGTTTGGGGCTTAGGGCTTAGGGCTTTGAAGAGTTTAAGGTGTCCTTGGGGGGCTTGAATGGAGGTTTGTGGGGTTTTAGGCTCAGGTCTTGGTTCAACACCCGTGTACAAGTTGTATTGGGCTTCATAGGGTTTAGAGTTTTCTTGCGTCTCCAAGGAACTGGCGGGCTCGCAGCACGATGGACCTTGGTGTTCAGAATGTTTCGTCGGTGTCCGTCTCTTCTTGGGGAGCGACCCAACCTTCCAAAACCCTACAAAGCCTATAAATCCATAAATGCAGTACTTATGACTTGTTAGGCCAGTAGCCATATTATGCTAAGGGTGCCCTTTTTTTTTTGGGGGGGGGGGGGGGGGGGGGGGGGTGGGGGGGTGGTCCTTTTATAAGGGAGCCTTGAACCAAAAGCAAGTGCCAAGATGGCCTCCGAGCCCTAAACCCTCAACCCTAAACCCTAAACCCTAAACCCTAGAAGCCCGAAACCCTAGAAGCCCGAAACCCCGCAGAGCCGACAAGGCCCTGAGGCCGATTTGGGGAATGTTTGGGGTTCCGGCTAGGGGTTAATCTCTAAACTTCTAAACCCGAAACCCTAAACACCAAACTCTGAATCAGCGTTCAGGATTTCGGCTTTTGGGTCTTTAAAGTTTCTTGTGCTTTTTTTAGTTTTCTATTTATGTAATTTTATGGGGGGAGGGGGGGCAGGGGTGGGTGGGTGCGGAGCCTCCGAGACTTGAAATTCGTTGAAGCCGGGGTTTCATTTCGAGCTCTCGAGCATCCGAGGAACAAGGGTTTGGGGCTTAGGTAGGGTGTCGGGTTTAGGTTTAGGGTTTCAGGCTTATAGGGCTTAGGGTTTAGGGTTTAGGGCTTAGGGTTTAGGGCAAACAAAGGAAACATGGGGGGTTGAGAGTGCCACGTCAACCGCGACCCTTTGCCCAGAAGCGAAGTGGCTTAGAACCCGCTGGCCTAGGCTGATTTGTGAGGGTCGTAAGTAACAACCCTCAGAAAATGCAGCAGATATATGGGAGGGGGAGGAGGGGGGGGGGAGGTATGTAAATCCAAAACCCTAAACTAAACTTTGGCGCGGCCAAGGCCAAGACATCACCCCTTAAACCCTAAACCGCGTCCCCGTTAGAGTGCAGGGTATCAATTTACGATCCCCTCCCCTCAGCAGCAAACTCTACACCCTGGCTCCGTCCCCCCACCCCTGACCCTAAACCCTAAACCCTAAACCCTAAACCCTACACCCTAAACCCTAAACCCTAAACCCCAAAACGGCCCAAACGGCCCAAACAGCCCAAACAGTCCAAACCCCAAACCGCAAACCCCAAACCCTAAACCCCAAACCCCTAAACCCCTAAACCCGAAACCCCCCCCCCCCCCCCCCCCTCACACAGAAATTCCCACATCCCCTACAACCCCTAAACCGCCCAACCCCCCCTCCCCCCCAGCTCCCCTCCCTAAACCTAAACCCTAAACGCCGAAGGGGTCTAGGGTTTGGGGTTTGGGGTTTAGGGCTTGGTGTCTAGGGTTTCGGATTTATAGGGTGTAGGAGCCCCAAACCCGAAAACCTGAAACGTCTGCCCGGGTGCAGGATCGATCGTGCTCTTGAGGTTTCCCAAGGCCTGCCTAGCGAGCCGCTTAGGGTTTAGGGTATAGGGTTTAGGGTTTAGGGTTTAAGGTTTAGGGTTTAAGGGTTAGGGCTTAGGGTCTAGGGTCTAGGGTCTAGGGTTTAGGGTTTAGGGTTTAGGGTTTAGGGTTTAGGGTTTGCTGTAATGGGGCGTAGATGCTGTGAAGGTTAGGATGCAGCAGCGGCTCGAATGCCTCGTCAGGTGCGAAGAGCAGCTCTGGCCCGATTGTGGAGGGCCATCTAATGCTTTTCTCCCACTCCACGCCGTCCGAGGCGGCAAAACCACCCAAACCTATTCCTCTTGATTTTGCTGTTTAGGCCTAAACTCATGACAATCGCTTACTTCAAAAAAAACTGTCCGTCCCCCAGTTTCAGCCAACACAAAGGGAAAGGTTTGAGGGGCCAGGGGGGGCGGGGGGGCGGCCCAGGAGGGCCAGGGGGCAGAAAGGGGATCAGGGGGTCCAGGAGAAGGTTCAGGGTTTAGGGTTTCATGAGGGTTTAGGGGTTGCGGTGATGGGGCGTAGATGCTGTGAGGTTAGGTTTTGAGCAAGCTCGAAAGTTTTTCTCCCACCCCACGCCGTCCGAGGCGGCGAAGCCACCCAAACCTATTCCTTTCAGGGTTTAGGCCTAAACTCAAGCCAACTGCTTACTTCGTCACGGTGTCACGCCCGGTGCAGGGGCCCAGGTTAGGGGTCCAAGGTCGGGCACCCTGCCTGGGCGGGCTTGAGCTGGGGTCCGGGTCCTCCTGGCCTGGGGGTTCTGGGTCCCCCAAGAAACTGAGAGAACGGGTGCTGCCGACCCCCGAGCTGCGGGAGGTGGGCGAGCGACCCGGGTCGGCTTGCGCCATCGAGGTCGAAGGGCTTAAGCGCCACCCACCAACGTAGGGGGGCGGCCTCGGCCCTGAGTTTACGGTTTAGGGTTTAGGTTTTAGGGCTTAGGGTTTAGGGTTTAGGGTTCCTGAGTTCTGGTTTTTCCTTTGGAGCACCCCATTTCGGTTCTTGGCAATTTTCAGGACTATCTTCAGCGACAAGCAGCAACTCATGAAGCTGTATTTATGTTCCCTTTTTGGGGTACCCTGCACCCTATTCCCCGTACTGTGATCAACAAAAACGAGTGCAGTAAGGGTATGTGCCTTGTTTGGTGAACCCTACACCTTATAAACCCTCAACCCCCCCAAAACGGGCAAAAGGGAACCACTAAGCATAGCAGTGACCCACGAAGGCGCAACACTCTAGAGAACTCATGAGCTGGCCCTTGTCTCAAGTGCGGCTCAGGGTTTAGGGTCTCGTGAGGCATTACTTGCGTTCGTAGGTAGTTAGCAGCCCCAGTCAAGCTTGAGTGGCTGATGCTGTAACCAACAGAGCCAAACCCTAAACCCTAAACCCGAAACCCGAAACCCTAAACCCTAAACCCGAAACCCTAAAAGCTTCCGGGGCTGTGGGAGTCCCCACGCTTGAGAGCCTTGAGCCCTATAGAGCCCTGAAGCCTAGAAGGCATAGCATGTTAGGGCAACTAGGGGCTAAACCCTCAACCCTCAACCCTCAACCCTCAACCCTAAACCCTAAACCCTAAACCCTAAAAGGTACAGGCTAAAGGCTTCAAGGCTTCGAGTCCCAGGCCCCAGCCTCACCATTTCAAGACAGGACCGAAAGCTGCCCACCGCCAGCGCCTGAATCAGGATTTAGGGTCTAGGGGTGTGGAGCTAAGGGGTGTGGGGTTTAGGGTTTAGGGTTTGGGGTTTGGGGTTTGGGGTTTGGGGTTTGGGGTTTGGGGCTCAGGCTTTGGGGTTTGGGGTTTAGGGATTGGGGTTTCGGGTTCGGAGCTTGGGGGCAGGGATGGGGTTGGTCTTGCTCTTTGACAGTCCCTGCTGGAAGGCCGCCAAAAACTAAACCCTAAACCCCAAAAACCCTTAACCCTAAACCCTCAACCCTAAACCCTAAAACCCCCTCCGTGACGGGTCGCACCTGATCGCCGAGTCGCGCTTCCACCCGCTCCACCTTGGGGAGGTATACTTGGAGGTTACGAAGAGAGGGAACCCCTAACACAGCCCCCCAAACCCTAAACCCTAAACCCTAAACCCTAAACCCTAATAGGATTCCCTGATTATCAGGACCCCAACAAGGTACCCCCCCATTTTCGGTAGAAGTAGACTCCCTATCTCCTGCCCCAAGTCCACCTAAGTACCCTAAACAAGCCCTAAATCCGAACCTCCAGCAACCCAATGGTCCTTCTGCACACCCTGAACGTTAAGGGTAGCTACATCGTCCCGAACATGGTCCCTTACCTTCTGCAAAAGAGTTGGGTTTTACGGGGTGTATAAGGGGTTCCCAATTCGGGGCCACGTAGCTACCCTTTCATGCTTTGTTTCACCAGGGACCACCATCCATCTAAGTACAGGCCGCTCGTTGCACCAGCTGGATCTTGTCATCGGCCTTAACACAGGGTTGAGGCTGAGTTTTCCGGGCCGGTGCTTGGTTTAGAGTTTTAAGTGGTTTAGGGCTTGGGCCCCGGCGTTAGGGTGTAGAGGGTTGAGGGCTGAGAGGCATTGGTGTCTGTGCTCAGGTGGATACGGTCTGTCGTCACCTTCCTGAGCAGAGCTCTAAGTTGTGCCCATTGAATCCGAGTCCTCTTGGGTTCCCAGAACAGTGGTTTAGGGTTTAGGGTTTAGGGTTTAGGGTTTAAGGTTTAGGGTTTAGGGTTTAGGGGTCCTTCTATAAGAAGAACCTGTTCACAGAGCATCTGCTGGCCCCTGTCCCCCCCTACCCCCCCCAACATGTCAGTGCGGCGATTCGCAGCCTGCGGCGAAGCCCTCAAAGCCTGCTACTTCTCCTAAACCCTATAAACCCTATAAACCCTAAAAAACCTTAACAAAACCCTAAAAACCCTAAAAGCCCTAAAGCCCTAAACCCTATAAACCCTAGACACTTAAGATACCAAAGCTTCGGCACCCAAAAACCTTGCACTGAACCCCATCTCCTAACGCCCCCCCCCCCCCCCCTCCCCACCCAACAGCAACAAAGAAAAATGCTCCCAAACAACGACCCCTAAACCCAAAACCCAAAACCCAAAACCCTAAACCCTAAACCCTGAACCACCTGCCCCATCAAAAATACCCCAATGCTCCAAGCCGCCGTTCCCGAACTCGCTTCGTGGAACCGGAGCCGCTCACCAAGCCTTGGGAGTTGGCCGGGTTTAGGGTTTAGGGTTTAGGGTTTAGGGTTTAGGGTTTAGGGTTTAGGGTTTAGGGTTTAGGGTTTAGGGTTTAGGGTTTAGGGTTTAGGGTACCTTGGACCCTTCAGGCTAAACGATCCTTAAGGTAGTATAAGGGCCATGAAGGGAGTATGTGTCAGGGGAACCTTTGGGGGTACAACCTTAGGGTTTAGGGTTTAGGGTTTAGGGTTTAGGGTTTAGGGTTTAGGGTTTAGGGTTTAGAGTCGTTAGACAGGCCGGTGGCCTCTTTATCTGTTACCCTGATACCTTAATGTAGCCCCTAGAGATACCCTAACAAGCACCCGAATATACTGCCCCGACTGCCCCTATAAGACAGAAACCCTACTTAAAGAGACCACCAAACCATATTATCTGAGTCTAAATCCCTTGAGCTAGCGCGGCTTCCACGAATGGGTAATGGGAGTTTCGCTAGTGGGCAGTGAGATTTCCACTCGTGGGTATTTCCACTAGTGGGTAGTAGGAAAAAAAGTGGTCTTTACGTAAGTAAATTCCGATACTCTAGTGGGCAGTAGCGCTTTCTTTTCTTTGGCGGGTCGCTCGTAGACATTGTGGAGTCGCAGCAACAGGGTAGGGGGGTCTCCACTACGGTTAACCTCAACCACTTTAACATAAACCCTAAGCCCGAAACCCTAAACCCTAACCTCTTACAGTAAACCCTAAACCCTAAACCTTAAACCCTAAGCCCTAAGCCCTAAGCCCTAAGCCCTAAGCCCTAAACCCTAAACCCTAAACCCTAAACCTTAAACCCTAAACCCTAAACCCTGAACCATAACCCTGCGGGAAATTCCACTGGTGAGTTTTGCCACCAGTGAGCAGCGCCAGGTCAACAAGAGGTTGTTGGGGGGGGATTCAGAGAGCCGCTTAAGGTTTAGGGTTAGTGTTTAGGGTTTGGGGTCTAGGGTCTAGGGTCTAGAGTCTAGGGTCTAGGGCCTAGGGTTTAGGGTTTAGGGTTTAGGGTTTAGGGTTTAGGGTTTAGGGTTTATGGTTTAGGGTTTAGGGTTTGGGGTTTCCGCGTCTGGGTGATGGGGGCTTCCACTCCGGCTTCAGGGTGCGCAGTACCGTGACATTACCTTGCTTCTCCCACGACCAAAGAATACAAGTTAGACGACTATTCACACCCTAAACCCTAGACCCTAAACCCTAAACCCTACACCCTAAACCCTAAACCCTAAACCCTAATCCCTAAACCCAGGCTGTCGGCCAAGCTGCTGCCCGAGTTGGGACACAACAACGTCCATGTGCCCTTTGGCTTCTGCAAATCCTGCTTGCACCTTTGGCATGGCCGATGGGTTGGTTTAGGGTTTAGGGTTTAGGGTTTAGGGTTTAGGGTTTAGGGTTTAGGGTTTAGGGTTTAGGGTTTAGGGTTTAGGGTTTAGGGTTTAGGGTCTAGGGTTTAGGGTTTAGGGTTTAGGGTTTGTGACTAACCCACGAGGAGCTACGCCAGCCTCTAACCCCCCAACCTCTTGACACACAACCCCCAAAACTCAAAACCCGACCCAAAACCCTAAACCCTGAACCTCCTGAGCTACAACCTTCGTGGGAAGGGCGGAAGGGCGGGGTTGGGGTCTTAATCTTGGGGTTCTTGAGATTATTAAGGTAGCCCCCTCTAGACCCCAAAAGCCCTTAGAAACCCTGAATCCTTATAAGCCCTCAACCCTTCGTGACCCCCGCTGGCCCATGATGCCTGAACATTTAGGGATTGGAGCAGCTTCGTGTTTCGGGGCCTGCACACGACAGCACGTTAGGGAGCGGGTGAACGTAACTACCCGTTGATACCCCGGAGCAATGAAACTCCTCAATATGAGGCGATGATGAATCGAGATCAAGTACCTTGGCCGCACCTAGTGCCCTCAGGTCAACCTCCAAAAACAGTCCAAGCCTTACACTCTAAGCCTTACACCCTAAACCTTACACCCTAAACCCTAAACCGCAAACCCTAAACCTTACACCCCAAACCCTAAACCTTAAACCTTAAACCCTCTAACCCTAAACCCTAAACCCTAAGCCCAAAACGAACCAAGGAGCGCGGACTGCGAGCTCCGCCGAGCGCTCGGCGAAGTGGCTACGCAGGTCTTCGCACCGCTGCTCACCTCAGTCTCTCCCCTCACCCGCCCAGCTTAGGGTTTAGGGTTTAGGGTTTGGGGTTTAGGGTTTAGGGTTTAGGGTTTAGGGTTTAGGGTTTGGGGTTTAGGGTTTAGGGTTTAGGGTTTAGGGTTTAGGGCTCAGGGTGAAGAGACACCCTCCCCACACCCAACAAAATAACTCGGTTTAGTTTAGGGTTTTTAGGGTTATGGGTGTTTAGGGTTAGGGTTTAGGGTTTTTTAGGATTATGGGTTTTGAGGGTTTAGGGTTTAGGGGTTCTTAGGGTTTAGGGTTTAGGGTATGTAGGCTTATGGGGTGGGATATTCCCCCGTATTCCAACAGTCCTTATTCGGGACCACAACAGGCGAACAAAAAAGCGTTCGTGGAGTCTAAATTAAACCACAAACCCTGTGAGCAATAAACCCTGAACCTGAAACCCTAGAAGCCTCAAACCTCACACCTTCTAAACCCTACGCCCCCTAAACCCTTAACCTGAAGATCCCAAGCCTACTTTGGAGTAGTCCCTGAAAAAATGAATATACTTGTTAGGTACAAGTAGCTATAATCGGAACCCAGAACCAAACAAAAGTATTGAAGTATATATTACTCCAAAAACCCAAACCCCAAATCCCAAAACCTGAACCCCCTAAACCCTAAACCCCAAACCCCAAACCCTAAACCCTAAAAACCCCAAACCCTAAACCCCAAACCCTAAGCCCCTAAAACCCCAAACCCTAAACCCTAAACCCTAAAAACCCCAAACCCTAAAAACCCAGCCAAAGTCTCAGGTAGCAATCTTGATGGCCAGCTCCTCGACCCCTCCTGCGTCCCCAGGATCGTCGCAGCTGGCAACCTTGCAGGGCACTAGGAAGGTTTCGGGTTTCGGGTTCAGGGTTCAGGGTTCAGGGTTTAGGGTTTAGGGGGGTACCCCGCCAGCTTTTCCGTGGAGGAACAGGCCACCGGCATAGGGGCTCTTTTGGAAAAAACCCCTGTCCCTACCCTTCCCCCCCCCTACCCCCCCCCCCCTACCCCCCCCCTTACCCCCCCCCCCCCCCCCCCCCCCACCCACCCCCCAACCCCCCCACCACCCCCCCCACCCCCCCTCCCAACAGGAACCCCAAACAAAATCACCAAACCCCAAACCTTAAACTTGTTCTCCTGCGGGGTCGGCGGCTTGAGCCGGAGGCTCTTAAATTTAGGGTTGAGGGTTTAGGGTTTAGGGTTCAGCATCTCATGTACTAGCTTTCACCAGTCAAGCGATGTGGTTGTGAAACGGGAGAATACCCCCACCCACCCAGAGAATCCCACAACATTAAGAAAATCAAGGGTCTTCATTCACCCTGTACGCCTTGACACCCTAAACCCCAGGCCTTCAGGCCTTCAGACCTTAAACCCCAGGCCTGAAGCCCTGAAACCCTAAACCCCAAGCCTGAGGCCCTGAAGCCCTAAACCACAGGTCCTGAGGCCCGGAAACCCTCAACCCCAGGCCTGAAACCCTGAACCTCAGGAACTGAGACCCTGAAACCCCAAACCCCAGGCCTTGAATCCCTGAGGCCCTGAAACCCTGAACCCCAGGCCCTGAGCCAGACCTGAAGCCCTGAAACCTTAACCCTCAAGCAAAGAAACCCTGAACCCACCCCAGCACCATTTCCCCAACCCACCCTCAGACCTCAACCCTTTAAATCCTTAAACCCTTAAAACCTTAAACCTTTAAACCCCTAAACCCTAAACCCTAAACCCCAAACCCTAAACCCCAAACCCTAACCCTAAACCCTCCACCCTAAGCCCTAAGACCTTAACCGTGGAGACTTCGGGCACTTGCGCAAGCCTCAACCCTAAACCCTAAACCCTAAACCCTAAACCCTAAACCCTAAACCCTAAACCCTAAACCCTAAACCCTAAACCCTAAACCCTAAACCCTAAACCCTAAACCCTAGCACAAATCGCACAAATATGGCCTCCAGCGCCGAAGGCTGTGCCGGCGGCAGCTGCAGCTCCTCACACCGTTCGCGCACCTGAGGGAGGGAAAGGGGGGTTTAGGGCTTAGGGTTTGGGGTTTAGGGTTTAGGGTTTGGGGTTTGAGGTTTGGGGTTTAGGGTTTTCTGAGTTTTTCTGGACCCTGGAGTCCAGGCAGCTATTTGCAGGCTCTAACGGGCCAAAAAAGTTAAAACGCCTGTAGCTTTTTGGCTTTTCTAAACCTGTCAAAATTATACCTAGGTTCCCTAACCAGGGTTTAGGGTTTATTGTATAGGGTTTAGGGTTTAGGGTTTAGGGTTTAGGGTTGAGGGTACCTAAACCCTTCTCTTAGTAACCCGGACAGCAGCTGTCGTGGGCCTTGCTGAGCTCGTCTAAGACGTGATGCTCCAAGCGCTGCAACGCGTGCGTGAATGCCTCGGGTAGCCTGGCCACAGCCGATAGGCTCATGGGCTTCGAGATTGTTCTGAAACAAGGCTTCTGGTTTAGGGTTTAGGGTTGAGGGTTTAGGGTTTAGGGTTTAGGCTTCAGGGTTTAGGGTTTTGGGGTTTAGGGTTTTAGGGTATAGGGTTTGGGACTGAGGGTTTAGGGTTGAAGGCCCAGGGCGTCTCACCAAATCTTTTGGCGTGAGCAGCTTGACTTTCCAAGCGGGCGAGCTTGACTTGTGCCTTAGAACAGATGAGCCTGAGGGATTAGGACTCAGGGTTAAGGGCTTGTAGGGGCTTAGGGTTTAGGGATTGTGGCTCTTGGTTTTGCTGCAATGCGGCTTTCGCCAGGACGCACAAGGTCTTAGCAAGACTACAAAGGGTCAAGTTGCACACAAGGAGCATCACCACTTTAAACTTGAAACCCTAAACCCTACTCCCTCCCTACACCCTGCACCCTACACCCTAAACCCTCAACCCTAAACCCAAGTCCAAAAACCGCCGGACCCAGAAACTGCCCAACTGCTGCTGGAGGAACTCTGGCGTTCCTTCCTCCCCCTTGATGCCCTCGACGAGGCTGCAGAAACTGTCATTCGTGTCGCTCCGCAAATCTCTGCCTGAGGAGAAGTCCTTCGGGCTTTGGGCCTTTAGGGCTTAGGGTCAGGGTCTAAACTCCACCACGCAATCCCTTCGAATCCGCCTACACAGTCATGTCACTAGGTCCAAGATTGGCACCCTCGTGTAGAACTCCAAAACCCTGAGTCTCTAAAGCCTGAACCTTAAAACCCAAAACCTTAAACACGACATAAACCCTTTAAACCGCCAAACCCCTAACTCCTACAAACTCCTAGAGCGCCTCTTGCGACCCTGTTGTGGGAAAACTTTCCCAACAGATCGGCCAGTATACCTTAGGTTTAGGGTTTAGGGTTTAGGTTTAGGGCTTAGGGCGAAAGCCCCAAAAAACCCTACAAGCCCTCAAGAGAGGGAGAGAGGGAGGGAGAGAGAGAGAGAGGAATGCCTCTAAGCCCTTAAGCCCTACCAGAAGAAGACCGAATAACCCTGAACAATCCTTAACTTCAGGGATACAAGGAGGGACCCTTAGAAGGGACCCTTACCCTTCTTCCCCTTATTTTATAATCAACCCCTAAAAATATCTCAAAAGTCCCTTTATGCCTATGTCGCACCTATATTACCCCTAAGGCGCCTTTGTTACGGTCCCTCCTTTAGTCCCTTGACTTAAAACCCTAACGTCATACCCTGGGCCTCAAAACTCAAAGGCTGAAGCCCGTGATCTTTCAACCTTTGTCCTACCCCTTTGAATCCCCGGGCCCCACCCTGAACCTTGCACCCTAAACCTTAAAACCCTAAAACCCCAAAACCCTAAGACTCTAAACCCTAAACCCTAAACCCCAAACCCTAAACCCTAAACCCTAAACCCCTAAACCCTAAACCCCTAAACCCCTAAACCCCTAAACCCCAAAACCCTAAACCCTAAACCCCAAACCCTAGCCCTAAACCCTAAACCCCTACACCCTACGTTTCTGCCAAGCCGCGCTTGCTTTGGGCCTCTAAGGAGTCGAGTCGTGTCTGAAAGTCCTCCTGCCACTGGCGACCTGCAGTTCCTCTACTATTTGCTTAAGAACTCCCCAAAGAATTAAACTAATAACCCTATATTGCCCGTTTAAAGAAAATATGTTTATTTGATTTTATTTTTTTGTTGAGGCGGGGGGGTTCTTAAACAAATACATAGTAGGTTTGGCAGGCTTTAGATTGAAGGATATGAGTTGTCCGTCTGGGATTTCCGAAATTAGGGGGGGTACCTTATGGGGGTCCTTCTTATAAGGGAATCCTACTATTCGGGGTCTACTTTCGGGGTCCCGATTTTCGTAAACTTGTTTTGGACATTGGGGAGGAGACTTCAGGCTGGGGTTAAGGGTTTGAGAGTTAAAGGGTCTAGAAGGTTTCGGGTTTGGGGTTTAAAGGCTTTCGGGCTTCATATGCATCAGGTGTAAGACCCTAAACCCTAAACCCTAAACCCTAAACCCTAAACCCTAAACCCTAAACCCTAAATTAGGATTTAGAGGATGTGAGCTTCCGGGTTTAAGAGTTGAAGGGCATTGACCCTAAACCCGTCCTTCTTCGACTTCCCAGTAGAGTTACAGTGGATGGTTGCTGGGCGCGGGAAGAGGGGCCTGCGGGCATGAGTTGGATGAGTTTAGGGTTTAGGGTTTAGGGTTTAGGGTTTAGGGTTTAGGGTTTAGGGTTTAGGGTTTAGGGTTTAGGGTTTAGGGATTAGGCGCTTACCTGTTACGGGGAGCGGGTTTAGGGGCGCCTGGCCTTACACATGGTACTTGGTGCACATGCGCTTTCAAGTTGTTTGGGGTTTAGGGTTTACCTAGAGGCGTGTAACTATCTGCCCCTTTTTAGCTACTGTACCTTGCCTTGCGTGCTTGTAGCCGTTCAGCGACGGCTTGGTGAGAGAACGGTGCTTCCAAGATTCACAAGGGGTGTGGGCGCTGCCCCGCGGGTTTAGCCATTGGTGAACTGCCTTGCCACATGTCCTAAAACACTCTAAGCGCTAAAGCCTACTTGAAGGTTCACGGGTACTTAGAAGTAGGGTTATAAGTGCCTTGAATAAGCTTATAACCATAGCTGCCCTACGTACTTCATAACCCTACTTCTCTACCATGAACCTCCAAGTCTAACCCTGAGCTGAACTTGATTTCTAGACCCAGGAGTAACCTAGGAGTAAAAAGGGTGCCCTTTTCTACTGTTTGCTTAAGAGAGCCCCCCCAAATAGATAGAATAAGGGTCCCGATATTACCCGTGTCAGGAAGAATATATTTTGTGGGGGGTTCTTAAGCAAATAGCTGTTTTTAGGTTTAAAGGGAATTATAAGAGAACCCCAACCCTAAGAAAAGACAATAAAGGGCCTACTCCGGGTCCTAGACTTTGCCCCACCTTGAAATCTTGAAACCTGCACGAAACCACATGACGACGTCTGCGAAGAATGCATCCAAGCATCGCAGGCGCCGAACAGCAGCTGCAGCATCCTGCTGTCGGGTTGAGGGCTTTAGGGAGTTATCCCTAAACCCTGAACCCTAAACCCTTCACCCCCAAAGGAGTGTTTCGGGTGGGCTCAGCACAGGTTTTGGAATAGGGGGTTGAGTGTATAGGGGTGAACACTAATAGCCCTCAACACCCTAAACTTGGGATGTTCCCCCTTAGTTAACAGGGATTAGGGTTTAGGGTTTAGGGTTTAGGGTTTAGGGATTAGAAGAGGGGGTGCGATGTTACCTATTGAGGACTGTTGGTATAAGGGGGGAACATCGCAACCCTAAACTCTGAACCCCCTGAACCCTGTCGCAATTATTCTCAGACCCTCGCCAGCCAGAAGTCTTCACAAGCACCTGTCCCAGACATCCTAGACACGCTGGACACCCTCTAGAGCCCTCCCTAAACCCTAAACCCGAAACCCTAAACCCTAAACCCTAAACCCTAAACCCTAACCCCAGCACCGTCCTCGCTCTCCAGTGTGGCCAGCCTCTCCTCCAAGGTTCGAAGGCGCTGCGCCATGTGCCTGGTGAGCTCCTGTTGAATGGTTTAGGGTTGGTTTAGGGTTCAGGGTTTGAGGTTTAGGGTTCAGGGTTTAGGGTTTGGGGTTTAGGGTGTAAGGTTTAGGGTTTTGGGGTTCGAGCATTGTCGGGCAAGCGCTCGTGGTGCTTTATTTGCGTGGTCGTTTCCTCTGTTTTCCTGCAGGTTTCTTCTGCTGTTGGTCGTGTCATTTGTTTTCCTGCTGGTTTCTTCTGTTTTTGGTTTGCTTCTCTGCTGCTGTGTTTGGGGGTGAGGGGTGGGGGGGGGGGGGGGAATGGGGAGGGGAGAAGGGGAGAGGAGGGAGGGGGGCAGGGGTGTGGATGGGCTAGGGGGGTTTGTTGCGCCCATTTCGGACCTTGTGGGTAACCCTCTTGCGTTGCAAACACGAAGTCGTCAAATTCCGGGCACAATGGGTCCTGGATGACGTGGGGGGTCTATGGCCCGCCTGGCACTAATCACCTCGAGAGATCTTTTGGCCCCAGCCGCAGACAAAACTGTTGGCTTCCCCTTCACAGAAGCAGCGAACCGTTCGTGCCAATGGACAAAGTGTGTATCTTTGCAACTGCCTCTTTTGAGGCCTGCCATGCAGACATCGCAGTGAAAGCCCAAAACCGTGAGTTTAAGACAAGTACTTTGAAGAACCTGAAGGCGTGCATTTTGCAAAGCGGCTACGCCTTCCACTAAATGCAACAACAACCAGACAGAATAAGGCGCCAGAACCCAGTAGTCGGCGAACCCAAAGGTCGAATAAGGTAGGGCTGCCTTTTGCATACCCTGCAATATATGTACCCTAAACTACCCTAAACCCCACCCCGTAAACCCTAAACCCTAAACCCTAAACCCTAAACCCTAAACCCTAAACCCTAAACCCTAAACCCTAAACCCTAAACCCTAAACCCCTAAACCCTAAACCCTAAACCCTAAACCCTAAACCCTAAACCCTAAACCCTAAACCCTAAACCCTACATTCGGGCACGCTCCAGGGTCTGCCTTGAGGAGTGCAGGGGCTGCAGGTGGGTTTTGGTGCGTAGTCTTTGGAGGTTTCATGGGTACCTCGGCGTAGGGTTGTAGGTAGGGGTTAGGGTTTAGGGTTTAGGGTTTAGGGTTTAGGGTTTAGGGTTTAGGGTTTGGGGTTTGGGGTTTGGGGTTTAGGGTTGGTTTGGGGTTTAGGGTTTAGGGTTTGGGGTTTAGGGTTTGGGGTTTAGGGTTTGGGGTTTAGGGTTTGGGGTTTAGGGTTTAGGGTTTGGGGTTTAGGGTTTAGGGGTTGGAGGTACTTAGAAGTAGGGGCTTTTTGGACGAAGCCTAACCCCTGAGTCCCACACGTGATTAAGGGAGAGGTGCGAGTAGAGGGCTGTTCCTCGGCTGAAAGGTATTAGTACAAGCTGAGACTCATCCGCAACAGCAATGCCTTGTGTCTGGAATGTGTTCGTTTGGGAGGTGATGGAGCTCAAGCACAGACCCTAAAACCGCACCTGGTCCGTAAAGTCAACCTTAAACCGAAACCCTATGTGTAGATCCTCGGGTTTTTGCAGGGCCCACCAAAATCACGTCAAGAACCCGATGTTTACGATCATGACCCCACTTATACGCGCGGGCCCCATTCGTAACTCCCCACATGAACCTCCGAGTACACCCGGTTCTCTCCTCCTCTCGCACGGAGGTCTCGCGCAGGCTGCTTGCATAGTGCTTCAGGTCCTCCCGTAAGCCGATAAAGGTTTACAGCAGGGATGGGCTTCTGGATTTAGAGCCTGCGGGGGGGGGGTTGTTTCAGGGTTCAGGGTACCAGGTTTGTAGGGTATGGGATTTAGGGTTTCTATACCTAAACCCGCCCTAAGCTCCAAACGCTAAGCCCTAAACCCTAAACCCTGAACCCGAAACCCTAGTCCCATGTGGGACGGTGCCCACAGGCTGAGCGGGGTTATCAGATGAAGAAAGGGTGGACCCAGGCCTCCGATGTAGCATGTCCATGGCTTCAATGCAGGGCTCACTTGTTTTGCACCACAGCACAATCTGTACTTCTGCTTTGCTGCTTGCATGTCTACTTGTAGTTGGCCCTACAGGCCTTGCTTGCACTTGGCCCTGTCGGCCCTATCCACATGTCGGCCATCAAGGCCTTCGACGTTCGGGCCGGAACGGCCATCCGCTGTGCACCACACCTTGGCCACCAGTAGGGCACATCTTCACCCCTCCTTGATCTCTCCGTTAGGAGAAGATCACCAGGTTCCTATACATTCGCCCCAAAAACTGATTGCACCAAGGTGAATTCCTTATAAAAGCTGGTTTCGGCCCAGCTTGCCTTCTTGATAAACGCTGATCCGAGCTCAGCTTGCTCCCATTGCACTTTCACGGGCCCTTCGTTCACACACCTGGCAGAGCGTCCTCGACAATGGAGTTTACACGTTTCTCAATCCCCAACAGTCAGGTGTTGTATGAACTGTCGACCCACTGCTTGACATGTAGTACGGCCCGTTGTAAGCCGTCTCGATCACACGGATGCGAACTGGTTCCTGGGAAGGCTGCAACCGCGTCGCCGAAGGGACATAGGGATCTGTTTGGACTGAAGCTTCTACCTTCCCGGCAGAAACCACCAACCCATCGACAGAAAACGAAGCCGCTCCGCCTTGATCTTGCACTTGAGCGTTTGTTGAAGAGCCTCCACCATCACTTTGCTGGAACCTTGCACCCAGCTCCAACATCTCCCTTCTCTCCAGCTCACTCAACAACATCATATCTCGCTTCAACAGTGCCTGCAGTCTCCTCAGCTCCGCCCTATTCAACGGATGCGACGCCCTTGGTGGTAACCTCATAGCTCTGATTGCCACAAGGTCTTTCACTTCCCTTCCACAGCCTCTTACACATTCCCAAACCAGAATCGCCACTATCGCCACTATCATCACTGCAATATACAAGTCCCAGGGTGCTGCAACCTCCAAACCAGCTTGCAACCTTTCCAAGTCATAGCGCTCCAAACCCAGTGCAAGATTGTCGCCCTCTCCCTTAACACAGCAGAAAAGACTCACCAACCAACCCAACCTAAGACCCCAAGTCAAGGTGTACGAGGGTCCTGTTGTTTGCTGTGTTGTCTCATGCTGGTATGTTGCTGGCTGCTGCAGCTCTCCTTGGTTCACTTGCTGTCTCGGCGATGGCTCCGGTGAAGAAACCCATTCGGCATAGTACTCGTCAAAGTAGCGTCGAGCCACCCTGTCATAGTAGGCGTTGTCGTGATTCGGACCCAAAGACTCCGAAGAACCCGTTCCCCTCGGTTCAAAAAGTGGCTCCACATCCGAACCGATCATAGCCTGCAACTCGTCGTGCTCTGGATTCTCCAACCATTCTTCCAACGGCGGCTCAAGGTCTTCACCTTCAGGTTCTGGCTGTAGCATCCTTACTCTTGGCCCCATGTCTAGCCCAGCACCCCTCATTCCCCACAAACGCATCATGTGTCGTAGGCGAACTGAAGGTACCTGCTTTGTCAAGACATCTGCCAACTGCCAGTCCCCTGGGCAATGGATGAGGCGAACTTGATCTCGTTCCAGCTCCCTCAACCAATGGTACCTCAGCTTCAAATGGCGAGTTCGCCACGAACCCCCATCCCCTTGGAGAATCGCAATGGCCGCTGTCGAGTCGACCATCACTTGGCACTGAACTGGTCCAAGGCCCATGTCCATCAACGTTGCCCGAACAGCTAGCATGAGCTGCACTCCTTCGGTTATTGAGAGAACTTCACTCTCCGCCGAACTCAAAGTTGTCATTCCCTGCCTCCACGACCGCCAGGTAATTGCAGTGCCTCTCCACACCACCAATGCCCCACCATGCGATCTTTCGCCCTCCGGAGCAAAGGATGCGTCTGTAAAGAGGGTTAGTGTTTTTTCCCCTCCTGGGCACTCGATCTCACCTGTCATCATCGAACACTCCTTCGTCGAGTTGAAGTAATTCAAGATCTTTTTCGCGATGACATTGGCCCTGGTTGGATCCCGAGTGGTTAACGATGCCAAGATCGTCACTGCAAAGGAAGCATCGGGCCTCGTCTTCTGCACTGTCCACAACAGCTCGCCGCACCTCTGCTGCGCTTCTTTGATCTCCTTGGTGTCCAAGTGCTGTGGATCCGGAAAGTTTGTCCCCACCACCAGCAGGTCCTTTCCAGCGGGAATCACACCATGGCCACCGCATTCATGAGCACGAATGATCTCATCTAGGTACCCTTGCTGGCTCATCACATAGCCAGTGTCGACCCTTGTCAACTCCATGCCCAGAAACCTCACCATATTGTTCTTTGTGATCCACTGCACACCGCTGGTGTCCCATTCGCTTCTTAGCCACTCGTAAAAGCCCGATACAGTCTGAGTCTCACCCACACACAGCATGTCGTCCACATAGAACAGCACGTACCCTAAGATGGTGGACCCCTCCTCGGACTCGTAGTGGCATAAGCCTTCAGGACTCATAGTGGACCCAGAAGCACCAAGGACACGGACTTTCGGAAGACCTTCGGGATTCGTGTTGGTAGAACTGGAAGTCGCCTCGGGATTCGTGATGGTAGAACTGGAAGTCGCCTCGGGATTCGTGATGGTAGAACTGGAAGTCGCCTTGGGATTCGTGATGGTAGAACTGGAAGTCGCCTCGGGATTCGTGATGGTAGAACTGGAAGTCGCCTTGGGATTCGTGATGGTAGAACTGGAGGTCGCTTTGGTAACGATCTTGAAAAGATTCGGGTCGGTCTTGCACACCTTCAGCTCCGCTCGAACCCTCTTCCCATCACAAATTGCATCAAACTCAGCATGCTTGGCCTTGGCATTCCTAAAGTCACTCCACCACTTCGGACTCTGCCGAAATCCGTACAGCGCGGTATCCACCTCCCATGCTTCCTGCTCCTCCACCAGGCCTGCCAACTGAAGGACACGAGGAGGCTTGAGGGCATAACGTGGTTTTCCTGACGGGCTGTCAGGAATCGGTGCCGACAGAAACGCCGACTTCACATCATCCACTGCTGCATCCCAGGAGTTTGCCCCTGCTTCGCCCAGGACTATCCTGACAAGGTCTGATGTAGCACCTGCAGAGTAAAGCTCCGACTGGTCCAGGTGTGACGATTCGACTTGATTCCCACATGCCACGATTCGGGTTTTCCTTTTGTAGCCTTGCCCTTGATGATCCGGAGGTTTGACAGTGTACACGCATTTGCCATGCACCATCGTCCTTTCGCCCCCTCTCATCACTGCAGCTGCTTCCTTTCCACGAAGTCGACGAATCGCTCCTGACTGCTCCAACGCTTGGATCTCTTTCTCCATCGACTTCTTCCAGCAGTCCAGGTGGTTGATGACCTCGCTTTGACGAACCGTGTGGACCACCTTCAAATCGTCATTCAAACCCTTCAAGATTTCCTCCACGTTCTCAGTGTAGATGTTCTCTGGAGCGGCCTTCTTGATTTTCGGTAGCTCCTCCTCAGGAATCTCTTCGAACACCCTCATCATCTTGGAGATCTCTGGCACCACTGCCCTTGCCTCATCGTTGCCCTCTACATCAACGTTGCTCCGGTTCTCATTGCACACGTTGAAGCCAGCAGCAGCGAGCAGGGTAACATCTGCCTCCTTCAGCCTTTCCTCGCTTCTTATGTTGTAGGCAGCAATCACAATCCTCTCTCCCTTCCATGGAAGCACCATGTGCCTCCTTCTTGAGTCGAACTTCACCAATCCATTGGCAGGGTGGAGAAGAAAGCCATTCATCACCTCGTTGCCCTCCTTGTGCACATAGCTCTCCATCCCCTCCTCAGGCTCGCCCTCGACCCATAGCTCACCTCCCTCAAACGATGTTACTGGGACCAACATCGAGGGTTCATCCCTGGAGTTGTGCGAGTCCTTGTGCAAACGTACCCGACAGTTCCTGAACAAGGCCACCGCATTGAACTTGTGGGTAGGATCGGCCTCCTTGACGAACTTCGTGAGGACCTTCGTGGAGTACGGGAACAAGGTAGTCGATCGTCTCACACCAGCCACCCCACCATGTATGTAGGCTCCGGCGCCCCATGACTTGGGAGATCACATCTCCTCGTCTGGCAAAGGAAGGACATCTCGAGGAAGATCTTGTTGGGGTAGTAGAGCAGAAAGCATTTCCACTTCATCTCTTGTGACCGGAACATTCTTATCCAGAATCTCCTTGGCGTACCTTTCGGGTGGAGATAAGCCTTGAAGAGGTTCATCTTCCTTTTGCTCCTTTTCCCCCAAAGTTGTTTTCTTCCTCGCTCTTCTCGTCGGTGGGATAAACTCCGGTACTTCAGCACGAAGCTCAGGAAGAAGTGCCGGCTCTATCGTTGTCGGATCCACAAGCCCTGCTCGAATGCCCTTTGCAATCAGAAGGCCCCCATCGGATCTCATCACCAAGTGTCCATTTGGTACATCACCTGCCGGACCACGATAGTAACCTCTCCTCCACCTTGGCGGGACATCCTTGTTCTCATCTTTAAGCGCCGCGCTTTCTTTTGCCCCCACATAGGTCTTCGCACGAAACCATACTTCCTGCCCAAACGCAGGGAGATGTGGATCTCCTGGTCGAAGAAGTCGTTGCTTCCTTTTTGCTGCAGCGTGGGCGACCGCCATTGGCCATTCCTCAGGTGCCGCCCTTGCCGAAGACAACAATGTTCTCGCCGCCCTTTTCGCCCACTTAACCCCGACTTCTGCACTCGAGTTGGCTGCTGGTTCTGCCCCCGAGGTACGAGTGTGGACGATATCGTGGTCGGCACACCAAGTTTTCAAGGAGTCTGTGGAAAACTCCCTTGCTCTGTCACTGTGAAGACGATGTAGCGGAAGTCCTTCACTTACTACCTCCATCCTCATCTCTTGAATCGACCTCAAGGTCTCAGCGGATTTTCTCGAGTGCTGAGGTCGAACGAGGTAGATGGTCTCGTATTCAAGGGCACCCTTTATCATGCTGATCTCCTTATCCAGGCTCGACAGGGGCTTCTCCACCTTCTCCTCCTTGGCTTCACCATTTGATCGAGCTTACTCTTTCACTGCCTTCACCGCAATCTCCTCCTCCACATCGCTTGGGTTCGAAAGGGACGGTTCATATTCGACAAGCTCATCCTCATCACTCTTGGCAGTGTCATCCACTTCCATTGGATCGTCTCCAGGCGGGAGTGCTTCCTCCTCATTTGGTTCACCTTGTGGTACTTCAGGACCTTCCTCCTTCTCTTGCTCCACCTCCTTTTGTGGTTTTTCAGCAGCTGGTAGGAAGACTCTCGGGGCCCTGTAAGCCCCCACAAGCAGATATCGGTACGACTTACCATTGATATCTCTGCCCAAATGCCGGAAAGGACCTGCTGTGTCCACTGCCAACGCACATTGCGGGAATTGCGGGAACTTGCTTGTTCGGTGAGGTCGACCCAAAGCTGCCGCCTGTGTACAGACGGTACAATCCCGTCGAAACGGGGTGTGGTCATGTAGGAGGTGAGTTCTCCACTCAGCCCGTTGTTTGGCTGACATTGCCCTCACTCTCGGTCCCATCACAGCACGAAGAGCAACAGCATCCACCACCCTTTTCCACAAATCAGCACTGCTTGCAAACTGACCCTTATCCTGGTCGTCGGCCACCATCACATCGTAGTTGGTCACAAGGGTTTTCGTTTCGGCTCCTAGCTTCACCGGTTCCAACGCCATGTCTGTGACTTCCTGAAATCTTCTCCAAAGATCTCGTTCTCCATCACTCCATGCGTTCTCACCTTCTGCCACATAGCCCACCTGCTCGGACAAGGGGGTTGCGAACTTCGAGACGACATACATCAGGAAGCTCATTGCTACCTGTGCCTCCCTTTGGCTCTTTGTCCCTTCCTTGTTCTCGAATTTCCACCACCAGCACTTCACCCTCCCTGTAGCCGCTGCCCAGAACAAGACTCTCACTGCAGCCCCATCCACATCATTGAGCAGCTCCGCCTCCAGGTCCAAGATCTCATGCTGGTGCCTTAACTCTTCCAACAGCGCGCCCTCAGGATTTTTTCCTTTCGCCGCTGGACATACCCTCACCATCCACGATGCCGATCTCATCAAGGCCTTTCGCTTCGACCTTGACAAAGGCAATTGCTTCAGCAGCTGCCAACCATCCTTGTCATCCTTCGGAATCTCACCTTCCATCGGAACCAACTTTTCCACCATCGCTTCCGCCAGGTTCTCAAAGAGTGGAGCTTTCATCACCATCTGCACCAAATGGCCAACCTTCGGCTCATCCACGAAGCATCTGGCCCACGCCGTCCATGGTCTCGCTTCCACATCTGCCAGCGAATCAATTTTCGCCTTCAGCACAGACAGCTTGCCGCTAAGCTCCTTTCTTTTTCTCCCCTCCAAGCGATCCACAATCTTCATTGCCTCCTCGTTTGCAACTTCCGGACAACCCGAAGTCACCCTCGTCCTCAAACGACCATATTCCGGATGGCTCACACTCAGCTTTCCTTTTGTCCACACCACCTTGTAGCCGCTATCCACGAGAGCACCCATGGGAATTATGGTTTGCACTCGCTCAGGTCCAGCTCCTTGGGCGATGATGGTACCTTCTTCGGTCTGGTGAAGCTCTCGTTTCGTGTCTCCAGCCAGAACCACCTGAGTTGGCTTAGCGCCTTGCAGCTCGGTGGGCGACCTGGCCTCACGAAGGATATTAGTTGCCCCGCTGTCCAGTAAGGCAAAGGTTCCACCAGAGGCGGGCTCCTTTTCGAGTCTCATCACCTTCAGGCGGATTTCATCAAGCTGTCGCTGCAAAGTTTCCACTGCTGCTGAGGTAGAAGACGAAGCGGTCGAGGAAGAAGCACCGCTTGCCAGCAGTGACCTTATTGCCTGGGTAGCTTCCCCAAGCATTTCACGAAGATCCTGTTGCTGAGGCTCACCATCCTTGGCCAGGGAGTCGTTCTTGGGACTTGTAGGAGAAGACGATGCAGGACTTGGGCGCGGCTCTGGTTCCACCACTGTCGCCTTGGCCACCTTTTCATCACCGCCATCTTCTCCAATGCCCCTTCCTTTTCCCTTCGTCCCCTTCGGCGAAGCCTTCACTTTCGGTTCCACCTTCGTGGGACACTGCTTGGAGAAATGCCCTCTTCCACTGCAAAGATGGCAACGATCCTTCTTGGCGACACTACCCCACTCATGCACAAACCGGCAACCGGCCCCATACTTGCAGCCCTCGTCCACCTTCGCAAACAGCTTGCACAAGGGTGACTTTGCCGTGGCCTTTGTCTTGACGGCAGTTGACGAAGAGGAAGGAGTGCTCGGGGTCTCCACGCTCTTGACCTTAGGACTTGGGCTTGTGCTCACCGACGAAGTTGCCAACAACTCCATCTCTGCTTGAAGGTGCCGATGGTAGTCCAGTGTAGACGCCAAGGTTGGGTTTGCATCCAAGCCCAGCTTGGCTCTCATCAACGAACTCCTAAGCCACACATCTTGGTGATCCCCCAACACCTTCGCCACGACACCGTTGAGCCCCTTCACCATCAGGACCGGGTCCGGGACCGTCACTGTCAAGTCCCTCGCGCGGCTCAGCCAGCGGCTCCACCTCCTAAGGCTCTTCACTGCCTGCGCCGCATTCGTAGAGGGCTCAGGACTAGTCAACTGCTGGAGCAACAGTGTCTTCTCCGCCTCCCCTCCAGGACGATATACCGTCAAGAGCCGAAACACCAAGCACGAGGTCGAGCCTGTTGACTTCCTGGTGATCATCTCGACCTTCACCTCCTGTGGAAGAGCGGCGAACACCATGCCTGCTGCTCTCACATTGACTCTGCCATACTTACCCTCCTCGAGGTCAATCGAGCGAGGGGGCTCCAAAGTCAACTTCTCCATCGGGCCAGATGTCACCCACTCCTGGTATCGCTCCTCAGCCAAACTCCTCACTCTCGACCACCAGCTTGAACTTGAATCGCTCAAGTCGCCCATGATGCCTCCCACCTCCTCCAGCCAGTCTTGAATATCCACAGGGCTCGTGTCGCGACCTGGTGGATCAAGTGGTGGGAGAACCGTGGTTCCTGGCTTCACCGCCTCAGGGCCAGTCTCCCTTTTTTCCAGCTGCTTCATTTGGGCTTCCTGCAACTGCACCGTCAAAGCGCCCAACAACGTCTCCGCCGCAGTGCTTTCCGGTTGTGGTTGGCTGCTCGAACCCCCAACTCGTTCCCTCTCTTGCTGACCTCCACGGGGTACATAACCGGATTCGCCAGGCACGCCACAGCCTTGACCAGGCAGCTGTTGAGGATGTAGAAGAGGGACTCCAGGGCCTTGACCAGACTGCTGAACTTGTAGTAGGGGAACTCCACCACCATGACCGCCTTGCTGCTGTCCTGGTAGAAGAGGAACTCCACCTCCATGACCAGCCTGCTGCTGCCCTTGTAGAAGAGGAACTCCATCGCCTTGACCAGCCTGCCGAATTTGCGGGAGGAGAACTACATCCCCATGACCGCCTTGCTGATGAGGATGAAGAAGAGGACCTCCATCGCCTTGACCAGCCTGCCGAACTTGCGGGAGGGGAACTACATCCCCATGACCGCCTTGCTGCTGTCCTGGTGGAAGAGGAACTCCACCTCCATGACCAGCCTGCTGAAGTTGAGCCCTCACCCATCGAATTTCTTCCTGCTGCGAAGCCATAACCTCCTGAAGTTGCAGCCGAACATCCGCTCGAAGCTCCGAAGATCCCGTACTTTCACTCTGCTGCTGGGCATGACCTGGGACTTGTCCATACAACAACGGTGCCCTTCTCACCCCATCCCAAAGCTGACGCATTTCGCCAGCTCCAAACAGAGGTGCAGGATCAAAAGCCGGCGAGTTGGTTTCCCCTGTCCACGACATGGGCATCCTTAACTCTTCAGGAGGGGACACTTCGGATCGCCTTGGCTGCTGCTGCTGCTGCTGCATGTTGCTACTATACGTGTTGGGTTGTTGTCTCGGTGGTGAGTGGGTGGGGGTTGTGTGGCTACTCCCTTGCACACCTTGCCCAGGGGTCAACCCTAAACCACCTAAAACCCTACCCTGTAAATCGCCAGCAGCATCCGTCGTAGTTCTCAGGACTTCAGTGATGCGTGTTAGCCACCTCATCATCGTAGTCGGCGAAGAACTCCCAGCAGTCCTGGTAAAAACATGCCTCTCGGCCGTCCACTCTGCACCTCTCATCTGACCTTCGCCGCTCTGGGCCTGAAAGGCGCCCTCCGCTTGAACCACATGCAGTCCTTGCTGCGGTTGAAGGTTCTGAGGCAAATCAGCGAGTTGTCCGCCCCTTACAGGTTCCAGCTGCACCAGCTCATGACCAATGGTCTGCCCCAGATCAGGCTGCCCACGTGACGCGTCCAAACGACGTCCTCCGTCAGATGCCACAGTCTGATCCCCGGGAGACACACCATTGGGCATGAGACCTGTATCCACAGCTCCATAGGCAGGGCCGGCCACTTCGCCATCCAAAATGCCACCTTGAACCCCGTTTGGGCTCATAACCTGTGGGACGGTGCCCACAGGCTGAGCGGGGTTATCAGATGAAGAAAGGGTGGACCCAGGCCTCCGATGTAGCATGTCCATGGCTTCAATGCAGGGCTCACTTGTTTTGCACCACAGCACAATCTGTACTTCTGCTTTGCTGCTTGCATGTCTACTTGTAGTTGGCCCTACAGGCCTTGCTTGCACTTGGCCCTGTCGGCCCTATCCACATGTCGGCCATCAAGGCCTTCGACGTTCGGGCCGGAACGGCCATCCGCTGTGCACCACACCTTGGCCACCAGTAGGGCACATCTTCATCCCAATATGTGCCAACTGCATGGACAACTGCATGGACGCCCGAAGTCACCCTTGATAGGTCTCAGGGCTCATACGAGACCGGTGGGTGGGGTGGGGCCCTTCCGGGTAAAGGGACTACAGGGTAAAGGACTACTTGTACCCTGAGCCCTACATTGGAAACCTAAATGAAGCCTAAATTGGGATCATAGACCCTGGACTACTTCGTTTTATGAAACATATTCTAAACCCTTTTAGGGTTCCTCTGACCTCCAAGGTAACCCCTAAACCCTAAACCCTAAACCCTAAACCCTAAACCCTAAACCCTAATGTCGTATCCTGATTAGTGTGGACCCCTTCAATAATGCAAAACTTTCAAAAAACAATTCAGGGGACCAAAAAAGGCCGCCCCCCCTACTATCATGAAAAGTTTTTCGGGCATGGGTGTCGGAAGAGAGAAAAAAAGAGAAGAAGATGAGGAAAGAAAAGAGCAAAAGAAGAGGAGCTTCAATTCTGAGCTTACCTGAGCTTAATTACCTAAGAGGAGAGGGAGAGGAAGAGGAGAGGAAGAGGAGAGGAAGAGGAGAGGAAGAGGAGAGGAAGAGGAGAGGAAGAGGAGAGGAAGAGGAGAGGAAGAGGAGAGGAAGAGGAGAGGAAGAGGAGAGGAAGAGGAGAGGGCAGAGGAGCCAAGAGGAAATGAAGAGGAGGGCCCGGGGCCGAAAATTAGTTTGGGGGGTCCTTTTTTCTTTTTTACTATTGCGGGGGTGGAATTAGTTTGGGGGGGGGGCCCACGCTAATCAGGAGACCACATTAAACCCTAAACCCTAAACCCTAAACCCAAAACCCTAAACCCCAAACCCTAGCCCCTAACCCCCAAACCGTAACCCTAAACCCTAAACCCTGCAATGAGAAACCGTGATTTCTGCCGAGGCCTGCTGCGCCTCCGACAGCTGCCTCCCAATCTCTCGCTCCGCCTCCTCCTGCCTGAGGGGGTTAGGGTTTAGGGTTTCGGGTTTGGGGTTTGGGGTTTAGGGTTTAGGGTTTAGGGTTTGGTGTTTTGGGCTGGGAGTTTAGGGGCTTGTTGTTTAGGGTTTGAGTTTGGGGTTGGGTTTGGGTGTACTCAAGCGTTCTTCGAACCACTTGGGACAGACAGTACGGCCCCTTTAGACCGGCGAACATTCAGTAGCATTACAGCACTACTAACAATGGTCTGGTGCATTGGGCTTCGAGTCTAGGATTCTGAAGCACCCTACAGGCTGAATCCTCTCCTCAAGAAGACCACAGAGTCAACAAACCCTAAACTCTGAACCCAACACCCCAGACCCACTTCACACCCCGAGCATGCCTTGTAACCCTAAACCCTAAACCCTAAACCCTAAACTCTAAACTCTAAACCCTAAACCCTAAACCCTAAACCCTTAGTCATGTGGTTTCCCCATGCTCCCCGGCTTGGTAGCCAACATGAAAACTCCGAAGCTTTAGCGCTATTAGCCCAAAAAAGCTTCCAACAGCTCCTGACCTTAGACAGCTGTGAAAGATATACTGCCCAACAAGTAACCCTAAACTAAACACCCCAAACGCCAAACCCTAATTACACCCCAAACCCTAAGCCCTAAGCCCTAAGCCCTAAACCCCAAACCCTAAACCCTAAACCCTAAGCCCTAAACCCTAAACCCTAAACTGCATAAGCCCTAAACTCTCAACCCTAAACCCTGATTATCTGACCTCACCCTGGCGAGCGGCGCTTTGGCAAGAATTGCGGATCGGCTGCCCAGGGTGTGTTGCTCGTTCTCGAGGCTTCTCCTTAGGGCTTATAACATACTGAACCCCAAACCCTTACCCTAAACCCTAAACCCTAAACCCCAAACCCTAAACCCTAAACCCTAAACCCTGAACCCTTGTTTGGGGACATGGGCGGCCCAGACAAAGGTATGGTGCACCCAGGTTAAACGAAAACCCTAAACCCTGAACCCTGAACCCTGAACCCTAAACCCTAAACCCTAAACCCTAAACCCTAAACCCTAAACCCTAAACCCTAAACCCTAACCCTAAACCCTAAACCCTAAACCCTAAACCCTAAACCCTAAACCCTAAACCCTAAACCCTAAACCCTAAACCCTAAACCCTATCCTACTCGGCACGTTTCTTCAAAGGCACGGGACACTCCCTTCGTAGCCCAGTAACTAAGAGTACCCTGTTTGTCGTCGGTCACTTTATAAGGGAACCTAGAACCAAAAAGAGGGCAAAAGAGCACCACCGGGCTACCAAGCTCCAAGAACGGGGCCGGGAATCCTACTGTTTGCTTAAGAACCCCCCCCCCCCCCCCCCCAAGAAATGAAAAACACTATTCCTGATAAGGGCAACATATGGCCTTAAACCCTAAACCCGCCCAAACCCTAAACCCTAAACCCTAAACCCCTATGATCCATACTTTGTGGGGGCTCTTAAGCTTTTTGGGGCCGAGAATCAAGCCTCTCGTCATCTCCAGCAGCCGCGCCTCTGTTCGGCGCTGCTGCTCCTCATGGTTGTTTTTTTTTTTTTCCGAGATTTTAGGCTCAGGTTTTGCTTTTGCGGGGGGGGGGTTGTTGGGGTTTTGGGGCTTTGGGGTTTGGGGCGTTGGGGTTTTGAGGTTTTTGTGTTTTGGGTTTTGGGCTTTAGGGCTCGGGGTCTTCCAGGCTCAATGCTTGAGGGCTTTTCGCATCTTGGTAGCCCAGTAGCCATATCATAGTAAGGGCACCCTTTCTGGGGTTGGTTACTTTCTTAGGGAACCTTAAACCAAAAACAAGGCAAAGGGCACCACTGGGCTACCAAGGCATGTTGAGGGTTCCAGATGCCTTGTCAGCCTTGTGACAGGAGGGTTTTGGCGGTCCTCAGAAAACCCAAGAACCTCGAACAAAAACAGCCAACGCTAAACTGGGGTAGGCTTGGGGGCCCTATAACAGTTATTTTCCGGCTTTATCAGGAATATGTGTGTATATGTATGGGGATTAAGGGGAATTAAAACTTACAATTCTGTTGAAACCTACCTCTGTAAACCCTAAACAACAGCCCCCCAAAACACAACTTGAGGGTTCAGGGCTTAGGGCTCAGGATGCGGGAAAAAAAACTGAAACCCGATAGCTATTAAACCCGGCCTCAATCTCGCCGAAACGGCCTGCGGCGACTCTGCCGCAAGGTTTGCTGAGGGCATAGGTCTACTTCCCAGAAAGCAGCAACCCCTCAAGCAAATGTATATGTGCGCAACTTAGTTGCTGAGTTCATACATAAGCCCCGAAAAAGTGTACACGTTCACTTCTCTAGGGGCTTAATAGTATCCCAAAATTGCAAAGTGTACTCACTCAGCTACTGTAGGAAGGCAAAAACATTCTAATTCCAAAGCCAGGAGCCGATACCGTTTCGACATATTGCCTAGCTGAGCCGTCTTGGCTCACTGCACATCCCTATGAACCCTAGACCCATTGCAATCCTTCAGGGGCCGATGGAGGCCCAACGAAGGCTCCTCCCCATCGTTCCCAAAAAACATGTGCAGGGCTTTCATAGCAGGCTGTGAAAGAAGAGTGAGGATGGTCTGGTTGTCTGTCTTAATGTGGTTGTATGTGGTCACTTCTCAAAAATGTGGTTCTGGGTCCTTAGAAGGCGGCCCCTGGTTTTGCGGGTACGGCTAGAATGGGGGGCAGTGGGCGTTGAGCAGGGTTTTGGGGAGGCTTGAGGCTTGATGAGGCGCTGGCAGTTGAGATGCGCGGGGCCTGCAAGTCCAAGACCATCAACTCTAAACCCTAAACCCTAAACCCTAAACCCTAAACCCTAAACCCTGGACCCCAAATTCTTGCTTGCGCAACTTCCTTGGCCAACTGAAGGCTACTTGCTGGGATCGCGCTGGGAATTTTGCTTGCCCCGAAGAATGGGTTGCTGGGAATAAGTAGGCTGAGGGTCCACACAGGGCCCGAGCCTGAAAACCTGAACCCGTAAGCCTCAACACTATGCCCCGAACCCTGACGCCCGATACACCGCAAGCCTTGAAGCCGAAGCCCTCAAACCCTAAACCCTCAAAACCTCAAACCCTAAACTCCACCCCTTCCATGACCGCTGGAACCCTGAAAATCGGAAAGCCTGGCAACCTGAAAACATGAAACCCTAATCCCTAAACCCTAAACCCTAATCCCTAAACCCTAAACCCTCAAAACGACCTTTCGTTCTGGCCTTCGGCTCGGCGATGGGCCAAGCAATTCAAATGCTCGGCCTGCTGTTGCTCTGCAACCTCGTGGCTGGGGTTTCTAGGGTTTAGGGTTTAGGGTTTAGGGGTTAGGGTTTAGGGGTTAGGGGTTAGGGGGTGGGGTTTTGGCAGATTCGGGGTTAGAGTTGAGGGTTGAGGGTTGAGGGTTTAGGGTTTCTGGTGTGGGTTTGAGGGCTCTCGACATCGACGCGTATCGACAGCTTCACAAATCGACTTGTGTGTAGAGTTGGTTTGGAATTCTACCTGTATATGAGATTCATAGAAGGATGTTGCAAATGTAAGTTCTGGAGCAACGAGTCCGAGGTAGTGATCAGTGTATGATGTAAACGATTCTACCCTGAAGCCCACACACAACTCAACAGCTTCTCAGGGCTAGCTCTGGGTGCTTTGGCTGTGGTAGGTTTGCATACCCTGAACCCTAAACCCTGAACTCTAAACCCTAAACCCTAAACCCTAAACCCTAAACCCTAAACCCTAAACCCTGGCATATATATATATATACACACATACATACAGGCATACATGCAGACATTGTTCTGGGGCCAAGGTGCCACTTGCTGGTGGAAGGCGGCCAGCAAAGCGAGTAGACGATCCTGCCGACCCCAGGCAACCCCCCCTTCAGGGTTCAGGGTTTAGGGTTTCGGGTTTAGGGTTTAGGGTTTAGGGTTTAGGGTGTAGGGTTTCGGGTTAGGGTTTAGGGTTTAGGGTTTGGGGTTTCGGGTTTCGGGTTCAGGCCCCAGAGTTCAGGGTTTAGGGTTCAGGCTTTAGTGGGGGCTCAGATTGCTTTGGGACCCTAAGCCGCGTTCATTAAGGAATGGACCTTAGTGCAAAGCCCCAAACCCTTTCAATTAGGAGTGAACCTTATTGCATGGTCATGACCCCACATAGTTTATGGAGACGTTTCCCGAATCTATGTCTCTAAGTCAGGGTCCCCTTTTTGGAATCCCTTTTTCAACCGTGCCGCCTTCTAATGGGCACAGTACCCGAAAAGGGGCCCTAATTAAAATTAGGAAACTACCTGTGGTATTGCGGATGCTTCCCTAAACACTAAACCCTAAATCCTAAACCCTAAACCCTAAACCCTCCACACTCTCAAGATCTCAAACGAAAGTCCTCCGACTCATCGAACTGTGTCTGTTGACGGCGCCAGGCTGTCTCCTGCAAAAGGTTCCCTGCCTAACCAGCTAGCTACTAATTAGGGTTTAGGGTTTAGGGTTTACAGTTTAGGGTTTAGGGTTTAGGGTTTGGGGTTTAGGGTTTAGGGTTTGGGGTTTAGGGTTTAGGGGCACCCCCACAACAGTACGAAAACAAACAATCCCTACGTTACCCTTCTAAGGAAGATGGTGCTCACTTTTTGGGTTCTGAAGCAAGTTCCCTGAAAAAGGCAGCCCAGGAAGCAAAGGGAGACCGGTTTGCTGTACCAAAGACCTACCCCCTAAGGAGCTACTGGGCATCCTTTCTGAGATGAGGGGGCCTGCGCAGGGGTTCAGGGCTTGTTGGTTTTGGGGCCCCAGCGGCATAGGTTCAAGGTTCTTAGTAGGGAAGGGGGGAATTCGGTACCTCCTGTACTTTACAGGGTGCTTAAAAAAGGGGTTTTCATGGGGGGGGGGGGGGGGGGGGTCTGTAGCCAGGGAACCATAGGTAAGCTTATGGAGTGGTGTGGAGTACTAGGGAATCTTGCTTTAGATATCCCCTTGAACACCCTCCCTTGAGGGTGGATGTAAGGTACCTAACCTCCCTCCTTCCTTACAAGAAACAGCAGGTCTATAGGATTCCCAAACCGCCATGCCTGGCATCCGCCGGGTGTATGAGTAAGAGCTGCGTTTTGCAAGGGTTTCGGGTTTAGGGTTTAGGGTTTAGGGTTTAAGGTTCAGGGCTTAGGGTACTAGGATGGTATCATACGTGGCGAAAGCCTGCAAAGACTACTCGAGCTGACGGCGGAGAAAAACGGACCCGGAATCATGCCTCGCACAAGCGAGGAGCCTCTTTGCTACAGGATTCAAGGGTTTACAATAGGATTTAGGGCCTTAGGGTTTAGGGTTTAGGGTTTAATTAGGGCTAAGAGCATTTGCTATAGCCCCTCAAA
>CAJNDS010000846.1:667500-891557 GCA_905221605.1 Symbiodinium natans | reverse complement strand
GGAGTTGACAATTGAGGGGCACGACATCACCTCGTCGGACCCGTTTGTGCAGTACCGGATCTTCTTTTATGCCCCGTCGATCAAGAAGGCCTTGGAAACCAATATGTGGGGCAAGAGCTTGCTTGCAACTTGACTGCAGAATCCTGGCTTCTTGGGCATTGCTTGCTGTGCAGATAGTGACATTTATGACACATTGAGACCGTTGAGAGACAGCCTTACAACTTCCGAGGTGAGAACCTGCAAAGTGCCCGTTGCTGCTTTGCCCTCCCCGGGTGACATGGTGCACGTGATCAGTGCATCATCGAACTCGGAGACCGAAGTCTCCAGGCGTTCGGTCAAAAATTGTTGTTGGTTTGTGCCAAAAAACACACGACTTGTCACAGGTTCAGAAGCCTCGCCGTTGTCCGAGCCTCCCAACGTGGACCTGCTGTCTACGAAGCCCTGCTGGTGCAGTTGCTGGCCTCGTCGGCTGGCATCCAAAGCCAGGGCAACCAGAAGCCCGCCGGTTTCCTGAAGAAGGAAGACCTGGTGGACGTCCTGGATTGCCACCCGTTCGCAGGGGACATGGCATTGGGTGCCAGCCGACTGAGAATGGCTGGCAACCTCCCATGCCGTTTGCGCGTGTGGAACCTGGAGTTCACAGGGAGCCACTTGGAAAGCACTTGGAAGTAATGGTTTTTTTTGCAAACCAGAGTTCCCAAGAAACAGCATAGAAGCTCATGTTTGCCAGGGTTTCCAAGTTTCAGTACAGGCCAGGGCACAGCCTTTGCCATGAAAAGGTTGGCGCAAATGGTTGCGTCCAAATGGCTGAGCAAGCAGCTGCAGCTGTTCGAGCGCCAGGAATCCAGCAATGTCTTGAAGCCCGTGCTGCCGAGGATGGATGAGACCCTGACTCAAGCAGAGGAGCTGGAGCTAAAAAAGTATCCGGGAGTCCACGAGGCCTACCAGGGCTTGGGCAAGCTGAGTTTGCGAGTCCTGGCTGCTTGCTGCAGATTATGAGTGTATAGAGACAGAACAGAGAGAAACCAGCTTCAGAGGAAGGGAGACATAGCTGAGGTTCTGCGCGGCCATGTGACAATGCTGGACCCGGTGAAGGTCGCTGAGTTCCAAACTGGTCCTCCGAGTGTGCGGGCTGCAACTGTGCTGCAGCTGAGCCATTAATCCACAGATATCTATATATATATATATATATATATACATACTTATTGCTCCTCCCTTTCCCTAATCCTGAGACCTCATCCTGAGGCGATCAAAGCCATGGAGGAGGAGCACTTGGAGCACTGGTCCGAGGCATTGAGTTGCTTCCAGAGCGGCACCACCGTCCAGAACGACACCAGCACGGAGGATCCCAGGCCGGTTGTTCCAGGGGAAGATGAGCAAGGAGAAGCAGGGGCAGGAGAGGGCAAGATCCAGGTACTGTCTGACCCAGCCGCCATTGAGAGCCCTGACCTCGACTGCAAGAGTTTCGACAACTCGAAGGTCCTCATCATCAAGAAGAACGGTGAGTACTTCTTGAAGGCCACTGCAGACCTCAGCCTCCCGCGCGGCTTTAGAATCGCAGGCTGCGGTGGTGGGAAGCTGACTCAGCAGCAAGGAGCCCACTCCGTCGGCTTTGAACTTGACCAGGGTGACAAGACCTGGGTTGAGGTGGCAATCGGCCAAAGCTCGGACGATGCCGAAGTTGAAGGCGTCGTCAAGAAGGGCTCGATTGAGCACAGGGCGACCTTGTACCAGGTCCTCAAGGAGTTCCTGACCTAGAGTTGGACACTCACCCTAAACCCTAAACCCGAGCCCCTACACCCTAAACCCTAAACCTTAAATTGAGCCCAGGCTGCACAAGACCACCGCCAGCAAGGAGATCCTTTGCACCGGCTGGAAGTTCACCACAAAGCCAGCCGGCGCTGGCTCTCACGGCTGGAATGTGGAGAAGACGGAGAATTGGTTCTACGCCTTGAGGGACAAGGATGAGAAGAAGACCACTCCTGGAAATGTTGTTTCTTTTGCTGCGTTAGCCGTTCAATTCTGCAAGTTCCTACTCCATTCTGCCTTTCTTGCTGTCTTGCTGCATGTTTTGTTCTCCTGCTTCTTACCGGCTCAGGCAAGAGAGATGATCCTTGCGGATGTGAAGTTCTCCCCCTCCATTGTCTGGAGCTGGAAGTTTGCCTTCGACCCGGTGCACGCAAAGTTGACAGCAAAGAAGCCGACTTTGGTTTTGAATGAGGCACTGCGTTTGAAGAGCGGCCAGTATGTCAAGCTCGGCCAAGCTTGAGCTTAAAGCAGCAGCACAGTTCAACCCAGGAAAGAGCTTAAAGCCTCTGGAGGTCCGAGGAAACGGCACAGGGTCAAGTCTTCAATTTTGGATGTCTGCGTAGTAGTTCGGAGCCTGGGCTGCCTCACTGATCCTACACGGGGTGGTGGTCTTTATGCATGGTTCTTGTTTCATTAGGCAAATATTCGGGGTCCTGTACATTTAGGGGCTGTGTTAAAGCATGAGGGTAACAGAGAAAGAGGCCACCACCAGCCTTTCTAAGGTTTAACCTGACAGCATCAGCAAAGTTCAAACCAGGAAAGAGTCTTAAGCTACTGCAGATCAAGGTTGGAAATCCGAGCGTGCGCAGGCTCAAATGTTTAGTGTGTGCGAAGTCAGTTCGGATCCTGGACAGCTTCACTGAGCCTTGGACCCTCTCACTGGTTCAGTCTTGAAGCCTGGCCTGAGAAGTAAGATTAGGGTCTTGTTCCGAAAGGAGCTGCCCTGACACTAGGGGGCCGAGGAAACGGCGCAGGATCCTCAATGACTGTTTCCCTGCAAGTTTGCCTGATCCTGGGGCCCTCTGGTGGGTTCAAGCTTTGAACAGCAGCACAGTTCAACCCAGGAAAGTTTCTGACTCTTGGGTCCGAGGAAACGGCGCAGGGTCACCTTGTCAACTCGGCTCCACTGTTGTGAGCAAAACTAGCCAGGGCAGTGCATGTGCTTGGCAACACAGAGCCGCTTTAAGGGTTCAGGGTTGAAGTGTTTTGAGAATCCTCCAGGTACAGATTTGGAGCTGAAGTGAAGCACCAGTCGGAGCCCGAGCTTGCCTTCGGTTATACATCTTTGGCGCAACGTTGTTGCAGAGCAGTCTTTAATTTTGGCTGAAGCATGCAGCGAGCAGTGCAGGACTAGGCACAGAAGCAGAGCAGGACTGGGCACAGAAGCAAGACAAGAAAAGCCATGCAGACCATTGGAGTTCATGAAGAGCTTACTCAGTGCAATGCCGGGTTCAGAACCTCATCCTGCACAGATTGTGGCATTGCTTTGCAATGTCGATGAGTGATGAGTCGACGTCAGAACCTTCTGGAGAACCTCCCCAGCCGAAGTCGACTGAGACAGGACTTTGCCATAGCTATGTTATTCATATTTGTGTTCCTGACAATAAAGTCAATAAAGCAAGGACATTCTGAAGAAGAATCTCAAGAGACATCAGAAGCTCCGGCCAGTCCGGAAACTCGTCGCATACAGCAAGCAGAAAAGGACTGGGCGCAGAAGCAAGGCAAGAAGAAGCGAAAAGCAAACCATGCAGACCAAGTCAGCTCGGACCATGAAGATGATGCTCAGCAGAATCCCGGGTTGAGAAGCTCATCTTGCACCGATTTTGCAAGCTACCTCCTGAACAATGTGCTTTCCAGTGCAGAGCTGAAAAAAATCACAGCGAATGAAGTGAAGTTTGCAGAATTCTGTGCCGGCATGGGCACCGGTTCGCAGTCGCTGGCTCCTTGTCTGGGATAGTGCACTGACTCATGTTGTTTGCCTGCAGCAGTAGCTGGATATGCCAGTTTTGCCTGAGGCGATGTGGCAAAGAGTCTTGCGGCAAGACCATGACATATCACTGGAGGTTACACCATGTTTTTACACTGAACATGTCAAGTGGAAGCGAGAGGTGTTGCAAAAGATGCTGGCAGCTCAGGGGCACAATTTGGGTAAAGTGCCTGTGTATGGACCCACCTCAGAACTGGGATCGGTGCCGGCAGCAGCCCTGCCATCACTATCCCTGGCTATCATTGGTGTGGAATGTGACGATGTGTCGAACCAGACCAGAACCCCGAAGAGCATTGTGGATGCTAGCGGACACAGTGGGAGCAGTTTCCTTGAGTTCCACAACTTCATCAAGGGCCTGGAGTGGTCGAAGAAGCCGGTGGCCATCATGTGGGAGTGCGTCAAAAATTTGGATGCTCACAGGCAAAGCTTGGATGAAAAAGGTACATCTGTGATAGATGACCTGATGCGAAAGCAAGGCTACGTTTCATGCTTCCAGGCAACTTTGCTGCTTTGGGATTCGGGGTTGTTTGGTTGTGAGACGCATTCAGGATTGATGGAAGCGGTTCAGATCGATTCCACACAATTGCTGAAGGTTGTGAACACCTACAACTTCGCCCTGCCGCAGAGCAGAAACAGAATCTATGGAATAAGCCTGAAAGTTCAACCAGGTCTTGTGCCTTTGGCTGCAGCTTACAGAAATTGAGGCCCTCTTTTTGTGCAGTGAAGTTCAAATGAAATCTTCGCGCCTGAGGGACTGGAGGCTGAAAAGGAAGCCAGCCACAAGGTCTTTTTGGCTTGGCAGCTGATGAGGCGATGCCAAGTGAAATGGCGGGAGCCTTTGGTTGCTTTGTGGCAGAGAAGCACAGATCAGCAAGCAGCCTGGCTACACCAGAGCAGAAGCCTGCCACTAGCAAATGTCTCAATCTGGACTCACCACAGCCAAGGAGCCTGCGAAGCGAAAGGCTGCTGCAGGCAGAGCAGCGTCCTGCCAGAAGTGGCCGAAGGATCATGCCGAGTACAAGAAGAAGAATGACATCTCGGAGGTCGATTTGCAGGTTCCACAGGTAAGATGGGTCCTTGAATGTTCTGGCCTCAGCACTGTCCGCTGCGCTGGGTTCTTCAGTTTGACCACAATTTGTGGAAGCATTGCTCCAGTGCAAGGCCTGCAGAAATTGGACCTGCCAAAGAGAGAGCTGGAAGCGACTTTGCTGTCTTTTGCCTGCTTGCGCAAGAGACTGGGGCGAGCAGCCGGGACTGCACAGCGGGTCAACCAACATGTTGGTTCTCACTCAGTCCATGTCTCATTCGACCCCAGGACATCGACACCTCCAAGCTGTGTCCTGCTCTGCATTATCTGGCTTGGAACAGGCACAATGTTTATTTTTCAATTTCAATTTCGTGTGTGCTCCAGGCATGTCATCCCCTCTGGAGACTCTTTGACAAGACACAAGTGGAGGAGCTTTCATCCATGCCTACTTCCACAGAAGCGGTTTTTGTACTTGGACAAGGAAGGGGTGCATCTGAACAGATCGCCTACTTTTGTCATGAGCCTGCAAGGCTTGTCAGCCCTTGAGCTGAAAGCTGCGGGCCTGACAGACTTAAGCACTGCCCGAGCACAAGAGCTGGCAGGCAATGCCTTCACAATGAATGTCGCAGCCTGTATCCTGCTTTGCATTCTCATACATGTTCTGGACTAGTTGCACAGATACCAGCTGCTCCGGGCAAAACCTGTTCTTGCCTCGTCCCTCTCCTTTTCTTAAAGAGTTGTATTGCCGGGTTGGGTTTTGAGCGGCAAGTCTTGAGTTGCTTGACGAAGCTGCTTCTGCCAAACCCTAGACCCTTAAACCCTTAGACCCTTAGACCCTTAGACCCTTCAACCCTTCAACCCTTCAGCCCTTCAGCCCTTCAGCTCTTCAACCCTTCAACCAGCAAACCCTTTAGCCCTTTTAACCCCCAGAACCCTTTAGCCCTTTAACCCCTAAACACTTTAACAAGTTAGCCCTGAAACCCTTCAACTCTTAAAACCTTTCAAGCTGTGCCGAACCCGCCATGGACTTTGCACTGAAGTTCTCTGCATCCTTGCAGAGATGCCGTAAACTGGACAGAGGATGTCTACACTGCAAGAATCGTCTCTTGCAGGGGAAAAACAGCTTTATTCCATTCTTTTCCGGATCGGTTTAGACATGTAAACTCTCAACCCCAAACCCTAAACCCATGTCCTCCTCCCCCCAGACCTCTGGCCCACTGCAGTTTGGAAAGGTTGCTACCTGAACGTGGCCCCTTACATGAATGAGCTGCAAGTGTATTCCAGCCAGCTTCATCGGCTTGATCGGGCTGTAGCAGACCGGGACATCCTCTGGGTTTTTAGCCGATCCTTGAGCTACGAGTCGGAGTCCAAAGAGAAACAGGTAAAGAAGAGAAAAGCCCCGTCCTGTATGATTTTTGGAAAGCCTAAGAGGCGGAAGGCCAGTTCATCGACAAGCCGGGCTCCTCATGAATCTGGGAGCTCTCAGGCCACCAGCGAGCCATCAGAAAAGTCTGAACAAAGTACTTCTGAGCCAGACTATGAGGACGATGCTAAGGCTGATGATGAGTCCACATCAACTTCCCAGCCGGAGTCGGAGGGATCTGATGTGTTCTCAGCCGAGGAGAGCAAGCCTGGACCTTCTGCTCCCCAGAGAAGGAAGCAGTACAAAAGAAGGGTTTGCACCAAAAAGCCTTCTGTACAGTTGGAAGGCATCGTCCCTGCCAGTCTCAGAGTTTGTTTCAAGAGCGCTCTGGCTTTCCTTTGTGCATCTTCTTCGCAATTGGCAGTTCTTTTTGTGCTTTCTTTGCTTCACTTTCCCTTGCGGGTTGTTTTGTTCAGAGTTCACTGTCAAGGTTGGCTATGGTCGCGTGCACCGAGTGTTTGGGCAAGCAATTTGTGCAACTTTTATCATTGTTTCACTGCATTGATGTTTATTCAGCCATGCGCATTGAAGAACAAAGGTGTTACAAGGGGTGCCAGACAGGCGTGCCGAGGCCAACTCCATGAGATCAAAGAACCCGGCGAACAGTCCGATGCTGCGGGTTTGCAAGCTATTTCTGTGGCATCGTTATCAGTACGATGCTGAAGGCATGCCAGACAAGTTCCGATTCGAGACAAGTTCTTCCGGCGCACACAAGACCAAGATCGTCGACTCGATCCTTGTTTGGTCAAGCACTTTTTCGATGTGTTTGCTTCTCAATCATGATCGCAAGTTCAGAGTTTGTGTAGAAGAAGCAGGGTTTTCTAAGCCCCAAACCCCAAACACCAATGGAGGCGGCGGCAGTTGGAAGCAAGAAGCGGATCGTCATCTTCGTCTGACGTAGATGCTGCAGAAGATGCTGAAGCTCGCACAGTGGCATCATGCTCTCTGCAATGCTGCTCGCTCCTTGAAGCACCTGAGAAGGTGCTAGGCGGTCCAGGTGTCGGACCAGGTCCCAGGCGGTATCTGGGTGTGGCTCGACCTGCTATGATGTTCCTATGGCTCCAGCAATGGGCCAAAGAGAACAGTCACCCTGTACCGTCCTTCAGCACTTTCTGCCGGGCAGTCCGAGAGTGCCGCGGGTGGCTCAAGTTCCGCAAGAATGCTGGAGAGCATCCCGTTTGCGACACTTGCTGGCTGCTTGGCCTAGACTCAGCAGTTTTGTGGGCAGTCCAGTCCATGTAGGTGCATGGGGCACAGAAACAGAGTGACTTAAGGAGCTTCAAACAGCAACTCCGGCAGCATCTCACTGCTGCTCAGAGAGCCCAGCCCCTGGGCACAAACGAGACCCGAAGAGAATTGCGACCTCTCTGTGGGGATAAGTATCCAGCCCTGAGCAAGGACCTTGGATGAGTACATCAGACACCTGATGCTTCAATGGCAGGATCGCGAGGCAGACCTTCGGTGGGCAGCTCTCAGCGTTCAGCTGAGGACAACTTTGCGTTCTTCGGCAAGTTTAGCATTCACTTTTCTGTTGACCCCGATCAGCTTACACAGAGACCCTGTCAAGAACTCTGAGGATTTTTAGCTTGATGCCCCAGGAAAGTAATTCTTTTTACAGGCGCTAGGGCAGGTGTCCTGCAAAATGGCCATATGGTTTTGGGTATTTGTTTTGTGCAAGGAATGGGAGTCAGGATGAGGGACATCCAGGAATCCCTCAGCGTTCTGCTGCTCCGGGCCGATGCCCTGGACCAGGCTAAACACAAGTGTCCCAGGGTACTGACTAAGACACATGCCTTCGACGCTTTGCTGAGACCGAGCCTGTCGGTGATGATGCTGTGGGCCCAAGGCCACGCCCTGGCCTTTGACATAAAGGACCCAGACAACTTCAAGAACACCAACTCGAACGTTGAAGGGATGGCTCGGGTATTGGACATCGTCTACAGGAGTTGCAACTCTTCCCTTCCTCACCACGTGGCCATCTTGCAGGACAACTGTTCTCGAGATTGTAAAAATGGGTTGTTGCTTTCCTGGTGCATCAAACTCAAAGTCCTCGGGGTTCTCGACAAGATCTCCCTGCTGTACCCTGAAAAAGGGCATACCCATGGGCCGCTGGATGCCCTAGGCGGGCAGGCAGTTGTCAAGTGCTCCAACAGCGAGTTTAGCACACCAGATGAGCTGGTGTCCCTGTACACTGGATTCCTTCAGGATTCCAAGGTGGATGGTGGTGCATCTTTCCGAGGTGCTTGGAAAGGCATTTCGGCCATGGTTATGTAAGAGTCTTTGTGGTATTTCGGCCATGGTTTGAGGATCCAGAGTTTTGCCTGGAGAGGGGCTGGTGGGGGGAAGGGGGGAGGGGGGGTTGGAAACTATCAATTTTAATTCCGAGTGGTTACCAAGCAACAGCAAGGCGACCAACAAGCCGACTGGAAGAGCTGGTGGGAAGAGCTTGGCTTGGTTTTTGCAAACCTAACAGGACCGCAAGCGCCACACTCGCTGCTGCTACTGCAAGTGAGAGCTTTCTTTTCTGTGTGAGAGGTTGGCTTGGTATAGGCAGATCCTGGTGTGAAAATTTGAAGAAACTTTGTAGCCCAGGTTTGAGATCACAACTCTCAGAGCACTGGGGTACCTGCAAGTGCCTGTGACAGCATGGCCAGGGGCCCCAGCTTCCCACCCTGAGGACATCGTCCTCGTTGTAAGACAAAGGATGGCTTCTCGTCGATACTTTCAGGTGTGCCTGCTACTCCCTGGAGCACAAGTGCCGGCGATGAAAGCTAGACTTTCACGACAACCTCAAGGAATTTACCCGCGCAAGAACATCAAAGACAAAGAGAAGGTCATAGCCAAGGCCCAGCAGGCTCACAGGGAAGGTTGCATCAGCGAAACTTTGCTGCAAACTATAGTGAACCAGCATTGTTACCATAAGACGTTGGCCCTAGACTTCAATGGATCCTGATTCCAACTCATGCTGAGGATGCTGCTTGTGAATTCTTGGTCAGCTGGGTCAAAGGCACACTCAGACGGCATCCAAGACCTGCCCAGTACGAGTTCTTGAACCACAGGCTGCTTAGTTGAACAAAGGATCGACAACCAGTGACCCGGACACAGCCCACTTCACCCTTAGAAGCCTTAGGCTGATATTGTCCCTAAACCCTAAACCCTAAACCCTACACTCTTTGTCTCTCAGGTTCGTTGATGATGATGGCGGCCCTCCTGTTCCTGCAAGAGAGATGCCAGCCGAAGTTCGACCGATACGAGTGCGAGCAGAATCGGGAGCACAACTGCCAGCGGACAATGAGGATGATGAGGATGCAGAGGATGAATGATTAGTTTTGTGCTCCTGAAGCAGGCAAAGCAGGCAAAGTCAACAAGTAAGCTTTAGTCAAATTGTTGACCTCTGTGTTATAGGCAACCCCTGGTAAAAGTAAGCTCTTGCTTCTTAACCGTTTTTCCTCCACCAAAGCTTACTTGCACATAGCGGCCCTTGGCGGTACTGCGCCTCCTCGCGGCATTGCACCTCCTCCTCGCAGTCCAACAAAGCCTGCAGTTGTTCGTTAGGGACAAAGCTTGTGGATGGTTGGGAGGGCTTTCTGGGTATCGAGGCTGGAAAGACCAGCAGAGCCACTTGCTTTTGGAAAGCAATGAAGGAGGGCCGTTTTAGGGCTTTGGACTTTTAGTTCCACACCGTTTACAAGAGCATTCTTGTTTGGCTGGAGATTAGTGATTCTGTTTGGAACGGTTTGGGGGGATGATGCTTTCTAGTTCCAGGAATCCTGACAGGTGATTTGCAAGATAGTATAATTGCAAACCAGTTCCTACTCACCTGTCTTCTCCACACAGAAACAAACGGCTTTCGGCGAGCCTGAAAGGCAAGGTTCCTTAGAACTGCAAACAGTTCCTATTCAAGTATGTCCCCATACAGAAACACTGAAAGGTGCAGCCTCCGAACCCTCCGAATAAATTGCAGGCTTTGAGCCGAGGGGCGCAGCCTGAGAAGTCCAAACTCCGAACAAAGTCCAAACCCCAAACCTGAACAAATTTACACATGTCCCAAGATCTCGGAAAAAGTTCCCAAGATTATGGAATTGGTTCCTGAGGGACGACATAAATGCCCAAAAAAACAAACCACAAAGTACACTAACTCAGGCAATCTTATCATCAGGTTTCCAGAATGGGAAACTTTTTCACCTCTCCGGCGGCGCTGCAGCCTCCTCCTTTGCTTTGTACGGGCCAATCCATTCCCCGAGCTGCATTTGGCTCGGGGCCTTTGTCTGGACAAGCAGGGCGACGACCTTGTAACATCCTGGTTTCAGGATCAACCTTAGTTGCCCAATACCCTGGCCCAAAAAAGTTTAAACTTTTCTTTTAGTAGGGGCTTTGTATATCCAAAAGTTTAAAGTTCACCTCATGGGCTCCTAAGCAACTGATCTGACTTCTTGTTTGGCCTGGAGTTCGCGACGACATACTGGATCTCGACCACTGTCCTCAGGGCATAGGGACACCACTTGACCTCAGGTCCGACATCCAAGAACATGAACGAGTAGAACGGAGCGTAGTTCAGGGCCTTTGACGCTCGGTTCATGTGGTGGGCGTACAAGCCCTCAAACTCACCATCATCTCCAGAAAAATAACGCGAGCCTGATCTTTCAGCAGTGGAGGGCTGCAGACCTTCCAGCAGGATCCTGCGGAGGCAATACGGGTGTGTGCCGTGGAAGGCCACACCGGTCTCGTCGGTGTTGGCTCCAGGCAGCGGCTGCCCTTGTGGCGGAAGCGTCACCCGCAAAAAGCCTAGAAGGTGGGTCGACGGGCCCATCAACTCCTCATCCAGTCTGAGGAGCCCAGGCCGGCTTGCCAAGAAGGATGCCAAAACACGTTCCGGCTCCGGGCAGTACGACCACTTTTGCCAGCGCTGCGCCAGCTTGGCATTGACAAACCGGCCTTCGTGGTCATTCCAAGTTTCAGGAGTGCCATTTGCAGCTCGCACCGGCCTCGGATACAGCTGCATGTGGAACCGGTCGTAGGCCCACCCACTATCGATCACCTCCAACAGGTCGGCTTTGATCTGCTCCGCAATCTCGTGTTCCACCCACATTGGCATGTCGTCGTCCGACATGGGCTCTTCTTTGACTTTTTCCAGTGAGGGCTCTTCTTTGACTTTTGCCAGTGAGGAGACCGCCTTTGCACACAGCTTCTGACTCGCTTAATTTTAACCGCCTTCAAAAAAATAGAAACAGTTACAGGAGAGGGCACAGGGGCAGCTACAACAGAGTACCCTTCTTCACTGCCTTGGACTCCTGCTGCAAAGTTCCAGCCGGGCGTACAGTAGTCGGCTGCCCCTCTCCAGCTGTTGACTCATCCTTGGATGTGAAGAGGTTTCTGGGGTTTAGGGTTCAAGTCTTCCAGGTTTTAACTTTTAAGATGTATATAATAGGGAAATGAACATGAAGTGCTTCCCAAGCCACATGAGACACGGTCTTCTCTGCCTGGAACAAATAAATGACTGGTGTTGGTATGAGTGCTCCCCTCAACACTGAACCCTAAACCCCAAACCCGGTCTTTACTCCATGTCCGCCTCTGCAGTGCTGGCAGGCTCTTGAGCACTTCGAAGATCCGCCTCACTCTGCGAGGCCCCTTTCTCCAGCTCGGAGATTTTCTCCTGTCAGGGCTCTCAGACTCTAAGCCACCTCTAGACCCTAAACCCTAAACCCTGAACCCTAGGCTGTGCACATCCACAGTCCTGCCTTGTACTTGGCCACCTCCAAAAGAGCCTTTTCCATTCTCTCCTTGTACACATCTGCTCTGGCCGCATCCACGATCCAATGTCCCATTTGATCCTTGAGCAGATCTGCTTGCCTCGTTTCATTTTCCTGGCCAGGGTTTAGGGTTCAGGGTTCAGGGTTTAGGGCTAATGAGAAGACTGTGCATGGAAGACTTTGCATGGGGCTTGCGGGCCTTAAGAGTGGGGCCAAGGGTTTAGGGTTTACTTTGCATTGAATTGGCCTTGCCGGCCTGACAAATTTGAAGCTCAGAGATGAGCTCCTCTGCCTCCTTCAGTTTCTGGTCTTTCTCCTGACATCAGTTGGATTCGGGTTTTCTGAAGATTGCATCCAATTTATGCTTCCGATTAGTTACTTGGAGTATGGAACCGTACCTGGCCTGGTTGTCCTTCAGGAGCCTGTCGCGCTCCTCCTCGACCAGCCTGTTGCTTTCGACGCACTTCGCCCACCGATGCTCCAGGTCTTCAAGTTGCACCTGTTAGGGTCAAGCAGAGGCAACAACAAGGGACAGGGTTTCATGTACGGTTTCAGGTTTAGGACAGGAGTTGCACCCCAAACCCTGAACCCAAAACCCAAAACCCTAAACCCTAAACCTAAACCCTAAACCTGCCCGGCCTGCTGATCCGAGCACTGCTTTTGCAGTGTGTCTCTTTGCTCGGTGGTTGCGTCCAGCTGGGTTTGCAGCTTGTCCCCCTGGGCCTGCAGATCCGAGCACTGCTTCTGCAGTGTGTCTCTCTCCTCGGCAGTTGCATCCAGCTGGGTTTGCAGCGCATCCCTTTGCTGGGTGACTTCAGCCAGCTGGTCTTGCAGCGAAAGTGTTTCCTCCTGGGTGGCAGTCAGCTTTTTGCTGACGGCCCACCGCAAGTCCCTTCTTTCCTCGTTGGATGGAGTCTCCTTTTTTCGCTTGTTCTCCCTTTGCCTGCGGGTGAGCTGAGGCTCATTGTGGGATGAAGCCGGCTCTGTCGACTCTTGACTCCAACCTTGTCTGCAATCTTGATTCCAGTGTTGGTTCCAGTGTTGACTCCAACCTGGATTCCATGGGCCCGACATTGCGAGCTAGTGGCTGTAGTGGTTGGCTGGGGGGGGGGGCTATGTTAAGAACAGCCTATGTAATTATTAGCTTCCTGCAACAGTATGCTCATCACGGTTGCAGTCTTGCCTGAGGTGAGGTGGCACAGGGCTTTGCTGCAAGACTACACTGACTACACCTAAGCCTTAAATCCTATGGAATGCACAAACTGGTTTCTACACTGCACCCTGGGTTTGCAATTTCTTGTACGATCGCCCCTGCGCCTTTCGGCACTGTGGCGGCCTACTCCTTGTGGCTGCTGAACATACTGCACCGAACCGTACAACTTAAACTCTAGAGCGTGAACGCAAACCATGAACTAGGCACGACTACATAAAGCTGGGGCCAAGTGTGCTGCTCGCAGAAGTGTAGGGTACGGACTGAGACTCGTTTGGGTACCCCCAACACTAAACCCCAAACCCACAACCCTCCAAACAAACTGCAGGCTTTGCGCCTCGCGGCGCAGCCTCAGAAGCCCAAACCCCAAACCCACTAAACCCGATACCCAGGAAACCAGGCATTGCGCCTCGCGGCGCAGCCTGAGAAGGCCAAACCCCAAACCCACAAAACCCGATACCCACGAAACTCGAAACAAACAACTGCAGGCTTCGATACCCAAACCGATACCCAAACCCCAAACCCACAAAACCCGATACCCACGAAACCCGAAACAAATCGATGCCCAGGCTTGGATACCCAAACCGATGCCCGAGCCCAAGCCCTAAACCTTTAGGAAGGTTCAAAGTGTTAAGGCTCTAGGAAGGTTGATTAGGAGAGTTGAATAAGAGTTAAACCTAACTCCTAAACCCTAAACCCTGGACTTGCAAAGCCTGCTAGGCCCTGGACATGATGATGGTGCGCTGGTATGCCTGGAAACAGTGGAGCACTGGCACATTTGGAGGTCCGAGACAGGGGGTAGAGGGTGGCTTGAAGGAGTGCTTAGTGACTAAGGCTTAGTGCTGAAGTTAAAGGAGTGCTTTGTGCTGAAATATGCACCTACTACTCGACATGGATGCACTAAAGGGGCTGCTTCTGGAAAGAAATGAAGGCGGGCCGTCTTAGGGCTTTGGACTTTTAGTTCCACACAGTTTACAAGAGCATTCTTGTTACACTGGATATTAGACATTGTGTTTTCTTCAGCAATTTTGGCCCCACTGCAGTCCTTGTTTGTCTGACTGTCCCAACTTGCCAATGGCCGTGGCCGGAAATGCTCAGCAGCCTCTGGTGGAACTTAACGAGCTGCCATCAGCAAGAGAGGAGCTGCACCAGTTGCTGGTTCAGCTTTACACAACGCTGTTTGAGGAGCAAAGTTTCCTGGAGTTGCTCATGGAGAGGTACCGAGCCAGCTGGACACTGGGAACGCCGATCAAGCATTGGCACCATCGGTGGATGGAATTCCACCGTGAGAACCCTGAGGCTGGAAACCGTTTCTCTCCAGGAAACTGGTTCTGGTACTTCGGCATGGTGGTCCTCCTTCCACGTGAGATGTATGGTCGTAGCGACGACAAGAATGCGGGCGATTTTACAGAAGGATTCCTGATGTTCGTCTACGATGGGATCCGAGTGTCGTCGCAGCCGAAAGGTTTTCTACCATTTGCGCCGCTGGGTGTTGGCTTTGAAGAAGTTCCTTGAGCTGTCTATGCCAATGGCCCAGGACATGTTCGCCTGCCAGCCGACATGGACTTGGGAGCATGTCACTGTCTTTAATGATATGCTTGCTGCCCGGGGCGTGTGAGTGCGAGGGTTGCAGTTTATTCCTGAATCAAACCACTGTGGCAGATTTCCTCAAACCTTAAGCTCTTACCCCGGAATCGATACTGCAAGCCTCGACTTGCTTTGAATACCATGAGTTTCATGGCTGAAATTTGTGTACTGATGCACACACAAAGATTCAGAAGTCCAACTCGCTTGCGAGGGAAAAAAAAGGGGCAGAGTCTGCTTGCTTGCAAGGTTCTTTCGACAGAACATGTACTGTACTGGTGGTTGAGGTTTAGGGTCTAGGGTTTGGAGGCTATTTGTTTGCTTGTTGGCGGAGCCCTCCCCGCTACACTCTCCCCCTTTACCTGCAACCTGCAAGCACTCACAAAGCGCAACCGGTTGCGCTATGTATATTCCTGAGCACACAGCCGTAAGTGTCTTCCAGGTGCTTGCAACCTGCTAGCACTCACAAAGCGCAACCGGTTGCGCTATGTATATTCCTGCAAGCACACAGCCGTAAGTGTCTTCCAGGTGCTTGCAACCTGCAAGCACTCCCAAAGCGCAACCGGTTGCGCTATGTATATTCCTGCAAGCACACAGCCGCAGCACTCTCCCCCTTTACCTTCTCCCGTAGTACCTGACCTCTCCTGTACCTCTCCCAAAGCACAAAACCCAAAAACACTTCGATGCAACACAAGCACACACACACACAGGGCAGCTGCACAGATGATGTGACTGTGAAGTGTAAACTCAGTCGACAGCTGGGCTTCAGCAGATGGTTTTGTTATTGTGGGACTTCGTTGTGGAAGCTGTGACCCTGGCAACAGGCCTCGAAGGCGAACCATCGGCCCAGGCAACCGACCTCAGCTTTTTGTGACACACCAGGGCTTCGGTCTTTGGATTCTCTGCAGACTTCTAGAACAGCGAATCTTCTTTTGCCAGGGTGTTGCAATTGTCAGCTGTGCAGTCGGTCAAAGGAGCTTGAAACGGATCCGGAGCCCTTGACCTTCAGGTGGCTCCACCAAGTGGGGAGCTCATCCACGAACTGGTTCCACTTGGAGCGGATGTGCTCTGCAGTCACCTAAGTTTAGACTTGGATTAAGTGCCTGACTGGACTTGCACAACACATGAAAACCATCAAACGAAAAATCCAAAACATGTCCGGGGCTCCGCCTCACCCTGCTCCACCTCACCCTGCTCCACGTCACCCTGCTCCACGTCACCCTGCTTGACCTCACCCTGCTCCACCTCACCCTGAAGCTCCACCTCACCCTGAAGCTCCACCTCACCCTGCTCCTGCTCAGCCGGCTGCTTTGAGGTCCGCTGCGCATCCAGCCGTGCAGGTGGCTCCGTCGGCTGTGCTTTCGTCTGCAGAGCAGTCTGAAGCATCTGAGCCGGCTGCTGCTCTGAGGTCCGCTGCGCATCCAGCCAAGGTGCAGGTGGCTCCGTCGGCTTTGCTTTTGACTTCAGAGCAGACCGCGGGTCCATGGCAGCTCGTGTTTCGGTGACCTAGTGTGTCAGGTTTTTTTGGCTGCACCTGTACATAGAAGCCCTTCAGTGGAATTCCTGTCCTTTAAGATTTCTCTATTGCACCTATACTGCTTGTGTTTCGGTGACCCACTGTATGAGCCCTGCACTCGAGCCTCAACGGTTTCAGAGGGTCACTGGCAGAGTGGCACTTGTGCGCTGACAACAAACATCAAGATCAGAGTCAGCCAGCTCACAGTCAGAAAGCAAAGCTTCTTTGCTATCACTTGTGCTTGCGAGCATTTGGTGAAACAGTGAAGGTCGCACTGCCTTCCAAACATGATCGACGCAACGATGGGCCGACTCACAAAGCTCTGGAACACAAGAACTCCAAGAAGATCACTGGTAAGTATTCCAAGACCGCACAAGTAGCCACAATCATCCCACATCATCCTGGTGTTCCTGGGAGATCAACGGCGCTTCAGTGGGTTTAGAGGTTTAGCAAAGTAAGGGTATGGAGTCCGAGTGCATCCCAAGCCACTCAATCTGAATCCTCGGGCTCCTTGTCGGGTGTTACAACCGTGGTGGGCGATTGCGACTCTGCAGCAGACGAGGCGGCAGCTTGCAAGGCGGCAGCTTGTAACTCTTCCAGTCTCATCGCGAAGATGGCTTCTTTTGCCTGGAACAACTCAACATTTACCCCCAACCCTAAACCCTAAAGACAAACATGCACCCCTCAACCCCAAACCCGGTTTGGTCGGCCTTTGTGATTTCGTCTGCCTTCTGGATCCGGAGTTCAAGGATACGTTCCTTGTGAGCTTTCAGCAGCGCTGGCTGGAACGACTTTAGCTCCTTGAGGGATGCTTTAAGACTGCAAGTTGCAAGTGTTTGCATGTTTTTGCTTCCCGACCTGGCCTCGTTCTCTTTCAAGAGAAGGTCTCTCTCCTGCAGGAAAGCTAGGTTGACCTGGAGGGCGAAGCCATGCTGCTGCTCGAGGTCATGCTGCTGCTGCTGCAGGTTGTCAAACTTCTCCTCTGGGCAACAGCTTGAGGGATGTTTTAAGATTGCAAATTGCAAGAGTTTGCATGTTTTTGCTTCCCGACCTGGCCTTGCTCTCTTTCAAGAGAAGGTCATGCTGCTGCTCGAGGTCATCCTTCTGCTGCTGCAGGTTGTCAACCTTCTCCTCTGGGCAACAGCTTGAGGGATGTTTCAAGATTGCAAATTGCAAGTGTTTGCATGTTTTTGCTTCCCGACCTGGCCTTGTTCTCTTTCAAGAGAAGGTCTCTCTCCTGCACCAGAGCTAGATTGGCCTCGAGACCGAGGTTATGCTCCTGCTGCAGCTTGTCAAACTTCTCCTCTGGGCAACAGCAGGGTCCGGGCAAGTAGGGTCAACAAAAAACAACTCCCATGAATGGACATGCCGGGCCTGCAGGTCTTTAAGCTTCTGCTTCAAGTCGTTGCACTGCAATCGCAAGTCTTTGCGCTCCCGGCCACTGGGAGTGTTCTTCTTTCTCAGGTTCTGCTCTTTTTTCCCCATTGAGCCAGTGGAATTCCTGTCCTTCAAGATTTCTCTATTGCGCCTGTACTGCTCATGTTTGGTGACCGAGTGCGTCAGTTTTTTTGGACGCACCTGTGCATAGAAGCCTTTCAGTGGAATTCCTGTCCTTTAAGATTTCTCTATCGCACCTATACTGCTCGTGTTTCGGTGACCGACTGTATGAGCCCTGCACTTGAGCCTCAACGGTTTCAGAGGGTCACATTCTGATTCGTTTCATGACTGCTGGCAGAGTGGCACTTGTGCACTGACAACAAACCCCCCCCCCACACACACAAACCGCAAGAACAGCTCTGAAATGCATTTCTGCACTACTGTCAGCTTAGTGCCGCACAGTGTTGTTGGTGTGGAGTTCTCGAAGTGAAGCAACATGCCTTACAGCGACAAACAGGACAAAGCAAAAAGTCAACATTCACATGGCTTCACCACAGGATCAACAGTGTCTGCTCATGCCCAGAAGAACTTACCAGTATCCACCTGTTCAAGCAAACCACTAGGAAAACCCTTGCCGAGGGCAGGACTGCTGAAGAAGAACAAATCTGGGTCGTCGCAACTTGCCCAGAATGCAAGGAGAGGGGGGGTGGGGGGGGGGGGGCTGGGGTTGACAGTTTACAGTTTGGTTTGACAGCATGATCGCCCCTGTGCCCCCCTTGAGCCTGGAATGACAAATTGGGTCTTGCTCTGCTCAGGCAGCGCCTTTCGATTTTGAGCTGCACCCCTGCTCCTTGGGTTAGGGTCCAGGGTTTGTTGTTTAGGGTTTTGGGTTTCGGATTCAAGGCTGCGCCTTTCGGCACAAACCTTTTGGAGGCAGCGCCTTTCAGCACAGTGCCGACTTGCTCCTTGGGTTAGGGTTCAGGGTTTCCCTGCTGGATTACTGAGGCTTTGAAGGCACAACTATATAAGCACTGTGCTGGAACATTGAGCTGTGCAGCTTAGAGTCAATTTTTTTGGGGCCGTTTTGACAATGTTTTTTATTTAAGTTTTAAAAAGCATTTTTTTGAGAGCCCATGTTTTAGAACCATCTTTTTTTCAGCCATTTTTTCAACTCATCAAGCAGTCATCCTGACATAATGCATGCTATATACAGGTTTTTTTGGCTTATTTTACATGCATGTGTTTGGTTGTGAAACCTCTGATTGGTTTTGAAACCTCTGAATGACACGATCATGGCTTCCACATCTTTGCCGCGAAGGACGGCTCGGGCCGCAAGACCGTTCTCAACTTCTTCGGCCGCCTGGAGTATCAGGACGGCAAGCAGCGCCGCTACGTCAACGGCCAGGAGGCGGCGTCCCAGTTCTACCATGGTCGCGGCACCGTCCACCTGCACCTGCTGGTCTGGTTGCAGCACCTCGAGGCCGTCAAGTTGGAGGAGAGCCTCGCCGCCACGGTGCCGGCGGACAATCCTGTCATGAGCTGTCTCGTCGAAGGCTCGCAGCGCTCTTGGACCGGCAGTGGCTGGCCACTGGAGCCCAGCGCATCACGCTACGACGCCTCGGCAGGGGTGCTGCGGTTGCAGCACACGGAGTCGGACTTTTGCCGCTACAATGCGGACGGCGCTCCCGAGGGCATCCGCGGCTACATCAAGGATGTCCTGTCCAGTCTGTACTGCCACGTGGATGTGCAGATGGCCGACGGGCGTGGCATGCTGCTGCGGTACGTCTCCAGTTACGTGCCGAAGTTTTCGGACAGCTTCACGACTGAGTGGCTGGCGGACGCCTGCAGCGACTATGCTGTCGCCCGGCGAGTCTTGACGGATTACCACCCGCTGGAGCCGGAGATGACCCTGCAGTTGGCGATGCAATGGTTTCCGCAGTGTTTCGCCGGGAGCACCTTGCAGCGCTTCCGCGTGCCCGTGCCCTGGGAAGGCGAGTTGCCGGAGCGCGTGCAGCAGTACGTGGTCAGCACCTGGCGCGCCGCGGACATGCCCTTGGTCGATTTCTTGCGGCGGACGAACAAATCTGGCGAGGTTCACCGAGCTTTCCGCAAGAGGTACCAGCGAATGGTCGCAGAGGAGCTTGCCGGCGAGGAGCCCCTGGAATCATTGGAGGCGTGGGTTAATGGCGCCTCGCTGCGCGGCGACGTGGCCCTGGCCGCCATCTACCTCTCACGTTACAACGACCGCTTCTATGGCCAGTGGGTCTTGATGAACGTTCCCTTTCGGTCCCTGGACGACTTGTACCGCCCCGAGCTGGAACTGGTGCCGCCGCACCTCTTCTACCAGACGCTGGCGTTCCTGCTGCGACCCGACCATTGGACGTGCGAGGAAGCCATCCGAGCGGAGTTGGAACTGGAGGCCTTCCGCGAGCACCACGTGCGCAACATCGTGGCCATGCTCTTCGCCAACCAAGGCTTAATCCGCCGCTACCTCTCCGGCGAGCTGGACAAGAACGAGGACGTGCCTGACGACAGCGCGGGCGGGCAGACTGTTGGGGGGCGGTGCGGAAGTGGCCCTGTCCGGCAAGCAGCAGCGCATTGCGGACGAGCTGGTGGAAGCCGCGCAGGAGGGCCTGCGTCGAAGGCAGCAGCAGGAAACCGCGTAGGGAGAGGCGGAGGATCCCGCCGACGTGGCTGGGGCGGCTTCTCCCTTTCTCGCTGCGGTGGACGCCCGCTCGACCTTTGCCATCCTCGGGCCCGCCGGAAGTGGCAAGACGACGGCCGTGCACGCGGCCATTCGTCGCGTGGCCCAGGCTGGCGGCCGAATCCTTCTGACCGCGCCCACCGGTCGACTGGCGGCCAGCTTGCGTGAAAAGTTCCCGGACCTGGAGGTCGACACGGTGCACGGTGCCTTCCTCGTCCACAAGCCGGTGCAGGAGGCCTTGGAAGTTCTGTGGCCCTACGACTTGATCATCGTCGAGGAGGTCGGCCAGCTCTCCAAAGCCATCTTCGAGCGCATCATGGAGCAATGGCAAGCGGACCGTGGTCTTCGTCGGCGACTTCTACCAGATTCTACCAGTTGCCTGCAGTCGACCCCACCGGCGCATTGGACTCCCCCCTGTGGCACAGCGTCCTTGTGAAGAAGCGTGAGCTACATGCCATGCTGCGCTGCAAGTGCCCCAAGCTGCGGAAGACGCTCGAGCTCCTGCGGGTTGGCAAGCCAACGCAGAAGCAGCTGCAGCAAATCAAGGCTGGTCACAAGGCACCCTCACGTCGGACGGCAGGCTACGTCATGAACGTGGAGCCAAGCCAGGACGACGTCGCCCACATCCTGGCGGAGACGCCGCATACCCTCTTTTTGACGGTCAGTCGGCGCGCCTGTGCCCAGTTGAATGATGCCGCAGTGACCGCCCTCTTCTCGGAGGACGCCCCTTTGGCAGTCGTGCCCGGCGACCCGGAGAGCAACGTGGCCAACTACGACGGCGGCCAGATGGTGGCGCAGGACCCCATTGCGGTGCCCGTTTACCGTGGAGCACGCATCATCCTCACCAAGAACTTGAACAAGTCGGTGGGCTTCGTCAATGGGATGGGTGCCGTGGTGCTCGGCATGGACAGAGGCAACGTCGTTGTGCAGACCGACCAAGGCGTCCGGCTGGCGGTGCACCCCTGGACCTCCGAGGATCGCGTCGCCCACTTCCCCTTGCGTCTCGGCTACGCCAGCACACTTCACAAGGTGCAGGGCGCCACCCTCCCGCACATCACGCTGTGGCTGGACGTGCCGAACATGCCGGCGGCCGCCTACGTGGCCCTCAGTCGGGTGGAGTACGACGCAAACTGGCGCTTTGTGGGCGACCCGGGCATCCACCACTTCACGCCAGCGCGTTTCCACTGAGCGGCGCGCGCTTGTGTAGCGGCCTCGGCCGAGGGCGCCGCCATATGATCCTGACATGTTGCAACCTTTCAGCCACGCATAGTGAAATTCTCTTTCATATGATGTATCCTTCCGTAATCCATCGATCCGGCTCCCAGGCGGCCCAGGCGGGGCGTGCCTCAAGAGGAGGAGCCGCAGGCGGCGGACGGTTTCGGCACAGGTCTGCCACTGTGGCTTGAAAAGCCTTTGTCTCTTCTTGCGTAAGTCGAGCGAGCCGTCTCAGCTTTCATAACATGCCGAGCGCAATAGTGCATCTGTTGCCATGTAAATGCGTGCTCGAGACAGCTGCTGTGCGGCTACTTTGTGCGGCTACTTGCGTCTTCTGCACCTGCCTTGATTTGAACGGTGCTAGTTGGTTCCATTGGCTCGAGGCGTGGCCCCCAAACCCGAGTGCAAAGGGCCGCCCTTGATGGCGAACGCTGTGTTGCGGATCTCCCTTTGCAGAACCTCCAAGCTGACCGCCTGACAGGCCGGGCGTTGGGGCCCGTTGCAGAGAAGTTAGGTTTTTTCTGCAATCTTTTGTTCCCTGTGACTCGAGGCTAATTACCTGGCTTGACGAGGCTCCTTGGTCTGCATTACCCTTTTGATTAACCCTCGCCTACCCCTCGTCTGGCTCCTCCCTGCCCCCTTGACCCGCCCCCCTGGCCCCTAACCGCGAAGATCGATCAATATCTGACCTGGAGAGGAAGCAAGCCGGAGCATCAACTCTACGATCCATAACAAGCTCTATGAACGGGGAGTGAAGCGTGCCACTCACAGCCCCGGAAAGTTTGAGGCAATGGTGGTGGGAATTGAGGGCGACAGCCCTAAACCCTAAAAGGTAATGGTTTGGGTGGTGGCCTGTGAAAGCTCACAGCGGGTGGGGAAAAAGAACCCAGCACCAATGAAATTGTTGGATTACATTGAAAACAGATGCCTTCGCGTGACATGCCGCCCCCCCACACCTCCTGGGTGTGTAGGGGCGCCATTTACACATGGCACTTACTGCCGCTGCGCGGCGAGACGCCCTAAACCCTAAACCCTAAACCCTAAACCCTAAACCCTAAACCCTAAACCCTAAACCCTAAACCCTAAACCCTAAACCCTAAACCCTAAACCCTAAACCCTAAACCCTAAACCCTAAACCCTAAACCCTAAACCCTAAACCTAACCCTAAACCCTAAACCCTAAACCCTAAACCCTAAACCCTAAACCCTAAACCCTAAACCCTAAACCCTAAACCCTAAACCCTAAACCCTAAACCCTAAACCCTAAACCCTAAACCCTAAACCCTAAACCCTAAACCCTTAACCCTTAACCCTTAACCCTTAACCCTTAACCCTTAACCCTTAACCCTTAACCCTTAACCCTAAACCCTAAAACCTTAAACCCTAAACCCTAAACCCTAAACCCTAAACCCTAACCCTAAACCTAAACCCTAAACCCTAAACCCTAAACCCCCCCAAACAAACAGAGTGCAGAGGAGAAGCTCCAGCCAGCTGACGGCTTGCCTCGGCTGCCGCCACTTGCCTTGCGTTTCTAAGGGCTTCAAAGGGCTTCAAAGGGCTTTCAAAGGGTTTCACAGGGTTTCTAAGGGTTTCAAAGGGCTTCAAAGGGTTTCAAAGGGTTTCAAAGGGTTTCAGAGGGCTTCAAAGGGCTTCAAAGGGCTTTCAAAGGGCTTCAAGGGGCTTCGAAGGGCTTCAAAGGGTTTCAAAAGGGCTTCAAAGGGTTTCAGGGTTTCAGGGTTTCAGGGTTTAGGGTTAAGGGTTTCAGGATTTCGGGGTTCGGGGGTCTCGAGGTTCACAGGCTTGCCGCAGGGTTCGAGCACTTCACGGCAAGCTTCACCGCCTGGTCGCCAAATGCCTAAGAAGAGCCCTAAATTACCCTGCACGAACCCCAAACCCTACCAAGCGCCCTAAACACACCCCAATAGGCCCCCAATGCTAGTAAGCCCCAATACTTAAAATCCACAACCCCCAAAACCCTAAACGCGAACACCCTAAACCCTAATTCAACCCTAATTAAACCCGAACTAAACCCTAATTAACCCCCAATTCAACCCAAATTAAACCCCAATTAAACCTTAATTACACCCTAATGAAACCCCAATTAAACCCCCCAATTAAACCCTAATTAAACCCTAAACCCTAATTAAACGCCAATTCAACCCCGAATTAAGCCCAAATTTAACCCCCCCAAGGCCCCAAGCCGTTGCTTTTACCTTCGCGAGGTTCCCGCACCCGGTGGGCATGTTCCAAGGAGTTGTCGGGGGCGCTCCTGGCTCTGCAAGTGGCTGTGCAGGGGTTTAGGGTTTAGGGTTTAGGGTTTGGGGTTTAGGGTTTGGGGTTTAGGGTTTAGGGTTTAGGGTTTAACCCGAAACCCTAAACCTTTAGTGTCAAGGGTTTAGGGTCTGCGCCCAACCCCGAGTCCTCAAGCGTCTAGCTTACCCAATGTTGCGATGGAGTGGGCAAGGAGCAAATGGCATAGGGTTCAGGGTTTAACCCCCCAAGCCTTCAACCCCGCAACCTGTAAGTCCATTCGCAGCCATTCGGAGCCTGCCCTTAAAACAACCCAAAGAAGCAAAACGGGACACCCTTGTTCTCAGAAGTTATTGTTGAACCTGTCTGATTTGGCTGGGGCTTCTCCTTGAGGTTGAGGGTGTAGGGTAGGACACACTTTGAGAGCCCCAAGCTCTCGCGCACTTCGAATACACACGAAGAACTGAAGGGAACCTGTCTACCTGAAGTGGTCCCTCATCTGATGTTTAAGAAGCCATTCTCCTGAACACTTAAGGAACTATGGGGGTTTGATCAAAGCCATGAGTATGCAGAATAGTCCGTCTAGTCTGCGTACCATAATGTACCATACAAGGGTGAGAGATGGTGAAGTTTTGCCCAACACCACACTGGCACCTGAGGGTATGCCGATGGGCGGAATGCCTGCCATGCCAGCTGGCATGCCGCAAGCTGTGCCTCAGGCCCAAGCCTTGAGACCCGAAAGCCCTAAGGCTGTAAGGCCCTAAGGCTGTACGGCCCTAAGGCCCTAGGGCCGAGGCCCTAGGCCCTAGGCCCTCGAAGGCCTTAGGACTAGATGTGGACGCTTCAGGTTACACTGCGCCGAATCAGTGCTTCCGATTTCGGTCCTGTTGCTTTAGGGGAAGATCGCTGTCTTATGGTCTCTTCCCATATCAGAAGCAGTGTGAAGTTTGTCGTTATGGATGCTCGTTTGGCGTGGCTCCTTAAAACTTTAACCCCCAAACAGCCAAACCCGAAACCCCCAAATCCTGAAAACCCAAGACCCGACCCCCTGTGGTGGAACATGGTGGGTTGGGGGACGGGCGCCACACCTACCGGGAACCACAGAGCTCCCAGGTTCAGTTGGTTTCAAAACATCAAACGAGGCCGTCTGTTAATACTTTTTGCCTATGTTGCGGAGGGGTACTTGTCAAGACCCGGTGTGACAAACCTGCTTCTTGTTGTTTGACGTAACATATGTCGTGTCTCACCCCTTGCCGATCGGGGACTTCCGCAGGTCTGTATCAGACGCATGTTGCGCGGGTCGCAGCGACCGGGGATTTCGGCAATTGGCCAGGTGGTGTTATCCTTGTACGGACTTCAGCTGCCACAACCTTAGAAACCCTGCCGGAAGCCCAAACCGAGCAAACCCGCCACAGGCAGCTCCAGCAGCAGCACCCGCCGCTGGACCGGACGGTGGCGCTGAACCGGCGGCGGCGGGAGAGAAGGGGTTCTGGGTTTTGGGGGTTGGCGTTTAGGGTTGGGGTTTAGGATTTAGAGTTTGGGTTCGGGGTCGCGGGTCTATCGGGTCTACACGCGAGGGTGTTCTGAGGGTCGGGGTGTTGATCTCCAGGTCCGGCGACATTTGGGGATATTGGAGGACGTGGCTCAAGCGGCCGCAGGAAGAATGATGCATGGAGTCGCTATTGGCAGGTAGGTAGTAGATGGCAGCAAGTCGCAAGAGTAGAAATGAAGTAGGCCGAGTCAGACCGTCGCGCAAGTCGTAATACTTCGCGCGGAGTTGAAGTACTATGTAGCAGATGTGGCGGTGGGAGATCTACTCATGGTTGACTCTTCGCGCAAAAAACAGCCTCAAGCTCCTGGCACCCGAGCCGATCGCCAAACGTTACGGTTTCACAATGCAAAAGCCAACATCGCTTCCCAATGGCTTCGGTGACCCAACATTTCAAGAAACAGGGCTTAGGGTTTAGGGTTAGCCATGTAGGTGCTGCGTGAGACTCAGGATCTAACGCATGCAGGATGACTCAATGGTACCCTCAGTGCCAAAACCCGCATTCTAAAGCTCCAGCCGCGCAACCCACACCCGCTGCAGGCTGCCGAGGAAGCACCGAAGGCCCGATGTGAGTGAGACAGGCATGTGCTTCGAAGTCGCCCGAGCAAGAGATCTGGGATCAGCTCTGTGGTCGCCAGCTAGAATCAGCCGGAAGAGTCAAGCCTAACCCCCCAAGTCCCCTGAACCTCGTAACCCGTAGCCTGGCTTGCTTCTCCATGCTCGGGCCAGGCTCCCCACTAAAAGGTCCCCAACCCAACACCTCAGAGGCAAAGAAAGAAGAAAAGAAGAAGGAAACCTACACGCTCAAGTTGGCATCGCCCTCAGCTTCGCAGCGGGCGGGGAGTGAGCTTCATTGTTGTTTTTTTTTGCGAAGGCCAAAATGTCCTAATTCATACGGACCGCACAGGACCCTTTTGGAAGACCTTCTGGATACCTGCAGAAAACCAGGGAGCAGAGAATTATCAGCCCTAATTGTAAGCCCCAATTATCAAGCCTAGACAGGGTTTGTTGGATGCGGTCGTAAACTTGCATCAGGACTTTTTCCCAATATCTGGGCCCACAAAAAGCCTCCAGGCACAAGCCACAGCATTCATTTGTCATGTTCTCAGGATCCAGTTTTGAGAAGACCAGGGGGTTTAGGGTTTAGGGTTTAGGGTTTAGGGTTTAGGGTTTAGGGTGTAGGGAGCGCCCAAAAAGAAAGGGGTCTGAAGTTTGAGCAAGCACGTCCAGGCCTTCAAAAGCCCTAAGCCCTAAGCCCTAAGCCCTAAGCCCTAAGCCCTAAACCCGAAACCCTAAACCCTAAACCCTCAACCCTCAACCCTAAACCCTAAACCCTAAACTCTAAACCCAAACCCTAAACCTCTCCTACCATATAATTATAAACCTTAATGGTCTTCGTGGGCAAGGCCCAAATATTCGTGGGCAAGGCCCAAAGATTCATGGGCAAGGCCCAAATATTCGTGGGCAAGGCCCAAAATCCGGATTTTGGGCCTTGCCCACGAAGTTTTGGGCCTTGCCCACGAATTTTTGGGGTTGTTGGTTCGTGGGCAAGGCCCAAAAATTCGTGGGCAAGGCCCAAATATTCGTGGGCAAGGCCCAAATATTCGTGGGCAAGGCCCAAAAACTCGTGGGCAAGGCCCAAATATTCGTGGGCAAGGCCCAAAGATTCGTGGGCAAGGCCCGGCCTTGAGCCCTTGAGCCCCTAAACTCTTGAGCCCCTATAACCTTTGAGAACCTAAACCCTTGAGACCCAAAACGGTTTCAGGGCCTCAAGGCCTGGTGTTGGCCTCAAGGCTTGGTGTTTAGGGTTTCAGGGCCTCAAGGCCTGGTGTTTAGGGTTTCAGGGCCTCAAGGCCTGGCGTTTAGGGTTTCAGGGCCCCAAGGCCTGGCGTTTAGGGTTTCAGGGCACCAAGGTTTAGGGTTTCAAGGCCTCAGCCTGCTGTTCCCAGCGTTCAGGGTTTCAAGGCTTCAGGGCCTGTGTTTAGTGTTTCAGGGGGTTTCAGGGTGGTGTTTAGGGTTTCAGGGCTTCAGGGTTCTGAGGAAGGGCTGCCCCCGCGACCTTTTCACAGCCTAGTTTTGGTCAAGGGGGGTCGCATTTTTCGATTTTAAAGGCAAAATAGTCTTTGGAGACCCCCCTTGCCTCAAACGAGGATTTTTCAGGTTTCTCAATTTTTTAAAATGTTTTTTCAGGTTTTCAGGGGCCCAAGGCCTGGTGTTTAGGGTTTCGGCATCAAGGCCTGGTGTTTAGGGTTTCAGGGCCTCAACGCCTGTGTTTGGGGTTCCAAGGGCCTCAAGGCCTGATGTTTAGGGTTCAAGGCTTAGCGTTAAGGGTTTCAAGGCCTCAAGGCCTGGTGTTTAGGGTTTCAGGGCCTCAGTTTAGGGTTTCAAGACCTCAAGGCCTCGCGTGGTTTAGTATTTCCACCTCCTCGTTTGTTAAGTGGAAGTCATGCATTTTGTTGTTGAGCCATCCTAATAAAAAGAAGAACCTTTTTATTTCTTAACGTTATGGGAACTTCGGGTGGGTGGGTATTTTTCGATGTTCTAAACACAGAACCTAAACGAGAAACTGCTCGACCAGGAACTCTTGAACCCTAAACCCTAAACCCTAAAGCCTAAACCCCGAACCCTAAACCCTAAACAACGCCTCCTCAAGGTGAGCTACGACACATCGAAGAAGATTAACGTCGTCAAGGAGGCTTCCGGAGGGTCTCTTTTGGATGCAGGGCTTAGGGTTTAGGGTTTAGGGTTTAGGGTTTAGGGTTTAGGGTTTAGGGTTTAGGGTTTAGGGTTTAGGGTTTAGGGTTTAGGGTTTAGGGTTTAGGGTTTAGGGTTTAGGGTTGTTGGAACGTGGTTTCAGGATGATTAGAGCTGGGATTCCCTTTAGTATACCTTGGGGTATGAGGATAAGGATGTTCCAACTTTGGAGCTTACTGTAGGGTTCAGGGCTTAGGGTTCAGGTTTTAGGGTTTGGGGTGCAGGGTTTAGGGTTGAGGGCTAAGGTTTTTCTGATATGGGGTTTGGGGTTTAGGGTTAAGGTTTAGGGTTTAGGGTTAGGGGTTAGGGTTTAGGGTTGAGGGTTGAGGGTTTAGGGTTGAGGGTTGAGGGCTGAGGGTTGAGGGCTGATGGTTGAGGGAGCTCATGTTCCTGTTGCTTGCGCTTCGGGCGCAGCAGTCGAGTTTGCACCCGGAGCCGAGCGATGCCGTCAGTCAGCCATTGGGTCTACATGGAAGAAATAGGGTTCAGGGCTTGGGGGTTTAGGGTTTAGGGTTTGGGGTTTAGGGTTTAGGGTTTAGGGTTTGGGGTTTAGGGTTTAGGGTTTAGGGTTTAGGGCAAGTTTAGGTTGATCTGGCGCGTACTGGTTCAAGCCTGTGGGCTTTTGAAACATTCTTCGCGCCGGGATGGCAAGTCACAACATCAGCCGAGCTTGGAAACACAGAGTCTACCCTGTCAACCTTGAACCTATGCAAAACCACCCCAACCCGATGTGAATCCTAAATGATGTGAATCCTAAATCCGTCAGGTCCGTGCCATCACCGGGGCGGGGCTCAAAGAATCCAAGGCGCCTGGAAAGCCGAGGGGTGGGGAGGGGTTTAGGGTTTAGGGTTTAGGGTTTCGGGTTGAGGGTTAAGAGGGGGAGGAGGGCGGAAGGGTCTGTCTTCTTCTCTTCTTTGGCGCACCTTAGGACAAACCCTAAACCAGCCCCAAACCCTAAACCCTAAAGGCCCTCGAGCTCCAGTCTCTGACCCCCAAACCCTTCAGACCCACAGGCTCAGGCGTTACCAACTTCGGACTCAAGGGCCCCTCCTGCACAGAGCTGGGCTCTAAACCTCGCTAGGTTCGGACTGCGAGTCTGATGCACGCCCTCCGCTTGGGGGTTTGTAAGCTCTAGTAGATGGGTTGTGCTAGGGGCATGTAAACCCTGTATTGGAGGGCTGGGGTTCAGGGTATCGGCCGCTTTGAAGGTTCAAGGCTTTGGTTAAGGCTGTGGGAGTGTGCAGGCCCTACACATTTGAGGGCATGAGGATTTCAGATTAGGTGCTTTGGGGTTTCGGGTTTTAGGATTTAAACCCTAAACCCCACACCCGAGGCCCGAAACCCAAAACTTTTGCGGGCTTCAGGAGATCGTGGAGTCAGCTCCCAAAGTGGTCTTCGCCGACTCGCTTACCTGGGTGTATGTTTAGGGTCTTGTTCAGGTTTCTGTGTGCTGGTGTACTTCTCCATGTAGATAACCCTTTAGGGTCTGGGATGGGGTGGTTTGTTGTTGAACTTGGAGCCTCCCCTTTAAAACTCCGCTTGGTGCAGAGGGTCTGGTTCTCGAGCTGGCGAATTCGCAAGGAGGACGAGGGGGGGGGGTGGGCTTCTTTACGAGTTGAGTTGGAGGGGTCTGGGGATTTAGTTGCAGTTTCTCGGGCGGTTTCACTTACGATGCGTCGTGGCGGAGCATGGCTTGTCCAGTCGCACCCCACGCCCTGAGGCCTGAACCAGCCCAGACCCCAAAGAAGTCTGAGCCGCCTTCGCCCTCGCGCCAGCTTAAGAAGGGAGTCCCTGCAGAAGAGGCGGAGGCGCGCGGTGAGGGACGGAAGCCTTAGGTGGAGCCTTGAGGGTTTACAGTTTAGGGACTCTCTGGTGTTTGAGTCGTCAGGGGTCAGGGCCATGAGGGCTTCAGGGCGGTAGTGTTTTTGCAGGAGCAGTCATCATGCGAGTTCGACCTTTCGCCCGCTGTAAAAGACATAGGGCCAACGGCCCAGATCCCAGCTGAGGCGCTCAAAGAGAAGCTGGCAGCAGTTGGTGGGGAGGCAAGTCCTGCCCTGAATCACTCAACCTCAAGCACCCTCGACTTGAACCGAAACCCTCAACCCGAAACCCAAAACCGAGGCGCCCCACTCATTTTGCACTCTGACCGCGCAGGATACCATCCTGTGCCTTTGAACCCCGTCCCTCAACCCTCTGAACCCGCGGATACCGTAAAATTTTGCCCGAAGTCACAACAGAAAGGCTGGATGCCGAGATTAGATCCCTGCGCACTAGTCCCACCCAAACTTTCCAAGCCCCCCCCCCCCTACGTCACTTGTTCCCCTCATTTTCAGTGCGAGGTTGTTGGATAATCTACTCAGCGATTCTCCGCGCTTAGTCTCGAGACCCCCCCGCAGCATTCACCTTCTATGTCGAAGGGTCCTTTCTCATCCATCCCAGATGATCTCATCAGTGCCCATCGTCGGATTGCCTAGTTTTGGGGTGGGGCAATTTTTGTTGTGGAGCTGGGGGGGGGGGGGGGGGGGGGGGGCGATTGAGGAACTGAAGTTCAGCTGATTCAGCTGCTGATTATTCACTGTATACTCATGTTCTGGCAACCTGATGCAAGCAGCAACTTCGATTGCTTTTTGTGTGGGAGGCCCTAAACCCTAAACCCTAAACCCTGAGGCCTTCCAGTCAATCTTGACACCCCGAAAGCTCGAACCGTAAAGCCCCGCGCCCAGATCGTGCTGGAGTGAGCTGGCCCTTCCTGCCCATCATGGCGCATCCTGCATCCATCTCTGATAGAGCCCCAAGCCCTAAGCCCTAAACCCTCAACCCTAAACTTCACCAGAACCCGGAAACCACTCTTTGGTGCTAGACCTTTCCACGGGCCTTGGGAGGCCGGACAGTGAATCATCCGCACCACGGGCCCCCGAAGTGTTGGGGGTCGCTAGGGGTTCTCTTATAGGTTTCCCGTGGTTTTTTTGAGGGAAGGTTTTCCGCTTCGTTTTTGCTTCGAACGACCCACGCTGCACCCTAAACTCTACATGGCCACTTCTCTGCGATGTGGTCCCTTAAAAATTTTGCTTTGAAACCCTAAAGTCTCAACTCCCCCGACCCCTCAACTCCTCAACCCCTCAAACTCCCAAAGCCCCCCCCGAGAGTCGGAGGTTGTGGAGGTGGGAAAGCCGCCAACTCTGGTTTGCAACGCTTCTAATCAAAACCCTAAGGCATTCTATGCCCTGAGTCCTAAACCCCGACTGGAGCCATACTTTCGCCGTCCGGCCCCCGCGGACATAGTTTGCTGGCATAAAGGTTGCCCTCACCGCCGGTGCCTGGATCCTTTCTCGCGTTACTTTGTCTTTAAAAAAGATGTGGAGTGCAGGGTTTGGGGTGCAGGATTTAGGGTTTCAGGGCCTTTCGGCACTCCACCCGAACCGCTTTTGTAGGGAAACGGGCATAGTGTTTTCATTTGTCCCAGAGAAGCCGTGCCCAAGGGCGCCACCCTAAACCCTAAACCCTAAACCCTAAACCCTAAACCCTAAAACCTAAACCCTAAACCCTAAACCCGCTCATCATTGCGTTAGCAGCTCACAGGTGTCGCAGTTCCTGCATCTTCGTTTGTTGACCTGTTGCATTTTGCAGATGCTGCCAAGGTCAGGAGGTGTAAGCCCACAATGCTCCTCAATAATGGTAATAAGAATCATAAGAATAATTGTATAAAAATAATAGTAGTAACAAGAATAATAGTAGTAATATTAATCCCAACTGTCTCTAAAGCCAGGGGGCAGCCCCATCAACAAATCCCATCTGTCGGGGGGGCAAATCCGAAAAAAGACCGGGAAGGCGATGGAAAAGACGGAAGAGGAAGCTATGTAGGGGCCCTTAACTGCCTGAAGTTGATCCCGAGCGAGCCGAAGCCTTGCAAAGCACGAGCTCGGACCCTGAAACCCCAACCGAAACCTCTCAGCCCCCCCCCCCCCCCCCCCCTCCTTCCCCAAGCCCCCTAAACCCATGTCCCCACCTTGGTGCATCTGGAGCCGTCCTCCGTGAGTTTCTCACTTGAGCAGGGGCACAGATACTCAGTTGCCCGATGCGTTCATATCCTCGTCTCCCAACTTAGCGTGTGGTCTGTTTGCATTGCAAGATCATGACAGCCACCTGGTGCGGCCCAAGCATGGAAAGCTCTTCTTGCGTTCGAGGCTTGTTTACGTGTTCGGTTTCCAGGGCTGTGGGTGTCCAGTGTCCAAGCTACATTGTAATGCCCCATGAACTTTCTTCTAAAGGACCCCGCGCTTGAAAACCCACGATCCTAAAGCCTAAATCTGAAACCTACACCGAAATCCTAAGCCCTGAGCCAAACTAAAGGCAGCATGTCAGTGGAGCAAATGCGTTGGCTTCTTGTGAAAAGCTGAAGGGTATGGAGAACCTGTGTTCAGTTCCATTCATCCCTGTAATCCCTACAATCCCTTTCATCCCTCGCGTCCCTAGAATTCCTAGGCCCGATATCCTAGACATCTAAATTATTGGCCGCTTATGAGGTCTCCCTTCTCGTATATTTCTTATGGCTGTGGGCACCACGAAGGGCCAAACATTTAGCTTCATCTAATTCCTATACGTCCTCCTTTAAATGCGACGGAGCCATCCCAAGTGAGAGGGCAGCCTTCTCATCCACGGTCCTAAGCTCAGAGGTCCGATCCATATAGGCATGGAGTGGGCGATGAGGCACGCCCATCTTGCGGTTTAGGGTTCAGGGCTGGATCAGAGTGTTGAGTCATCAGTCCATCAGTCATGGCGGAGAGCAGATGCACGCGCTGTTGGCTGATGTGTGGCTGTTCTTGTCATGGTCCATACACTGCGCGGCTGTACTTCGCCACACAATCGATGTCCGTTGACTGTGCACCCTGAACAATGTGCCGCCGAGCAACTTACATTGCTACCTGTGACCGAACCGCACACAGATTCTCGGGAGCCTGAAAAGGGTAGGAGAAGTGACAGGAGGCTCAGGGTTGAGAATGTGCGGTGATTTCGCACTAAAGCCGAGCTTCTCCCAAGCAACGATTGCCCGAGACTTTCCCAGAAGCCGGCCGCATGTGAAGCCTTGCCGTGAGAATCATTGTGACAACTGCTTTCTGAGCGACGAGTGAGTTTGTGCGTCGAGCTTCTGTTTCCGGGTCGCGCGGTACCGGTGGTCAGATGATGTTTCAGCTCGGCCCCCATGAACAAACCCTGGCCCAGATTCTCTTGAAGTCCATAGGACTGCCATGGTGACTGGTGAGAACACCCTTCAGGGCATCCTTCGCTCGTTTCCGCCCCCAGGAGTGCCCTTGGCTGTAATAAAAGGGGTCGGAATCATTGCGAATTATCCTCCCTTATGGCCCCCTTTGTAAGTATACTATAGTAACCCCCCAATACCCTATTCTAAGTATTCAGGCCACTATATTATGTGGTGAGATGTTTCTGGGCTCTGAGGTTCCCAGTCCCTAAGGCCCATCTCGCCCAAGGTGTTTGGAGTTTTTTGTAAACATGTTTTTTGATTCCTGTCTGTTGCTACCTACTACGAATTACTGTTGCGATGCCTGTCGGGATAGTACTTTCACCATGACTACTGCTACCTCTCGTCGGAGTTCCTGTTGTTGCTATTGCTCCTTCTTGTATGACTACTGCGACCATGACTATCATTATTGTTCATCTGTTCTTCTGATTTACGATTGTTCCTATTGTTCCTAAAGCTGTTGCTATGTTTGTTCGACAAGAATGAGGACCGCCAAGTCCTTAAGCCCAAAAGGGCCCAAGCCCAAGCCTGCAAGCAGCCCAGGTGCAGCCAGAAGTCTCCTTGGGGCTTGTCCTGCAACCGGATGCTTCATGTGAGGTGCAGGCAGAGCAAGGCCAGGCAGGAGTGCTTCCTTAGCCCCAAACTTGCAAGCCCGAAGCTTTCCCGAAGACCAGCCTTCGCGGCAGTTAGTACTTGGCATTTTTGTTTGGGTTAAGGTTTTGGTGCTCAGGGTTTGATGTCCATGTGCTTTGTCATCCTGCTCTCGCTTCGCACAGCAAGTGAGCCTTGTGTTGAAGGATGGTAGGCTGTTGAAGGCATAGCTGTGGTAAGCTGGGAGAACCGTGGTGTACTTCTTCGACCTACTTCCGAGTTCCATGGTTTGAATCTCCATGCAAAAACGCGCACCCCAGCGCAGTGTATACATATATATATATATGACATATATACATATATATATATATATGCACGTTGTGGATGTTATGTTAGCGCAGGTGAAACCAACTTCCTCGACAATCCAGGGAGCCATGGGCATCCTCTCCTATGCCGCAAGCCATGCGTCTACATCTTGAAGAACGCAATGAGCCACGTGGGCCACATGGGTTCCTCTTGCAAGTTCTGTCACTACACGGACCCTGCTTTTCAGGGCAAGAAAGATCCCGGGGGTTTCTGGCATAGGGTGCGCATCGGCTTTCGCCCGACTTCGTGTAACGTCAACGTCAGCAGCTAGCCTAGCTCTCTTCTCATCATTGGACCGAAGGACACTGCTGACCTTAATTGTGTGAACTATACGAGGCACTTGAATTTCAAACCCTAAACCCCAAACCCTAAACCCTAAACCCCAAACCCCAAACCCCAAACCCTAAACCCTAAACCCTACGTGCCTCAGCAGAGTCCCGAAGGACCATGGGAACCACTCCAAGCCAGATCGCAGCCAGCGCTCCGTCCTCCAACGGTTGACGCCCGGGCAGCTCGTGGGGTTCATGATTCCCCACCTCCGGCGGAAGCTGGGAGAGGCACCAGGGTTCAGGAGAGCTTGGCTTGTTGGGGTTTGGGGTTTAGGGTTTGGGGTTTAGGTTTTAGGGTTTGGGGTTTAGGGTTTGGGGTTTGGGGTTTGGGGTTTAGGGCTGCTGAATGAGAACAGGGTATCGCGGGATTTTGTTGTGGGGTACAAGGTTGTCTAGGCTCCTGTATCAACGATGTGTCGAGATGACGACTCTACCGGGCGCTCTCCTCTTTACAGTCGGAATTCAACTGCTTAGGGTAGGATTCAGGGCCTAGGCTTCATGGTTGAGGGTTGAAGCATTCCAAATTCACGGCTCGAGCCGCCGAATTCTTCATCCTGTCAGTGCATAGCAGGCAAGAAAATTGCTGTCAAGGTGATCCGAGTGTAGGGATCTCACTAGAAACGCCTTGCCCCACCGACATGTTGGTTGAGCCAGCCCTCATCACGTAACCCTAACGGGCCCTTAGCCCGTAGCCCTAAACCCTAAACCCTAAACCCTAAACCCTAAACCCTAAACCCTAAAACCTTAAACCCTAAACCCCTAAACCCCTAAACCCCTAAACCCTAAACCCTAAACATTTTTTCCGACCTGACAGGTGGCTCAGACAGAGGCCGCGATCGAGCTGCTGGAGTTGATGGAGGATGGGGCAAGGGAGCGCGGACAGCGCGATACTCCATGTTCAGGGTTCAGGGGTTGTGGGTTTAGGGTTTAGGGTTTAGGGTTCAGGGTTCAGGGTTTCGGGTTTAGGGTTCAGGGTTTAGGGTTCAGGGGTTGTGGGTTTGAGAACTGCGAAACATGTAAGAGCTTGCGAACAGCTGCAACCTTCAACGGGTCCATGTGAAGAAGCAATCGGGTGCCATACGGGCCAATCAAAGTGAACGGAGAAGTGAACCCAAGCACATGCATGTTGATGAGACGGTATGGTGACATCAAAGCTTGAAAAAAAGGAATACAAGGCGAAGCGAATGATGTGTCGCTTGATTCGCCACATCGAACGGTCGTTCAGATTGTGATGCCTGCATTTCGCCACTGCTATTCTTACATGCAGTCAGAAGTACAGACTCTTCAGCTGCGACGGCTGTAAAAGTGAGGCTGCTAGCCGCGCATTCTTCGGTCCACCAAGTGGTGCAACATTCCTCAGAGAGAGGTTCTGAGGAGACTCTGGTCGTCTGTGAAGATGTTGACGACGTCCCTGCCTAGATCGGCTTCGACTTCATTGATGAAGCACGGAAAAGTGGGCTTCTGCATTCTGTGGACGGCCACAGGAGAGGTCGACTTGGCGGGAGCACTGGGGGCGCCCGAAAAAGCTCTTCAACACGAGGGTTCCTGCGAAAGACGTTGAAGCCATAGGGCGCCCCCTGCATAGCAAAAGCCGCTGCAAGCAGGCGTGCGCGCACACAGCTGCTCCATGGTGGAGTAAATAGATAATTGATATTCGGCAGGCAACATCAGCTCGGCTTTGCTGAGACGCGCCGCATCTTGAATCCAACAGCGTTTCCGAAACAAGCTTGGGCAACAATAGCTCGACGTCGGAAACGACAGCGGCTCTTCTGAAATTTGTAGTGAACCGAGATAGGTGTCTCATCATGGAAGTTGGTTGAGACTCGAATCGATTGGGCAGCGCACATGCCATCAGGGTTCGGAGGTCCAAGCCGCAGCCCCCTGAGCACTGCCCCGTAAAGCATTTTCTGGGCCGCAGACGGGTTGCAAATGTGCATGCGTATTCCGTCTTGAGAAGAACTTGCCAGCATGTTGCAACTTAACCGGTTCCATCGAGCTTTTGCTGTTCCAATGCTCTAGCTGCTCGATCGTTTGGCAACCAAGACTGTGGTGAAGAGCCAAACCTGAAACTTGCAACCTGTCAGGCGAGGATACAGGAGCCTCCAATACTTTTGCGCCGCAAGGCCTGTGGGGATGCTGCGGGAGTGGGGGTTGAGATGGGTACTTAGAGTCTTAGAGGCTTTGAGGGCTTGGGGGGCATCCGTTGCAATCCACATGCTTCGGATGCTTCCTGTGGCGGTGTTGGGTGTTCTTGCGACGAAGCTCCTGAAAACCTTTGAAGAAATCATAGTTTGGCTCTCTACTACATGAATCCGGAAGCAAGTTCTGCAAGCGCGTTTGATGTGGCTCCTTATTCCTTGATGCCATGAATTTCATCACGTTGAAATGGCAGGGATGGCACGCGGATCCCATGCGAAGAAGACACTCCTTAGCATAGCTTTCGCATACGGGGGTTTACGATATTCGGGGTACCATATTGGAGTCCTTATCAAAAAGGGGATCCCCCTATTGTCCCCTATCTTCATAAACTCCAGATGTTGAATGGAGTACTGCGAAGAGTCTTGGCAGACTCTCCGACTAGTCCTCCACCCAGGCGGCCCCAGCGTTTGCACCCAGTTAGCATGTAGTCCTTGATTGGTTTCTTCAGTAGGATGTTTTTGCCTGGATGCAGCAAGGCTACCTGATGGCTCGTCTGGATACAATGTCGCATACATTGACATTCGGTTCTTCTTGGTGTTTATGTCCTCTTCCTTGGCTCGCCGAGAGAAAGCAAGAGCAAGGGCAGCACTGCTGCAGGAGCGCCAACACCTCGAGCGCGGTTTGCGCAATTTGACCATTGCTTCGATGATCAGCCACCTTGGATTTCCAGAGGCGGACGATGCTGGGCTTCGCTTGGGCGTTGCAACTTAGAGTTTGGGGTTTGGGATTTTCGGGTTTTGGGGTTTCTAGGGTATCTAGGGTATCTAGGGTTTTGGGGCTTTAGGGGAAGACTATTTTGGAGGGTGGTGTAGCATGTGGAAAGGACTGAGGCAAAGCTTAAGGTCTCGGATGCCATTGGTTTGTAGGCGAGGCGCATGGCCCTGGACGATGCTTAGGGCACAGCTGCCGCGGCAGGAATACAATGTTCTCAGCTGCTAGGCCTGCTGAATCACGGAAGACCCTTCAAAGTCTGCAACAGTCTCAGCCGCCCCCTACAAAAATCTCTGGGATGCTCTAATTCTTCTGGCCAACTTGAGGGATTGTGCTCGTACTTAGACTTGGAGGTCTGGACCATGAAAACAGGGAGGGAGTCAGAGGCCCAGTGTCAATAAGTTCCATGTCGCTGTCCCTTAGGAAAGCTTCGAGCACCTACGATTGGAAGTGAGGCTGATGGCACCTCTGCATCACGATGTTCGTGGGGTTTGCAGATCAGGCCCAACACATCCTGAAGCCCTATATAGATTGTAAAATGAAGCGCCTGATCTGCCTGCGTGAGACGGATGGGAATGTGCACCCTCCGCGATCGCGTCTGCAGAGACTCTGCTTGGCTTTCTTACTCAGCTTCATCAGAGGATGTGTTGAGTGCTGCGTATTTGCAGTTTCGGGCAGCTTCCGCTAGGCCACGGGCGTCAGCACCCTGCGCCCCCGCCCCTACAGTCTCCTAACCCAAATCCTTGATCCCAAAATCCCAAGCACCAGAAACGCGGGAATTCCAGCGGCCCTGGCTTTTCCGGGGAAGCTCGGTTGTCCGTTCTAATCCGAGCTCCTGTTTAATTGGGGGGGGCCCCCCCCCCCCACAATAAGGAAGGCAGGGTTCCGCAATAGTTGGACCATGGCCCCGTATGGTTTCTCTATTACAAAACAATAAGAACCCAAACGTCCCTGCAGAAGAAAAAAGCTTTCAGAAAGGCAGAGTTTCAAAATTTGACAACCCCCGCAAACAAAAATTCTTTAAATGTGGGGGGTTTGGCCCATACGAAATCCATCGTAATGGAAAGTAGTCTTCCGGCGGGAATCCGGGCAAAAAATTTTTCTTCAAATATAGGGGGTTTAATTAAACAGGAGCTCGGATTATATTACCTGCTCGCGCCGAGCCACAGGCGAGAGGAGTGGGGGGTCCGAAGGTTCAGGGGTTCAGGAGTTTAGGGTTTAGGGTTTATGGGCTTGGGGCTTAGGGTTTGGGGGATGACTTGCTCATGTGCGCCTCCGTGGACAAACCTCACCTCTGCTGGAAGCTGAGGAACCTGGCCCCCCACCAGTACCAACTCTAATGTAAGGGGTCGGAATATTTACAAATCATATTCCTTTATGGGCCCTTTGTAATTATACCACAATAACCCCCCAAAAACCCCCCTACCGACTTGGACAGGCTTTCGCACGCATGCCCCCAAAACCCCATTCTAATTATTCAGGTCCCTATATGAGAGACTTCCCAGGCCAATCTTGAGCCCTAGCAGCCTGTCATGGTCTATCTAACTATTTTGGGGGCCTTGTATCAGGGTACCCCTTTCCCCAAAATGGACGGTCATCAGAAAACTACCCAGGTTCAAGAGGCTTGGCAGAGGAGAAGGGAATCCACGGTCGGCGGGCCTGCAACCTGGGCCCCAACAGAGATAGATGTATCGATGTATCTAATGCCACACTCCGCTAGGCAGTGCGGCCCCACAGCAGGACTTCTGACTCGGAAAGCTTGTGTTAGCAGCAGTTAAGTTCGCCAGTCTTCTTGCTGCTGGGAGGCCCATCTGGCTCGAACACAGGGGGAGAGGGATGACAGACAAAAAATCATCTGAGGATTCCAGGCAGCCATCCTGGACCTGCACGTGCGAAAATGCCAATCTCGTATGCTCGGCAGCGAGCGTTGAACCGAGCCTGCATCCCTGCCCTTGAGAACTGCCGTTGGCAGGCGTGTACGTCTGCCAGAATTAAGGTGGTTTGAAGTTGGCAGTTGTGTGTCTGATAGCTTGACAAGGCAGGACCGTGGGACATCGTGACATTGAAAATCTTCTCAGAGGTTTTCAAGGGCAAGCCTAGTCCATGGCCGATGTCAAATAGCCAGCAAGGCAGGACATGCCTGCTCGTTCTTGGCCGACCTTGGAACATCTGCGCAGTCCCAGCCACCGGGGCCAGGGTATCTCCCTTGCAGCTTCCATCCAGGTTTTGCGGCCTAAGGTTCGAGAACTATGAGTAGGGGTCCAGCACAGGATCTTTCGAAGAGCTCACGGCAGTGCGGGCCCATTTAGGCAGGCAACGTCTTTAGCATACACGCTCGTTTGAATGAAGTACCCCAGCTGTGATTGAGTGCTAGCGGCTGCGAGCACGACGAGCACTCATGAAATGCTGTTGCAATCGGCGCAGCCTCCACACTTGGTCTTGTTGCAGCCGTGGTTCATGCTCGGAAATTCATTCTGCAAGCGGTTTAGGGTTCAGGGCATCTCAGCATGCACGAGTGATTTATGCATGGTTACTCATGCAGGGTGGTTTGACGATGCACGCCAGTCTCTTGAGAATGCTCCCCACAACCCATTCATGACTCCCTCGAACCCACTGAGATTGAATGGTGTTGGGGTTGCCTCCGAATGCTGCTTGCCTGTGCCGTCGCTGCGGGGGAGCTGCTTGAGCTTTGTGTACCGACAAGCCCAGACAAGCTACATCCTCAGATGCAGCCTGAAAAAGCTGGCCCTCCCTGCAGACTGTCTACCCCCCTAGTAAGGCCCAGTACCTGGTACCTTTCGCTTTGCTGCTCCTGGTCTCAAGCCCTCACCGCAGGGGCAGAAGAAGCTGACCACCTACCCCAAACGACCCAAACCTACCCGAGCCCAGGCCCTCAACACCCATCTCAACTTTAAAGCCTTAACTCTCAACCCTAAACCCTAAACCCTAAACCCTGAACGTGTCACCCTTGCAGGCCGTGGCCGAACCCTTGTGTTCCTGCGCGGGCCCAAGTTGAAGCTTGAGGGTTCAGGCTTTGAGGGGACGTGGAGCTGAGGGATTTTGCAGCAAAAGGGATGGGGGCCTGCTTTCCACCTTCCTCTTCCTGTCCCGTTCTCCCTCTCTGGATTCACAATCGCGTACGCCGTTCCACTCAACCACACTCATCTTGAACCCTAAGCCCTAAACCCTAAACCCTAAACCCTAAAGCCTAAACCCTAAACCCTGAACCCTAAACCCTAAACCCTGAACCCCTAAACCCGAAACCCTGAACCCTAAACCCTAAACTGCCAAGAGCGCCGCTGTCCATATGCCTTCCACCCCTTTGCTGCCCCACGGTTGGGAGCAGGGCCGGCCGAGGCCCCTGCTTCCCCCCCGCAGTTTTGCTGCCCGTCTACCTGACCTCAGCAAGGCTGGCCGGGGCCCGTCGAGCCACCCTCCTTCCCTTCATGAGACCCCCAAAAGAGGGGGGGGATCCAGGATTTGCCCCCGGACCCGCATTAAACATGTGGGTAAAATCTTTTAGTATTAAAACGACGGTTGGGCGCCCCTCATTTTACCACACGCAAGCCTCGAAAAGCCCCACGAGCCACCAACGGGCTCCAGAAGGTTTCAGGAGGCTTTTGGGACCGCCCTGCGGCAGGGGCAGTCTTCCTGTTTGGGGGGTGAACCCTAAACCCTAAATGAGAATAGTTGGGTGGGACTACATGATAGCGCAAGCGAGCGGCCTGGGGTGCTTTTAGCGAGCTTCCCTTCTACACACCCTAAACCCTAAACCCTACACCCTAAACCCTAAACCCTTTAAACCCGCAGCCCTCAACCCTAAACCCTAACCCTAAACCCCAACCTTAAACCCTGAACCCTCAAACCTATAAACCCTAAACCCTAAACCCTAAACCCTAAACCCTAAACCCTAAACCCTAAACCCTAAACCCTAAACCCTAAACCCTAAACCCTAAACCCTAAACCTGAAACGCAAAGAAAAGCCCACCCACCTGCAGAGATGGATGGGCCGCCGGACGATATTCCGGAAGTGCTGTAGGGGTCCTGCGGTCCTCGTAAGATCCAGGGGATAATTTCGCCCAAGCCCTGACTCCACACCCGGCGGCCTCAATCTGAAACCCAGCGATGCAGAATGCAGCATTTGAATGGAAGGCTTGTGAAAAGTGGAAGAGTATGGACCATGCAACCTCAAATGCCCCCCAGACTGCATGTAATCTTCATATTCTTGATGATCCCCATGATCCGATAATTTCCATAGCTCCTAAGGTCTAATATCCCTATACAGCCTGTACTTCAGGCATGGCCCCCCAGCCCCGAAACGATACAAGGAAACCCGAAGCCGCCCGAAGAAAATGTTGCCCAGGTTCATCCCACACGCTCCGCCTGCGTCGCTCTGAAAATTGAGCTGCCGTGGCGGGTTTTGCGGGGCGGAACCTTCGAGGCTCCCCGAAAGCCACCATGCTAGGCCCGAAGCCCAAAACCCCAAGCAAAAGCCCCATGCTTTCGCCGTGCGGCTCGTGCGGATCTGGCATACAGGTTGCCCTCGCTGCACATGAATCCATTTCCTTGAGTTGGCCGTTTTTGAAAAAAAGAGATCTTGGGTGCAGGATGTGGGGTGTAGGATTTAGGGCTTGAGGGCCTTTCCTGAAGCTACTTAGGGTGCCGTGGGTTTAGGGTTTAGGGTTCAGGGCTTCGGTCCAACCCTCAACCCCAGACCTCAAACCTAAACTCTAAACCCTACACCCCCCCAAACCCCAAACCCCAAACCCCAAACCCCAAACCCCAAACCCCAAACCCCAAACCCCAAACCCCAAACCCCAAACCCCAAACCCCAAACCCCAAACCCCAAACCCCACCCCAACCCCAAACCCCAAAACCCCAAAACCCCAAACCCCAAACCCCAAACCCCAAACCCCAAACCCCAAACCCCCAACCCCGAACCCCGAACCCCACCCCGAACCCCGAACCGAACTCCGAACCCGAACCCGAACGAACCCCGAACCCCGAACCCCGAACCCCTAACCCCGAACCCCGAACCCCGAACCCCGAAACCCCGAACCCCGAACCCCGAACCCCGAACCCCGAACCCCGAACCCCGAACCCCGAACCCCGAACCGAACCCCGAACCCCGAACCCCGAACCCCGAAACACCAAACCCCAAACCCCAAGCCCAAACCCCAAACCCTAAGCCTTAAACCCTAAACCCTAAACCCTAAACCCCAAACCCGGGCCGCCGGCTCGCAGCATCGTAGACGCAGCGCTGCCACTTCCCGGGGGCAGAGGCCCCTGGAGGCCTGGCTCGGAGGATGTCGGCCCTGCCCTCAGGGGCGGTAGGGTTTAGGGTTTAGGGTTGAGGGTTTAGGGTGTAGGGTTTAGGGTTTAGGGTTTAATTAGGGTTTAGGGTTTAGGGTTTAGAGTTTAGGGTTTAGGGTTCAGGGTTTGGAGTTTAGGGTTCAGGGTTCAGGGTTTAGGGCTTCCTTTGCGGGTGTCGTTTTGGAGCTTCGACGGTGCCGGGTTGCTTGGGAATGAGGCGACAGGCTTGGCGTTCACCCTGAAGGGCGTGGTCATACGTGGAGGTGAAGAACTCTTCGTGGAGCGGGTTATGACCCGCGACCTCGAGACCTGGCGCAAGAAGAGAGGCCTTGACCTTTCGGATGTCAGACTTCTCGGCGACCACCGTGATGCTGCTGGGAAGAAGCGACTGGACTTGAAGGAGGCCGTCGCCCTGATGAAGAATGTCGAGGACAAGGAGTTCCCAATCGGCGGGGTCCGGGCGGCCAAGGAGCTCCACGAGGCCGTCGCAGCAAGCGCGGGGGAGTTCCTCATCTACCATTCAGAATGGCTCAGGCTCTCGGGCGTCAACAAGAAGACAAGCGCAGCGCACATACACCGCTCACTCTGCGAAGCTCTTCGCCTGATGCACTCCTTTGACCAGGTGGACACTTCGGTCTTAGCGAGCGGGGAGCACATGGTGCGCTGGCTCATCCAAGTTGAGCTCGCGGTCGAGCGGAACCCTCACCAGCCTGACTTCTCCGGCTTGGACATCGTCAGCGGCGCCGCCCAACTTCCAGATGGAAGGGCCAGCACTTCGAAGTTCTCCGAGTGGGTCAGCAACCGCCTTAAGGAGAGGGCCTCCATCTGGAAGCAGGAGCGGCTCTTCAACCAGGAGAGGCGCCAGCTTCGGGCAGGACGAGGCGGCAAAGGCCAGGGCGGCGACTCGTCTTCTGAAGATGGGGGCTCCGCTGCCGGGACAAGAAAGAAGAAAAAGAAGAAGAAAGGCAAGGGAGGTGAAGATCCGACGGCCGCCGGCTCGGGTGGCCGGGACGGCAAGTAAGAGAGACATCTCGGGGTGCTGCTGCCTGGGACATGTCCTGGCGCCCCGACTCCAAGGCAGATGCATGGCACGAATTCAGTATCCGGTCGCCTTCTCTTCGACGACGGCATGGAGACCCTTTTCCTCTCCCTCGGCTACCTCCTCACTTTTGCAGCCAAGGGTCAGAACGCAATGAGCAGCTTCGGCGGGTAGACTGCAGCCTGCGGTCTTTGAACACACTCGCCGCTGCCAGTAACGACAAAGCCATTTTTCCTGGGCTCCCTCTGACTGCAGTTCAGAAGTGGATCCTCTCCGACGTCTCTAGACGGGTCTTGTTGTACGGGAACTGTCCGGACAATGTCACCGAGGAATCCGCCCTGCAGGAGCTCAACCAGCGCGCCAACCTGTACAACCAGGAGAGCGTGAGCCTCGCATCCTGTGACTTAAGCAAAGTGAAGATTCTTCAGCGACGCCTATGCCCTCAAAACGCTCGAGACTTGGCACCTCCCGAGGTTAGGGGCTACATCGACTACTTCGAAGACCTGGTGGAACGACCGCGCCAGGAGCAGCAGGCCCTCGCAGAGTCTGGGGTTCTGGTCGAACCGTACTGGGACCCTGCGCTTCGCCATGACCGGCTTCGCATAGACCTCTACCGTGCGTTACACCGGTGCCAACTCCTCGACTTTTGCCTTCGCAGGAGGGCGCGAGCGGGCATCTTTATGGTCAAGAAGAAAGATGGCATGCAGAGACTGATCATTGACGCTCGACAGGCCAACGCCTTCCAGCGCACTCCTCCGACCACAAGGCTTGGAACTCCGGCTTCTTTGACCTCGCTTGACCTTTCCCCGGACACGCTCGTGGCAAACGGATGCGGAGGACTTTTGGGGCGAGATGAGGCCGGCAAGATCCAGGTCTCAGCCGAGGCCGGCGACGTCGGGGACTGCTTCTACAACTTTGTCGTGCCATCTTTGTCAAAGTGGTTCGCTTTTGACGATTCATTTAGTGGAGACGAATTGGAAGAATTGGGATTACATCCTGGCAACATCTTTGATGACGAGCTGGGAGACACACGCCCTCTTCAACCGGGAGAACGAGTCTTTGCCGCCTTCCGAGGGGTTCCCATGGGATGGTCGTGGGCCCTCTTTCTGGCGAATGAAATTGTCTCCTACCAGGCCTCCCTCAGCAGCGCTGGACCCGGAGAAGATGAAGTTCGAGACCGGCGCCCCGCCCCACCTGTAAAGCCTGGGCTCCCTGTCGTCAGCGTCTACGTTGACAATGTGCACACCTTTGGAGGTCAGTGTGGGGATGCGGGACGTCGCATGGGCCAAATCTCGGAGCGCTTCGCGGACCTGGGCATTCCCTTCACAGTGGACAACGTGGAGCCGGACCTCTGCCTTGACAGCCTTGGGCTTTTTCTGGACTTCAGAGACGGGGCGACGGCTAGGTCAAAAACAGAGCGGGCGTGGAAGCTATGGAAGGCCACCCGTGGGCTACTTCGACGACGGCGAGTCAACGGTCGTGTCCTCCGTGTTTGGCTTGGCCTTATTAACTTCCACTTCCAGCTCTTCAGGCCGGCTCTGGCCTCCCTCTCGGTCGTCTACCGCTTCATGTCGGAACATTTGGACCACAGAGCTCCACTCTGGCCCTCTGTCCGGCGAGAGATGAAGGTCGCCATGGGTCTCATCTTCATAGAGAACAACGCTCTCGACATTGCCTTGGAAATCCTCATCCAGTATGACACGTACATGCGGCCTTCCGAGTGCATCGGGCTCACCCTTCGACACCTTGGACGGCCTCGAGGAGCTCGCTACAAACACTGGGCCATTGTCGTGGCGCCTTCAGCGTTGGGCGAGGTCACCAAAACCGGCGACTCCGATGACTCAGTGCTTCTCGCTGAGCTCGGCGACAGGGACTGGCTACGTGAAGCCATGACACTTTGGGTGGCGAGATGCGTTGACTCCTTGTTCCCAAACCTCTCACTGGCTCGGCTGGAAGCTTGGTGCCGAAATGCGTGTCACAAGCTGAAGTACAAGTCCATCTGCATCATGCCGCACACTGCGGCACAGTGGTGCGTCGAACGACGTCTTCCATAGGCGGCGGGACTTGCAGCAGGTGCAGAAGCGTGGGAGGTGGCGAGCCAGGCAGAGCGTGGCTCGATATGAAAAACATGCTCTTCTTCAGAAACGCTGGGACGAAGCCGACCCAAAACGTTTGGCCAGCATTCGTTCCAGATCCCAGCAGCTCCCCGCTTTGCTTGTGGATCGGCTGCGACACTCCAGCTGAGCTGACGCTCATCCAGGGCTTTGGATATGGGAATGGGACAATGTGCAGACCATTTCTGCTCCAAGAGGGCCCTCGCTCTTTGAGTTTCAAGTTGCTGCAAAAGCAGCCGGCTCTCTGAGGCAAACTCCCAAGTCGTTTCCTTCAGCTTCCACAGGCCGAGCACGACTGCGCTTCTTTCGCGCTTCAAGGCAAAAGCGCGGCTCTGCATCTGGGCAAGGCCGTTGAGGGAGCCTGGGGTTTGTTATAGTCTTGACGTGTATAAACCTGTGGCAGACGGTAGGCAAGATTGCCCGCTGTAACATGATGATTCAAGTCTCTCCCGGGGCCTACCCAAGGCCCTTTTGGGCGGGACAATGTGCAGACCATTTCTGCTCCAAGAGGGCCCTCGCTCTTTGAGTTTCAAGTTGCTGCAAAAGCAGCCGGCTCTCTGAGGCAAACTCCCAAGTCGTTTCCTTCAGCTTCCACAGGCCGAGCACGACTGCACTTCTTTCGCGCTTCAAGGCAAAAGCGCGGCTCTGCATCTGGGCAAGGCCGTTGAGGGAGCCTGGGGTTTGTTTATTTGTGTGTGTGTGTGACATGGACAGATACAAGTTGATAAATGATCCGCAAGGTATCAATAGTGCATTGTCCCTTTCTTTTCACTATCCTACACCAAGAATGCCTCTGAACCTTCTATCAGCGCTTCGGATCCCAGAAAGAATATCCACTGCAGCTTCAAAGCTGTGCAGCACACTGGCATCTAAGGCGCTTTCCATGCTTGGGCCGCAGCACCAGAATGTCATGATTTCCCAGTATAAACAGTCCACTCCTCAGGTTTCCGTGCATGTTTGCTTCTTGGGCTTCAGGTTTTGGGGGGATGCTTGGATCTTGGAGCTCAATTAGGAGCTTAGCTGGTCAGGCTTCTGAGCGCGACATATTCAGCGGCGTTGCCGTTGTCCGTTTTCGAGAGCAACAGCAGTCCTCGTCGTCGTCACTGTCGTAGCAAAAGGAGGAGGTGGAGGAGGTGGAGGAGGTGGAGGAGGTGGAGGAGGTGGAGGAGGTGGAGGAGGTGGAGGAGGTGGAGGAGGTGGAGGAGGTGGAGGAGGTGGAGGAGGTGGAACCACACCGAGCGCCATTTTTTGCAGAGCGTGAGGTGGGGGGCTGGGTTGGCATGTCCTCTCACAAGTCCTACAGTACCCTGCAGTACATGGCGGCTTTAAGCATCGCTCGCAGGAGGATCCACCTTTCAGAAGTCGGTATGGATAACCAACTTGTCCTCAAGAATCTGTCCAGCAGCCCTTGAGTCGTGTCCAGTGTCATCACTCTGCAGTTTCTTCACCAGAGTTTGTCGGGGTCTAGACGGGGCCTTGACGCCCTGAAAGCCAAGCCCAAGCACCCTGAAGCCTTGGCTGCGCGAGTTCGTGGAAAAGCCCGAGCCCAAAGCCCCACAAGTTCTCGACCCCGAAATCCCCAGCCACCAAAACGCAGACTGTGCTGCAAGGAAGGGTTTTTGGCTCGGTTTGTCTCAGCTCCCCACTCGCGCACGGTGTGGAGTTTAGGTAGGGGTTGCTGAATCCCACCGATTGCTGGAGGCTCATGGAAAGGAAGGTGGCCGAGAATGCTGGCAACACGCAGCTGCCTCAGAGCAGCGATGCTGACCACACGACATCGCCCCAGGAAGTCGAGAGCAACCCTTGCCTAAACCCCAACCCCAAACCCCAGACCCTAACCCCTAAAACCCAACCCTAAACCCTAAAACCTCAACCCTACACCCTAAACCCTAAACCCTAAACCCTAAACCCTAAACCCTGAACCCTGAACCCTGAACCCTGAACTGCTAAACCCTAAGGTGCTGGCCCGTGGAGTGGTTCCCGGAGCCGATGCCCACGGAGAATGCTGCTGGCAACAGCATCTACTTCCGCCTGCAGTCGGGCGCCTAGGGGTTAGGGTTTAGGGTTTAGGGCTTAGGGCTTTGGGCTTGGGGCTTGGGGCTTGGCCAGCTTAGGGCTTAGGGCCTAGGGCTTAGGGCTTAGGGCTTGGAGCTTAGGGCTTAGGGCAGGATGGTGTTATTTCAGGCGGTTCAGAACAGCATGTTTATAGTCCATTAAGTTAACTCTGCGGAGCTGTGGCCTGAATCTTCTCAGATTTATGGATGGCTTCTTCTTGCCTTGTTTCCACTCTTCACACCAACAAGCCCCCCAAAGCATTAGCAACCCTCAACGTGCCGAGGAGCGCAGCGGACCCCCTGGGTTGTCTTGCCCCACACCTAGGGGCTTTCTGGTGGTGGGGGGGGGGGGGGGGGGGGTGGGTTCTGCAGGGTTCCGGGCTAAGGGCTCAATAATTTTGTAATTTTCAGGCTTTCCTTTTCATCGAAACTTCGGTGGCTTCGGGCAGCCGTGGGTCTGGGTTGTAGGCACGAGTTGGTTCAACCCCTGAAGACCACCCAAGCTCAAAACCTTCAACCCCCAGCTCTGGGCTCGCAAGCCCAAAGCTGCCCCTCTAGAACTTGCTGTAGCCCCTGGCTCCTTGTGTTCTGAGTGCGATTGCCCTGCCCACGATCGTGCCGAGGATGGCGGAAAATGGCCACCTCCCGACATGTCGCAGGTGGAGACGGAGGATGCCGCGCGACCCAGAGTTCCAGCGGGGGCAAGAGGTCTGGCTGAAAACCTTGAGAGCACTGAAACTTAAACACCCTGCAGTCACCAAACCCCAAAACCCAAATGTGAGCTGAGGAGTTTCTTGGGGCTGCCTGCAAGTCCCAGATCCAGTGCGTGAGCATCAGAATCCTATAGGACCCCAAACCCTAAACCCCGATGTGCAGCGCTGTGGGGAAGCAACTGGAACCAGGAGCTTTTCAGGACCGGTTCTTGACAATTCGGGAATCGGGCACCTTTTCCCCCTCCTATACAGGAGTAAAGAAGACCAGAAGTGTGCCTGAGGTGCTGATCTTCTCAGATTGCTATGGCTACTGCAAGGACATCCTGCAACAGGCCGCTACATGCTCCCACGGTCGGCGGGGTCGCAGCCCCGACTGAACTCCTGAACCCGAAACAACCCCAAAGGCATGGCTGCAGCAATCCTAAGCCCTACACGCACTCGGATGAGCCCCTACACCCCTGAAGCCACTGTAGCAGGAAACGGTGGCACCCTGAGCCTGAACCCGAAACCCCTGCACCCTCAACCTGAATTTGAGGCCGTCCCGTGAGCCGAAACCTTCCCTTCAATGTGCCCCAGGCACCCCCTGGCCGCATCGGCACAAGCAATGTGCCTGACTCACTGCCCTGGCTATGTGTGTATACACTATACGCCTTACGGAACTTAAGGTGGCGCGGCAAGCTGCTTGATGAATTTAATGCGCCGTGGACATGCTTCTAACGAGAGCGCTTTGAAGTGAAGGACTGCTTTGTTTTTCGTTTATGAGTGCATTGAGCTTCTGTTGCGCAACAGTGGCGGGCGAACTCTCCTGAAGCTTGTGTTGGAAACTGGAGCCAAAGACAGTGCTTTGAAATGATCCTCTTGGTGTTTCGGTGCCAGTTCTGTAATGATTGAGGCCTTGAAGTAGAGAGAGTATGGGCTGTATAGGGACTGTATTATCCGATTATCGTTTGCCTGACTGTTCAGGATTCAGGATGACTGTATGTAGCTTGTTAAACGCAACTCCCAGCTGTCGCACTTCCATCCGAATGCTTACATAGCTAGCCATTGTATTTGGTGGGTGTGTTGACTTGCTATCGCTCCGGGACCGGTTTGCACCATGATGGAGCTCGCTGCGCTGCTTACAAGCATTGGTCTTGGCAAACATTTCCTCCCTCCGCATACGACCCGCTGGCTCCTCACCTGCTGCAGCACCATGATTCAGTCGGCATGCTGGCATACCAGCACCGCCGACACTCGTGCTCGTGGCCTTGGAACGTAGGCAGAACTGGGCTATCTCGGTCCAAGCCCTGTAAACGCTACAGCCTTTGAGACCTGAACTGCCTAAGCTCTGTAAATTCTCACTTCGAAAAGTCTAAAACCCTAGCCGGTGCCCAAGATACCCAAAACCTGAAAGTGGGCGGACTTTGAGGTGCAGTCCAAATCGGCGGAGAAATACACGGAGAAGGAGGCAGGAAACTTCAAAGGCTTCTAGGGCTCAGGTTTCAGGGTTTAGGGCTGCGCCGCGATTGCGGGTTCAGGTTGAGGAGGTGGTTAAAAGTGTCTACTACGGAAGGTTGAATGTTGGCCCTGTAGTGGACACAGATTGGGCTTGAGTGAGGTGTTCGGAGTTTCAGGTTCACTTGAATTGCCTGTTGGCAGATAGTAACCAGATAGTACAAGTCAGACATTCTTGAGGCAGATTCCCTAAATCAGTCGGGGCCATTTTTTGGGGTTGCCCCGACCAGTGGCTCTGCTTCAGAGAGCCTGTCGCAGGTAACCCGAATCGTCGGGGCGCACCCCTGGGACCTTATCATCTTTGTCGGGCACGCAGGATCTGTGGAGCAGAAAGCACGGAGGATCAGAGACATGATGTTGGCTGTTAGGAACAAATGCCTGAGCCAAGATTTATAAGGATCCTTTTGGTTTCTATCAGCTGCTCATACTACATCCATACTGGAGTCGAACTCTGAATCGCACACCCAGAAAGCAAGTCAGGGCTAGGGCCCAGAATCAGGAGCCACCATGCAGTTTAGGTTCAAGGCCGCTTGGGCCTAGTAGGCCCAAAAGTCAGGAGCTCAAGCACTTAGCTCCCGCTCTTCTACCTGAAGCTAGAGTTGAATTCGGATAAACTCTAAAGATCTGTGGATGCGGTTTCCTACAGAACCCTGTGTAACTTGTGGACATGTTAATTTCCTATGAACAAAATCCGCCCCCAGGAAAGTTGAAGGCTGCACCTGCCCAGCCCTTGGCCCTGCCGTTGCAATGAGGCCCTCGGCATCGATCTGCCCGCTAGCAGCAGCGTCGCGGACGTGCACAAGCAGCAGGACTGCCGAACTCAAGATCGCGACACTCCACAAACAACCCTAAACCTTAAACCCTAAACCCTAAACCCTAAACCCTAAACCCTAAACCCCTCGGAACCCGAAGGCCGCAGCCTCAGCTGCAACCATGCCCACACCCGGCTGCCCTGCCTTTGTGGCTCAGGATGCTGTGATCAAGCCGCGGGGCCCAAGCTGAAGCTGCAGGGTTCCTTCTTTCTAGGTTGAGGGTTGAGTTTTTTCATTTTTATGCATTTTTTTTTTTTTTTTTTTTTGGGGGGGGGGGGGGGGGGGGGGGTTATATTATTATTATTATTATTATTATTTTTATTAATTATTATTATTTTTTTGGGGGGAAGGGGGGGTTAGGGTTAAGGAGTTTTTTTTTTTTGGGGGGGGGAGTTTGCATCAGGCTTGAGGGCTTGGATTCAGGGCCCGCGGGTTCGGGAGTCCGTAGGCCTGGCCTAACCCACAAAAGGAAGCGAGCGGAGTCCCGAAGAGCGCAGAAAAAAGCACTTCAGGGTCTTCTTGGCGATTCTCAAGAAGCTGGCGGACGACGGCTCCAGATGCAAAAGGTGGGAACCTGGGTGAAGAAATCTGTGCCAAGATCAGAGAGTTTAAGGGCAACCGTGCTGCCGTTTCTCTTTTGGACCCCCTGCTGCTGCTGCTGCTGCTGAAGCCACGAAGTTTCTGCCTCGTTCTCTTGTTATCGAGCGCTGTCGGGTTGAAGCCTTGGAAAAAGAAAAAACAGGAGCCAGAACCCTGAAAAACTCGAAGCGAAACATCCCCCCAAGCACCTGGCTTACCTGCCTAGGATCCCATGGCTGAATGCTGCCCATGATCCCGGAAGTCGGCCAAAGGTGACAGAGGATGCCCGCAAGCCACACGAAGCCGACAAGTCTGGCAGGCTCTGCGTCCTGACGGCAGACACCTTTGCCGAGGAGAGGGAAATCCACGAGGCCGGCCGGAGTCGTCTTACTACAGGTCGGCTTCTAAGAGCTTTGAAATTCGTGTTTTGCTTTCAGTGCTGTAAAAGTTCTCGCTGGCTATACCGACCCTACATACTTACACCTTTAAGGGAGAGAGAGACATAGATAAATAGATAGATAGGTAGATTTATATACACATACAGAAAGAAAGAGTACCTAGTCTAGAACTCGTGTGCCGAGGCAATGGGAATGCATAGTTTAGGGCCAGGGCTCAGGGTTGTGGGGTGTTGGGTTTGGGGGGTTTGGGGGGTTTGGGGGGTTTAGGGTTTCGGGTTTAGGGTTTAGGGTTATGGGTTTTGGGTTTAGGGTTTAGGGTTTAGGGTTTAGGGACCAAATGCCAGTGCAATCAAAGAAAGGGCGCTGCCACCTGCCAAGCGCTAGAGGAGCTTGGTCTGGCTTTGACCACCAATGCCACGCTCTTCGGCGCATGCAATACCGCGAGGCGTTGGTCTTCCAGGGTTTAGGGTTTGGGGTTGAGGGTTTAGGGTTTAGGGTTTAGGGTTTAGGGTTCAGGGTTAGGAAGTTTAGTGCTTAGAACTGCCTCCCCAGGCCCGGCCGATTACGACTCAAAAAGGGGTAAGGCAACGCAGAGCCCTGCCAAGCCGAATAGCATCACTCACTCGACAGTTTGGGGGTTTACGAAAAGAGGGGACCCCGAATATAGTCCCCCAATAGTAGGATCCCTTTATAAAAGGACCCCGAATAATGTATCCCTAATATCGTAAACCCCCCATTGAAGCTTTGCATGCCGTGTGGGGACTTATCTGCTAGTTCGAAGGGTTAAGAGGATTTGTGGGGCCACGTCTTGGGGCAAAGCCCCCTCTCAGGCGTACTGGCTCGTCAGAAGAATAGTCCCGTCCATTCATACCTCTTCGATTTGTCTGGGCCCGGAAAAAGCAAAGAATCGACAACCCGTCGCAGAAAGTGCTTGCTGTGCCTCCCTTGAAATCAAGTCTAATGCTTCGGTTCGGCGGGGGGGGGGACATCGAATGTTTAACCCTGCATGAGAGGTACGAGGTGCAGTGTGCGCAGCCCAGACTGGTTGCACCAGGGTTTAGGGTGGGCTGGCTGGTGTGTGCTTGCAGGTTTAGGCTTTGGTTCGGGCTTCGGGGCATCATGGTTCAGGCTTTAAGGCTTTAGGGTCTTTGGGCATGTGGGTGCTTGCTTCTTCTTTGAAGCCTCCTTACTTATGCAAGGTGGCCATGGCCGCTGAAGGCATAGTCTCCTCTCCGCCCCCGAAACGGGTATTTCCCAAAATAGGTGTACCCCTTTTGCACCCCAAATAGAATAGAATCCCCTTACCCTAAACTGACTCTAAACCCTAAACCCTAAACCCTAAACCCTAAATCCTAAATCCTAAATCCTAAATCCTAAATCCTAAACCCTAAACCCTAAACCTTAGACTCTAAACCCTACACCCTATCTTCGGAAATGCCCAAAAACCTCTGTTGATGTCGCGGAGCGATCTCCTGCCGTCGATCCCAGGTCCGATTCAGTACATAGACACGGAGTGGGCGCTGAGGCGCGCCCAGATTGGGGTTTAGGGGTTTAGGGGTTTTTAGGGGTTTGGGGGTTTAGGGGTTTAGGGGTTTGGGGGTTTAGGGGTTTAGGGTTTAGGGTTTAGGGTTTAGGATTTAGGGTTCAGGGATCATTTGATGCTGTGGCTGTGGCCGACAAGTGGGTGTGCTTTCATGTGCCGTGCTCTGCCCAGCAATCAGACATTCCGCGAGGCCTGAAATTCTGGCGCTCTCTGAGTCATAGATGTGTACCCCTGATGTCTATCACACTTTGCACCTTATGCTTTATTGCTCCCGGCGAGCTTGTGTCTGATTCGTGGCCGACCATGCCCCGTTTCAGAGTACGTACACCCCTTGAACCCATGTGAGAAATCAGGGTCGGGCGTCCGGCTCTTAATGATCTTAATGTAGAGCAACAAATCACAGATGCATCTCAGTTTAGAGGACTTCTCGGTGATCGGTCTTCCAACAGCCACAAAACCTCCAAATCCCCAACCCTAAACCCTAAACCCTACACCCTAAACCTTAAACCCTAAACCCTAAATCCTTCCTGTGCTAACCCCTCGACACAATCCGCTAGGACCGAGAACGTGAAGTACCTCGTGGCCGAGATTTTTCGGCATGCCTCTTTTGGTGCAGAGCCCAGCAGGATTTGAGGTTTTAGGAGATCAGTAGAGCCCTAAAGCCCAGAAGCACTAAAAAGCCTAAACCCTGACCCCGTCATTGGAAACCCCGAAACCTTAAACCCCAAACCCAAACCCCTAAACCCTATATCCTAAAACCTAAACGAAACCCTTCCCTGAGCTGAGGATTCTCGAAGTCACACAAGGAGCGTTGGGGTAGACCGATGTTTATGGGCCCGTGAGTTGGGTATTTAGGGTTTAGAGTTTAGGGTTTTAGGTTTAGGGTTTAGATTTTTTTGAACTTGGTTTCGTTTTTTTATTTTTTTTTTGGGGGGGGGGTTAGGGGAGTTTCGTAGGGGTGGTTCAGGTTTGGGGGCACCACACTGGGCTGAAAGAGTTCATAGGGCTTAGAGCCCAAGAAGGTGGGGCTTGAAAGCTCACGACTTTAGGTTTTAGGATTTATAGCGTTTAGGGTTTAGGGCTTAGGGTGTAGGGGTGTACGGTGTTTAGAGGGTACAAGGCTACAAGGTTCAAACGTTTACAGAGCCATCGAGGGGGAGGGGGGTGCATGTTTGGGGCTGTTTCGGGAGAAAACCGAGTATGGGGTTTAGGGCAACCCTCCGAAGTTAGAATCCACGGCTTTAGGCAGAGCTGCCCTAACCTCGCCCCCCCCCCCCCCCCCACAAGAGGCCCTGAACCCGAAGAGCAATGTTCAAGGGCTCTTCTCTCGGCCTTGGACCCAAAAGTCCCTGCGACAAATCGCAAGACCCTAGCTCCGAGCCTCAGGGTTTCGAGTGCTTAGGAATTTTGGAATGCAATTCGCACAGGGCTCAAGGGCTCGGACAGAGAGCAGGGCTTTTAAGAGTCGGCGATCTTCCTATCCACCTGAGCGCTTGCGTTGGACACGCACCCAAGGCCACAACTCCGTACGGATCCTGAATAGAGGACGCTACGTGCCTGGCTCCTGGAGGGGGGCGGCTAGGGCCCAGAGTTTGAGGGTTGAGGTTTGCACAGTCCCAGGCAGCATGAGTTGAGGCTCCAGAGTTTAATCCACAGGCCTTTCCAGGGGCATCTTTCTGCGCGTCGGGCAAATCCGCGCGCGGCGTCTCATAATTCTGGAGTGCCCGGCTCATCCGTTCGTGTGACCTATGGACTAGGTGAAACCCCTCGACCCTCAAAACGCGCGCCCACTTAGCGATGCTCTGGCCAGAGTCCAAAACTCAGGCTGAGACAAATGTCGTGCAAGCCATACATGAACAAGCCGGAGTGGCAGCTACCGGAGGACTCGAAGAGAAGGGCCTGGCCCCTCATCAGCCCTACAGCCAAAACCCTAACCCTAAAGGGGGTTGAGGGTTTCGGGTTTAGGGTTATAAGGGCTTTTCTGAGTCACAGTTCACAGGACTGACTCCCTAAATCCTGGAACCTAAGCCCTCAACTCCGCAACTCCACAACCCAAACGCCGCACCCCAACCCCCCCCCAGACCTCAGCCCCAAGCTCGAAAAAGCCACTTCGGAAGCCCAGGCCCTATCAACCCTAAACCCCGACAGAGACCCCTCAGAAAGTCCCCAAACTCTCCAAACCCTGAGCCCGAAACTCTAGACACCCCAAAACCCTTGTAACACCCAAACAAGTCCTGTTCAACCTAAACCCTAAACCCTAAACTCTCAACCCTCAACCCTAAACCCTAAACCCATCCCCGAATCCCCCGAATCCGCGAGGATGGTGTCATTGCCATCTCCGGTGGCAACGGCGCCCTCGGCTTGGTCATGGGCCTGTGGATCTTGCGCACGGCCGGGGGCCTCGAGAGTTTTTTTCTATTGAAAAAATGATTTGTTACATTGTTACTTTTTGTGTGTGCGTGTGTGTGTGTGTGTGTGTGTGTTTTTTTTTCAGGGTCTAGGGTTTAAGGCTTAAGGTTTGGGGTTTAATGGATTGGGTTTAGGTTTCATGGTTTTGGAGTTTATAGGGTTTGGGTTTCAGGGCTTTGGGTTTACAGGGCTTGGGGTCCGGGTTTTTGAGGCTCATAAGGTTTGGGGTTCAGATTTGGTTGAGGATGGTTGAGGGTTCTGGTGGTGGTGAAGGTTGCTAGGCCCCAACAGAGGGGTTTCTCCCCAGCAGTCCACACCCCTGTCAACCCTGAACCACAACACCTGAAATCCGAATTTCAGGAAATACTACAGGGTTGCTTGAGGGCGATGAGAGCTTGGGATGCCTTGGGAAGCGTACGCGGCTTCATGAGGAGCCAACTTGGTACTCTAAAGTTTAAAGAGTAAACCTTAAGCTCTAGATCCTATAGAAGGGCAAGCAGGCACAGAACTTGCTTCACCGCCAGCGACATGTGTCAAGACTACTTCCATGCCGATTGTCAGAAGCAGAACTGCTGGCACCCATGAAAAGAACTAGGATATTGAAGGTGTTGCGGGCTTGCCCTAAACCCTAAACCCTAACCCTAAACCCTAAACCCTAAACTCTAAACCTTAAACCCTAAACCCAGAAGCCTAACCCTAGCAAACCTCGCCAAACACCAGGCCCAGCGCCAGGGTGGCAAGAAGTTCAGCATCAAGTTCCTGTCCAGGCAACTTCGGGTTGAGGGTTTTAATGGTAGACCTGCGACCCGAAAGGCCGAACACATCAGCTGAACCCCTTGGGCAGAAAATACACAGCTGACATGGAGGCCTCGTTGGTGCGACTGCAGGGTCGCCACTTGAAGGGATTAGGAGACGGAGGTCTCGTGCGTAGGGTCTTGGCGCTTGCTGAGTCCGTGGGCTTCCAGAAGCGGAGGGGTTGCGAGAGCTGACCGTGCCACTCTTTTGTGGCGCATGCCTCTCAAGGTAGCATCATCAAGTGGCCCGGAAGCCCATGGTGGGGTCTCCTATTCTGTATGGCTTCAGGGCCATAAAAAGGCACCACAATTTAGGAGAAATCCGCCTTTTGGGTCTAGCATCTCTGGGGTTAGGGTCTCTGCATCAGCCGCCCTGCAGATCCATGAAGATCAGCGACCAGAACATGCCCAACTGGAAGGTCAGCTGGCGCATTTGACACCTTAAACGCACAGAAATCGTGAGGTTTAAGGGCGCTTTGGGAGAGTCTGGGGGTGACCAAGGCCTGCATGGCAGTTTCCATCCAAGTCTTGATTTCTTGCCTACGCATATGTGGGGCAGTTCCCGATTGTCCCCTTTGGGGGTACACTATGGAAAGGGTTGGGTTCGTACTATCGTAGGAACCGCACAAGGGACTGTAACGTAGAGAATTGCTACACATGGCCTCTGTACCTCCCACCCCCCGCTTGCAGAATCAGACTCGGGGCGCCGGGGCACTTTTCAACTCTTCGGAAGCCCTGGGCCCTTTTGAAATGACGTGAAACCTCGTCTTTTCCTCCTTTGCTTCTTCAGTGCCTGGCCCTTTTCGGAAGCCCCTCCAGGAAGTCCAGTCTCTAGCAGAGACCCTGGGCATCACCGTGGAGCAGGCAAAGTGCGACGTGAGCTCCCAGGCACGTCCACGCTGGGAGGCTGTGCTGGGGAGGCTCAGGGGTGTCAGGATCCGTGGAAGGTGTGCAAACTATACTTAAACCCCAAACCTTAAACCCTCCACAAGCCCTTTCAAGGCTTGAAGCCCTTAAAACCTCTTTTTTCCTTCAAAGCCCTCGTCAAGCCCTTTCAAACCAGGAGTCGGTGGATCAGTTCATCTCAGGCGTCACACCCAATCTCGCAGGCACAGCTCTCAGACTTCAGGGCCTTTCAAAAGTGAAGTCGACACTGCAACCAGCCTTTTGAGAATGCAGAAGTGGATGTTTGGGAGTTGTGGAGTTTTCGTGGTTTGGGGTACCTCAGATTCTCTGTGCCGGCTTCGGAACGCGGGGCTTACCTGGGGAAGCCTTCCCAGGATTCATCCATTCTGCTGGAATTCTGCAGGCCCGTGCTGCGTTTGGCCTACGGAAGTCTTCTTGAAAAAACAGGGTGTCGGCTATCTTTGTTGGTTTTGATGGGCTTGTCCACTTGTGGTTCGTCGCAAGCTGTGTGGGGCTCGGGGATATCTGTCTTGGATGCTGCAACGAAGCCTACAAGCCTCATGCTAGCCCGGTTTTGGACAGAAGGATGGCCGCTCTACCTGGTCAAAACATCCGCCACATTCCTCTTCTTCCTCAGCGCCAACACCTCCTTCCCTCGATTCCCGCAAACCACCCACCCAACCCCACAGCCCCTGAGCCCAACCCCACCAAACCCCAAACCTCTTACAAGCTTCCACAGTGATTGGTGTTTCATACCCACACCCTGCCAACCCTATGACCGACAAGTCGCCACAGGATGCGATGCTCATGAATCAGACTTGGGAGAAGTTCGATGCTGTGTACGAGGAGCTGCAGGGTTCAAGGGTATCTAGGAGCTTGGGAGTTGTTAGGAGCTGAGGGTTTTCGGAGTTCAGGGTTTTGCGGCCCTTTCGAAGTTTTGGACCTCTTTCTTCAGATGAAGGGCTGAAGGAATTCGATGCAATGCCCCAAGCTGCAAGGCAGCTTCTTGGGAGGGTCCTTACTGGTTCTTTGATATCGTGTACGGGGGCCTCAAGGTGCCTAGGTTCCCAGGCTCAAGATGAGTCGTGGCTTCGAGGATCCCACATGACATGCCAAGCCCTTGATTCGTATGCCCGTATCGCGGAGCCCAGCAGTTTCATCCGGGCCCTCAGCCCACAAACTGAAGTTCGTCCTAAAAGAAGGCGGCTGTGAAAGCCTTTGAAGTTTGCGACCTGTCAGCACAGGCCTAGGACAGATGCACAGAGTTCTACTCCATGAGTCCGGTCCGCAAACGAGAGCCCGAAGCAACCTCAAACTACGCCAGGTCGCCCCTTTGCCGAATGAACACTGAACACCAAGTTTCTACACCCTAAACCCTAAACCCTAAACCCTAAACCCTAAACCCCAAACCCTAAACCCTAAACCCTAAACCCCAAACCCCAAACCCTAAATCCCTAAACTTAAGACCCCAAACCCGAAGCCCCTGTATGCTCCAAGTGAGTTGCGAGGCGAAGAGCCGGGCCGCTGCCTATCTCCACGACGCGCCCAAGCGCCCAGATGTGTGCCAGGGAGGGTTTGTGCGGGGTTTAGGGTTTAGGGTTTAGGGTTTAGGGTTTAGGGTTTTAGGGTGCTACTGTCAAAAGTCATGAGTTCCAAGGCGCCATGGTAAAAGAGAACCTGAAGAGCTGAGGCGCAGGACAAGGCTTCAGCCTTAACAGGAGCCACAGGGCAAGAAGGGAACCCTTTAGAGAGGACCTTAACACTGCCCACGTCGGCCACCTGCCAGCCCAGGGAGGGCCTAGGGTTTAGTGTTTGGGAATTCTAGGAACCCTGTAGGGTTTAGTGTTTCGGAATTCTAGGAATTCTCTAGAATCTCTAGCATTTTCGATAGAAGCTGGTAGAGTAGATCATCGAGTGCCCTAAGTGCCCGAGGCCCCGCACAACAACTCCCAGGTTGGAGAGGTTCTCGAACCCGAAGCTTAAGTTCTTGTGGCTCTTCTCCTCCACAGCCGTCCGGGGCCTTGCTGTAGGGTTTAGGGTTTTTGGGGCTTTAAGGGGTTGCATGGCTTTAGAGCTTTAAGGTTTAAGTCTTCTCCTTCAGCAGGTCGGGTGGTTTTTGTGTTGTAGTGCCAGGGGTTCTCGGGTTGAGGGCTCAGCTTGCTGGTTGCCTTTAAAGGCATGAACGGAATCTGTCTTTTGGAGAACAGCGCTCCCGAGGTCTGTTATTGAATCCTAGGTCGATAGGTTTTGCGCCCTCTGAAGTAGGACTTGGCAACAACGCAGGGTGATTCTATGGCAGGGTAAGAAGTAGTTCAAGAGGCTGGGGTCTGACTCTCTTTGCCTCTGAGAAGCCCCAAGCCCAGAACAACCCTTGACCCTGCAGAGAGTCTTAACAGAGACACAACGTTACCATTACGCTGCCTGGAGAAGGTATCTTAAGCCCTCATCCCAAAGCTGCGAAGCCCCAAGCTCCAAACCGGCCTACAGCGTATACCCTAAACCCTCTAGTTAAACCCTCAAAGCCCCTTAAACCCTGAACCCTAAACCCTCTGAACCCCCAAAGCCCCCCAAACCCTAAGCCCTAGACCCTAGACCCTAAACCCGAAACCCCAAACCCTCTCGCAAAGCCCCTCCTTCCCCATATTGCAGCGATCCCTACGTCCCCTGAACCTGCCAGAAACCCGTAACCCTCCAAAACCCGACTGCAGTAAGCCCTAAACCGCCAATCCGAGGTGTATGGCAACATGGGGCAGCTGAACTACTCCTCATCCAACTCATGGTTGGATGCGTTGTCCCGTCATCGGAATGCGCCGGGGTGCCTGGAGGAAGTGTAGGGCTCAGGGTTTTAGGGTAGAGGTTGATATCACAAGAAGCATTCCCAAGGTAGCATGCCCCTCCAAACGATTTGACGGCAACTTGGCCGCTTCAATCATTGGGCATATCCCCCACAACCAGGAAGCGTAGCCCTAAGCCCCAAGTGTGATCAGTGTCTCTAGCTCCTGTATCGTAGTGGAGTTGCCTCCTGGGTTTGATTCAGAAGTCGGAGTGCGCAATCTTGGACCAACAGGGCCCTTGCAGTTGTTCATGTCACCTGTACTGCCTTCCACCAACGCGCCACCAACTCCTTCGGCAGGTCGGCAGATTCGATTCTAGCATAACCAAGCTCAAAGTACAATGCTGCTACATGTTTCCAAAGCCGTAGGCGGACAAAGCTACCGGTGGCTCAACTCTGCATGCCTGAAGCAAGCCGTGTTCCGCGAACTCCTTAGAGCATCCAAGTCTGTGCTACACCCTAAACCCACGAGCACTGAAACCTCCCCCCCACCCCAAACCCCACGGATTGCATTGACTCCAAGGCCGCGTCAACCCCAAACCCCAAACCCCAAACCCCAAACCCCAAATCCCAAACCCCAAACCCCAAACCCCAAACCCCAAACCTCAAACCCCAAGCCCCAAGCCCTAAACCCCAAACCCCAAACCCGAAACCCGAAACCCGAAACCCTACACCCCAAACCCGAAACCCTGAACCCTGAACCCTGAACCCCAAACCCCAAACCCCAAAACCCCGAAACCCCGAAACCCTAGACCCCAAACCCTAAACCCCACGACCCAAATCCTAAACCCAGGCTCGGGAAGCCCTGCGCTGCGCCACAGCTGGGGGCCGTGAGTGGGTTCAGGGTTCAGGGTTCAGGGTTCAGGGTTCAGGGTTTAGGGTTTAGGGTTTAGGGTTTAGGGTTTAGGGTTTAGGGTTCAGAGAGTTTAGACGGGGCCTTGTGGGTGTTTTGGTGTTCTGCGATCGAGTCAAGGCGCTCTTACAGGGTTTAGAAGTGTTAACGGGAGGTGGAGACTTGTACGACGTCTCTTGACGGATTTAGGAGGTGAAGACTGTTGTTGGACTCCTCGGAGATTGGGTGGGTTAGGATTTTTGCAGTTGAAACGTGATGGTGTCTTTGACCTGGGTGTCACTGGGTGTTTTGTGTCGAAAGACTTTGCCTTGGCATGACGGCTGTCGGAGGCGATTTCACGCCTGCTGCTGGGGGTTGGTGCGATGTTTCTCACGAGACGCCATGGGGATTCCGATATGGGCTCGCAGGTGAGAAGTAAGCAGTAGGTTGAGGGTGGCGTCTCGGCGAAGAGGTTTGACTTGGAAGCCAGAGCTGTTTGGCGGCTTGCTGGGACATTACAATCTCAGCGCTGGTTCCACATGCTTGTGACCTGAAGCCATGTGCCCTAGCTCAGGTGGGGCGCCTGGGGTGAAGTTGGGATGGCTGCCAACTTAGACGATGCCTCGCAAAGGCTGGGCATGGGGAGCAGCAGCAGTTCATGAGTTCAGCGTTTAAGGTTTGAAGGTTGGAAGCTTTTGGCTGCGGCTTAGGGGGCCCGCGACGCTTGTACAACACACAAAAAAACATAAGTGTAGCAGACATAAACATGATACGTGACTGTATTCACAACGAGGGCTTCAGCTGATGAGTGTGGGCCCCCTTCAGACATCATCAGAGTCCTTCCAGTTTCAGGGACGTGTCTCAAGAATTTGCACGTAGGGTGTGAGTGCCGATGGCTTCCCGACGGATGTCTCCCCGTTTCTTGTCCTCAGCCAAATCACAGCTCGGTGGCATTATTTTCCCGCTATAGGATGGGTTCCTCAAGCCGTTCAGTGCTAAGGGCTTGAGGGCTGAGAGCTTTGATCAGGGCGTTGGTGTCGATGTGAAGAGCTTGACATTCTGTTTAGGGGCTTTGGGTGGTTCAGGGGTGTAGGGCTTTGTGTAAGTTGGCTCAGGGTTGCTTCGGGAGCTTCTGATCTAGTCGGTGGCCGCGCGCGCTTCTTAGCTTTCGCGCATGGCTCGCGACAATCGCGCTTCTAACTCCCGGATGTTGAAATTTCTGCTCGGGACGTTTTTTCATGAAAATCATCGAAAGATCTTAGAAACTACGTTAGCTATGGATCTTGTGGGATGGCCAAAAATCAATGGTGCCAGCACGTGTCGCGCACGCTTCTTAGCTTTCGCGCATGACTCGCGATAATCGCGCTTCTAACTCCCACATATTGAATTTGCGCTCGGAAGGTCTTGTTCGTGAAGCTCCTCGAAAAAACGTAGAAACTACATTAGCTATGGATCTTGTGGGATGGCGGGCTAGATCTGAGGCTTTTGAGAGGTTGGGGTTCACGTAGGGTCCAAGTCTTGGAGAGCTTCGAACCCACAGGCGCATGGCTCAAAGCCCCATGCCGCCATTCACAAACGCCGGGGCCCCGGCACCGTGTTACGGCGCCGACGGCGAGAGGCCAGTGGTGACTGAAGTAACGTAGGAGTCGGAAATATCTACTAATAGTATTCCCTTATGGTCCCTTCACATTTATACTCTAATAACCCCCAAAACCCAACTCCAATTATTACGGCACGAGCGGAGAGTCATGAACCACCCCCTCTATGGTCCCTGAAAAGGCTTAAAAAAGTACCAAAATCACTCCTCTCTCCAAGCCCAAGAACTAGTGAGGTTGGAAGGGGGCTCTGAAAGGGTAAGCCCTGCCGAACGAAGTTTCGAGCCGATGAACTGCAAACCCCGAACCCCGAACCCCGACCCCCGAACCCCGAACCCCAAACCCCGAACCCTAAACCCCCCAAACCCCCTAAACCCCCCAAACCCCCTAAACCCCCTAAACCCCCTAAACCTCTTAAACCCCGTAAGCTTGAGGCCGAAGGCCTCTTCGGCCTCGAATGCGGGCTGAGGAGACTGAAGCACCTGGCGGGTTTGGGGTGCAGGCTTTAGGGTTTAGGGTTCAGGGTTTAGGGATTTGGGGTCTAAGGTTCAGGGTGTAGGGGCTCTGGCAGATTTTCGAGTGACTTATGCAGTTTCCTCCTGCTTGTTGGGGCTGGTATGGTTAGAGCTATGAGCCTCACGGGTGCCCTCTTTACTTTGCTTTTTCTTAAATGGGCTTTCGGGTTTGGGTTTTAGGGTTTAGGGTTATAAGCCCGATTCAACCAAAGAAGCCAGAGGAACCTAGCATCGGGTGTTGGATGGGGCCCATATGGCTTGTGCTCCTACAAGTGTTCTTCTTCAACGACACCTCCACTGAGCTTCTGACGCTTGAAAGGAGGGAAAGGTTGCTTGTCAAGGGCCTCAATGGTACGTACCATGTAATATAGTGTAGAATACATAGTACATGGTATACACTGTGTTGCATATAATATGTTGCATGTCATCGACCGGGCCTTGCAGAACGGGCTCAAGAGACGCTCGCAAAGATGTCGTCCTGGTTCTCCTGGAGCCCAGCAGCAGGCAGAGGGTCCTTGGGTTTGGGGGCTTAGGGCTGTGCGAGAAGGGCAGAAGAAGCTCACGGCTAGTCCAGTTGTCGTCCGGCATGGCAGTGCGCTGCTGATAGTAGCATGGCCTACCGTAGCCGCCACTCAACCTCTACACCCTGAGCTAACTAGGTGGGTTGACGCGACGGCCGTTGAGAGAAATCCCCCAAGGCCCGCCCAAAAACAAACCCCAAACTTTCAAATCCTACGCCCAGCTAGGGCTGCTTGGCCTTACCCCGCGCTGCGGGCGCCCGCCAGCCTGCTGCGTGGCAGCCCTGGCCTCGAGAGGGCTGAGGGCGGGCACTGGGTGGGTTAACAGCTCAGGGTGTACCCTCCGCCAACTGCGAGCCTTTAGGGGTCTCTAGTGGTCTTTACTTTTGAACCTTTGCATGCCCTCCTGGACCAACCTGAAGAGAAGAACATCAGGCAAAAGACGCGAGAAAGCATTCACACATGTGAAGAAACTCATGTGTATGTTGCTTGTAATGTTTCCAACTGTGTCGAAGCTTCGCGTCGCGCTCTTGCTCACTGGTTTCGTTCGATTCCATTCTGGGATTCTCAAGGGGCAGCGTGACAACTCCAGACTGAACCTGGGGTCTTCCCCACAAGACGCCTTGCTGCCGAGGACTTTGACGAGATTTGCGAGGCCGTAGATCGAGTGGCGAGCTCCAGCAGAAATCTACCAGGTTTTTTTTTGTCAGGGGTATTAGTTATTCCTACAATCCCCCCTACATCTCACCAACCATAGCACCACTTCTTCCCCAGTACACATACAAGTATAGGAATATCCGATTACCTCATCCATATCAAGGGATGATTCCTATACTCCCATTACACTTCCCCCAAAGGTCACCACCACTCCCCCACTACCAAGACCAGTATAGGAATAGCCAACTACCTTCATCCATTTTCCCATCTCAAAGTGGGCAAGGGTTCCCTCATAGATTTTAGGTCTAGTTTCAAAGGTTATGTGACACGATGCCGGTCATGGTGCGCTAACACTGCCCGAGACCAACCACGCAGGTTCCCCTGCATGCGTGACATGAACATGAGGTTCATAGAAGCCCAAACGCCACGTACTGCATGCAGGGCTTTGTGCAGATGCAACTCTCAGCCCATCGTACAAGAGCGAAGGTAGATGCGCCGGACTGGAATGCCGTGTGGATGGAAGCAAAGGAAAGATATGACGAAGCAGACAGTGTGGAGAGAGAAGTCAAGCCCATCCTCCTCAGGTCACAAACCCCAAACGCTACTCGCTGAATCCCAAACCCCTCAAAGCTCAGGAGATTTGCGGGAGCAGAAGAGCTCATAGAAAACAGTGGCGCGCTGGCCGCAAGAAGCTCTCCTTCTCTGTTACAGCTAGAGCTGTTGCTTTTGTGGAGGCACCCCCCCTTGAAGGGTCTTCAATCTCTTGCACGGTTGAAGAGGGTCTTGGGTGGGCTGGTGACACCCCTGTCTTGGAGTCTCTGTTGGAGGGTCTTGGAGGCTCTGTTGGGGCTGGGTGACTCCCCTCTTGGAGGGTCTTGAAGGTCCTCCCTTCCCACTTTTACGCCTCCCCCATGCCCACCCCCCTGCCCATCGCCTGCCCATCCCCTGCCCATCCCCCTCCCCCCCTCCCCCTGCCCCCCGTGCAACCCAATGCGACTTTTGGTTAGCGGTTGACGGGTTTTGTTTTTTGTGTTGAGTTGCAAGGGTTAGGCCCTTTTCGGGATTTGGGTTCAGGCCGTTTGGTTTCGGCATCTGGTCTTACGTAACAGTTCTGTAGTCAAGATTAGAAATCGACATTCTTGGAGTCCTTGCCCCGTATTTACAAGACCTATGCTGGAGGACCCACTATGATTTTTCATTGTTGCGGATGTTGGAGTATGCCTAATTAGGTCCTTGCAATGACTATGGACGATCTTTATAGCCGTGAGTCTTCTCGACTACGAAGTATGACCTTCTACTCTAAGAAAGGTCTCTAGTTCAAAGGAGTGTATCTGCTACAACGCATGTCAAACGAAGTGCTATGACGAACAAAGTATGTTTGTAGCACTTGCCGTGCGAAGTGCAAATCGTCGTCGCAGTTGCAGAGCCCTCCTACACTCCCTCCTTTGTTACAGAAACCCTATGGCACCTTGTGGATTGTTACATAACGTACGAATTCTTCCAACACCCGACAGACGCCCTCTAGTCAGGCCGAACTTTTTCATACAAGGTGGCTGCTTGGCAAATTCTCAGTTGCTTTTTCTCTCGAAAATAGAAGGGACTCTTTGCCATCGTAACCCCAAACAGACGATAACCTCAGGCAAGCGCAAGCCCTCGAGCACCATTACTTCCTGGTCGTTCTGTAATGCAGACAAAAGCCAATGATGTATGCCGCGCCTGAAACAGTCCTTGGTTGAGTTGAAAAATTGCTTGCTTCGGGTTCTTAGTCGGGAATTCGGGAGTTAGGCGCCGGGCATAGTCTCTTAAAAGGTTCTTTATTAGGTGGACATGCGGCCCCTAAGAACTACTAAGTTTGGGAATTTTCCCCCATGCCCGCTTTGGGTGGTGGACTTTCCGAGCTCTTAAGACCTGAGCCCCGAACCCCAAACTCTAGGGCTTAGTGTGGTGTTTAGGCTGAAGAGGGTTCCGGCCTGTCTTTGAAGCCGACGATGGGGCCTTAATCCCTTTGTCCTGAAGGTCGGCACCAGGGCTCATGGTTTGAGGTGAGGTTGGATCAGCCTCGGCAGCCAGAGGGTCTTGCACTTGGGGAACTAGGGCAGGGTTCGTAAGCTTTAGGCCCACCTACAAGCAGCAGCATGAATGCAAGAATGCCTCAGGCTTCCCTTCCTGGGAGACACAACCCGAAAGCGTCCCTCAACCTTCAACCTTCAACCCTACACCAGCCCGAAACCTGAGCGTCCATCGGTGTGTCCGAGGTCCCCCACAGGGCAACATGGCAGTCTCCACGCCACGAGGTGCGGTTCAACCGGGGGTTTCGGGACTTGTTGACTGCAGTGTCAGTTTCAAACAGAGCCACACGAAGCCAAATGATTGCCAGGTTTTTGGGGTGCATGGGACATCAGAGCATCGCAGGTGAGATGCAGACAGGTTCTGGGTGTGGAGGCTTGGGGAGGATGTCCAAACGAAGCGAGACCGACACCAGACCGCCAGAATGTGTCTGTGTGTGTGTGTGTTGATTCTTGTGAAGCCTTAGAAAAAAGCTCCCAAAGTCTGCCTTTTTTGCCAGGACACATGTCATTGCAATGCCGTATACAATTCGTTTTTTTCCCGAAAGCATCGCGAAGGGTTCATCCGTGCGGAGCCCTCTGACCCAACAACATAGAGTGAAGTACATAGGGTCAAGTGCATAGAGTTAAGTGCATAGAGTGAAGTGCATAGAGTGAAGCGCGTAGAGTGAAGTGCATAGAGGGAAGTGCATAGTGTGAAGTGCATAGAGTCAAGTGCATAGTGTGAAGTGCATAGAGTGAAGTGCATAGAGTCAAGTGCATAGAGTCAAGTGCATAGAGTGAAGTGCATAGAGTCAAGTGCATAGAGTGAAGTGCATAGAGTCAAGTGCATAGAGTGAAGTGCATAGAGTCAAGTGCATAGAGTGAAGTGCATAGAGTGAAGTGCATAGAGTGAAGTGCATAGAGTGAATGCATAGAGTGAATTGCATAGAGTGAATTGCATAGAGTGAAGTGCATGGAGTGAATTGCATAGAGTGAAGTTGAAGTGAATAGAAAGTGCGAGATTTACGTAGAATTTAGTAGACCTACGTACCCAGTCCTAGATTTCTAAATTAAAATTACTCTTTCTAATTAGAATTACTCTTTCTAAGGCGGCGGGCTGGGTTGACATCGCCAATCGGGATTGCAACCCTCTGCGGGTTTCGGCGTGGTCGCGGTGCTAAAACCGTCGTTTTTTACGTTTCTTGATTTGCGCGGACAACCCTCTGCGGGTTTCGGCGTGGTCGCGGTGCTAAAACCGTCGTTTTTTTACGTTTCTTTCTGTGCGCGGACAACCCTCTGCGGGTTTCATCGTGGTCGCGGTGCTAAAACCATCGTTTTTTTACTTTCTTGATTTGCGCGGACAACCCTCTGCGGCTGATCGCCGGGTCGCGGTGCTAAAACCGTCGTGTTTGGTACTTTTTTTCGCGCGCGCGGACACCCTCTGCGGGTTTCGGCGTTGGCGCGGTGCCAAAACCGTCGTGTTTTTGCGTTTCCTGACATACAAACGTAACCCCTCTGCGGGTTTCGGCGTTGGCGCGGTGCCAAAACCGTCGTGTTTTTGCGTTTCTTGACATGCAAACGTAACCCCTCTGCGGGTTTTCGCGTGGTCGCGGTGCTAAAACCGTAGTGTTGTTGCGTGTTTTTTCGACTTGTGTAGTACAGACGTAGTACGCCGGGGACTTCCGTGGCTGGAAAATCGAGTTTTGTCGTACAAATGTAGTACGCCACGGACGCCCCCGGAGCTTCCGTGGCTGGAAAGTCGATTTTTGTAGTACAGACGTAGTACACCGCGGATACGCGGAGCTTCCGTGGCTGGAAAGTCGACTTTTGTAGTACAGACGTAGTACGCCCGGGACACCCGGAGCTTCCGTGGCTGGAAAGTCGAGTTTTGTCGTACAAATGTAGTACGCCACGGACGCCCCCGGAGCTTCCGTGGCTGGAAAGTCGATTTTTGTAGTACAGACGTAGTACACCGCGGATACGCGGAGCTTCCGTGGCTGGAAAGTCGACTTTTTGTAGTAAAGACGTAGTACGCCGCGGACGCCCTGGGCGCATGAAAACACCGCAAATAGCATGGTAACGGACATCTGGGTGCTTGAAAACACCGCAAATAGCATGGTAACGGACATCTGGGTGCATGAAAACACCGCAAATAGCATGGTAACGGACATTTGGGCGCTTGAAAACACCGCAAATAACATGGTAACGGACTTCCGCGCGCGTGAAGACACGGGGATGTTTTTGTCCTTTCTCGTTGAAAACCTCGCAAATATCGTGGGACTCGAATTCCGGGAAAACCTCGCAAATATCGTGGGACTCGAATTCCGGGATGTCGAAACCCTCGCAAGTATCGTGGGACTCGAATTCCGGGATGTCGAAACCATCGCAAATATCGTGGGACTCGAATTCCTCGAAAACCTCGCAAATAGCGTGGGACTCGAATTCCGGGATGTCGAAACCCAACCTCGCAAGAAAACCTCGCAAATATCGTGGAACTCAAATTCCGGGGCGTCGAAAACCTGGGAAATTTCGTGGGACTGGAATGTGAATGCCATGCAGCGGACCGGGAAAAAAGTGATCTCGTTTTGGAGGGAAGGCGCGTGCCGCGACCAGCCACTGGAGCTCGGCGTTGTCTTCAATGCCGATGAAAAGTGTACAGAGTTGACCACAAGTGCATGGCATTCAACTCCACACACTTGAATGCCATGCAGTTCCATACACGTCCACTGGACAAGTGCAGTGTACAAGTTGACTATGCAACCATGTAAGTGCATACATTTGTCCAAGTGCATGCAGTTCGAGTGCAAAGAATCAACTGCATGGAGTAACGCACGGCAAATCGATGCTTTCGGGCCATCCCTCTTCTAGTTTTTACCTGGTTTGGGCCATGGGACCACAGGGCAGAAGCCTCCACCCCAAGCACGTGGATGCCAGGAGCTTTACTGGCATGGGGCTGCTGCCGAGGCTGCCTCCCGTGGGACGGGGCTGTCTGATGGGGGTTGATCGGCATGCTGGGCTCTGAATGCTACTTCACATGGGGGACACATCGTTCCCTTCGCCTGACAAGAAGCCCTGCCGGCCACTTCTTCTTTTCATTCATCAGACGGCGCCAGCATCAATTTTGCGTAAGACTTGGGGTTTCAGCTTTTTCTATTTTTTTTTGTTCCGTTTTGTTGGGTGTTTAAACTTTCTAGGGGGATTTTCCGGGTTTCCAGGGGTTGAGGGTTGGCCCCACCAGGAACCCGTCTGGATGCCAAGCTGTGCCCGCTACAAGCTTCCCCGACCCTAAACCCTAAACCCTAAACCCTAAACCCTAAACTCTAAACCCTAAACCCTAGACCCTAGACCCTAAACCCCAAACCCTAAACCCCAAACCCTAAACCCTAAACCCTAAACCCTAAACCCTAAACCCTCGGGTTTTCTGACTCGGGGGTTCCTCTTTCTGACTCGCCCGGATTTTGGTCCCCACCCAAATTTCCATCTCAGTTTCCTTTCGTTTCCTATCCTCACGGTCGCACAGAATCAATCGTCATTCAGTCTCGAGATCAAGGATTACCACAAAGCCCCATGGTTCTTCCTTCACGTTCACTGTCACGTTTCCCGCCTATTAATTACAGCAGTTGTTTCTTTTCCATGTGCTTCTCTCCTTGACAAACCCCACTGTAGCTCAAACCTGACAGCATGTGCATCTTGAGCCAGGGGCCCCGAACCCTTCATCTCAGCTGAAAAACCCTGAGCTCCCAAGCCTCTAGACCGCGCCAGGGTGGCATCCCAGCCATGTCGGATCCCTTCAAAGGCCACGCGGATCACGCAGAGGCAAGCTTCCGGGAAGCTACAGAGGTCCCCCTTCAATATACGCCCCCCAAATACTCTAGTCCTTGATGTAGGAAAGTTTGCCACTCCGTGGAGGTTTGCCTGCTGGTTCTTGGTAGGGCATTCGGGAAGTAGGCACCCTAGATAATTTCTCGAAGGGTATAACAGGGGTACTTCAAGCCGTAATTCTCCATCAAGAGCGTATGACCATGGTGTTTCCGCACATTGTTCAGCAAACTCTCACGAGTAAAGCCCCTACACCCTCAACTGCTCGGCTGCAAAGACGTTCATCATGCTCTACTCTTACAAGATATCATTCTTCGAGCAGCAGAGCGCTGTGTAGTATCGCGCCTCTCCGAAAATGTGCTCGCTGACATCCAAAAGCAACCCCATGCTCATCGCGAGTTTTCCAGCCAGCGCGAGGATCTGCGAGCCCCCATCCCCCCCCCCCCCCCCCCCCAAGCCCCAAACCCCAAACCCCCCAAACCCCAAGCCCCAAGCCCCAAGCCCCAAGCCCCAAACCCCAAGCTGCAAGCCCCAAGCCCCAAACCCCAAACCCCAAACCCCAAGCCCCAAGCCCCAAACCCCAAACCCTAAACCCCAAACCCCAAACCCTAAACCCTAAACCCCAAACCCCAAACCCCAAACCCAAAACCCTAGACTCCAAAAAAAGAGTAAAAGCAAATCAGAGCACAGGAAAGCCTAAGGAAGCCTAACTCTCTGAACCCGATGGCGAGGATGAGTCCACAGAAGAGCCACAAGGTCAAGATGACGCAAGCGCCTCTGGAGAGGCCGAGGGTTTAGGGTTTCGGGTTTAGGGTTTAGGGTTTAGGGTTTAGGGTTTAGGGTTTAGGATTTAGGGTTTAGGGTTTAGGGTTTAGGGTTTAGGGTTTAGGGACTCAGGATCAGGTTGTGGGTTGATGGTAACTAGGCGCATGACTTGAGATGTTCCCCTTGTACTAGCAGTCCTGAATACGGATTTAGTACCAATTAAGGACTGTTAGTGTAAGGTGGCACATCCCAACGCATGACCAGTGAATCCTGGCCATAGGAGACATGCGGGGTGGAAACTGTGAAGGATCAGGTTGCGGGCTTTGGCTTGTCGTGATGAGTATGATTCCTCACTTTTAACTGCTACTCTCTTGGTACTAACGTGCTTTGTTTGCTCTAGTATCAGAGACAGTAACTGTAGCATCACTGATTCTTGTTTTCATGTATTTTTGATCTGGAGGTGGCGTGGGGTTGAATCTTTGGGTTCTACGTTCTCGGAGGCTTCACTCTCCTCGCAAACCTCCCTCCATGTTTGAGGTTCAGGGTTCAAGCTAAGGGCAAGCAACGTCGTGAGCTGAAGCCCGGCCCCCTACTGCTTGCGAGCCTTTAACAGGGAATGAGGGGATGAGGTACCCGTTCCCGCCATACATACCCTTTCAGATTACATGGGGTGCTTAATTCCGCCTTTCCCTACTTAGAGCCACCGGGAATGTTGATCCCTTCTGCTCGGGAGGCGTCCCCTTGCGCGGAGAGCGATCCGGCAGTGGAGCTCCTCTTCGGCATGAGCAACCTGTGCCCCCCGAATGCCCTAAGTGCTAAACCCTAAACCCTAAACCCTAAACCCTAAACCCTAAACCCTAAACCCTAAACCCTAAACCCTAAACCCTAAACCCTAAACCCTAAACCCTAAACCCTAAACCCTAAACCCTAAACCCTAAACCCTAAACCCTAAACCCTGGGTCAGGATGCCCAGGGTTTGCATGGAGCTCATGGCCTCCTTTAGCCGTTGACATCTTCTCAGGGTGCCAATCATCACGAAACCATCGGTGCTTGGCTCAAGGCCCTTGGGATAACATATAATGGCCCTTAGGCCTTAAGAGGATCATACTTAGGAATCTTTTTCAGAGGGTTTTCAGGGCCTCCCAAACCACTCAGGGTCTAAGCCCTCTATACCTTTCAGCCCTACAGCCTCCTTCGGTGGACCGCAAGTCCCAAGACCAGCCTGCCACGAAACGGCCTCAGGTCCCCACAGGATGCGAGCCATTTTCGCACCGCGCCCAGCCAGCTCGGGGGCGGCTTCTCGATTTTTCTAGGATGAATGTTTCTAGCTTCGGATGTTCCCCGAAAAAGACTAGTTTCGAGCAACTTTCCACTCCTGATCAGTCGCAAGCGCTTGGTTTTGGTTTCGGGTGTGTGGATTGTGCAGATACTGGCATCCTGTGTTATTTGCTGAGATGCAGTTGGCTTTTGTCGCTTGAGCAGCAGCAGAAAGCTGGCCTGCCGGCTCAGGGCAGATGGTTCAGGGTTTAGGGTTTAGGGTTCAGGGTTTAGGGTTTAGGGATCTGATTCAACGTATGCGCGCTCTCCACCTCCAACTTGGGAGGGCAGAAGAGATCCGGTGCATTCGGTGAGATGTGGCCGTCAGCGACTCTACAGTCATTGACAGACTGCGAACCTTTAATCCTCCTGGCCACTGCTGCTTTCAGAAAAGGAAGCAGATTCCGTGAACTCCCAACTCGACATGGACAAGCGAAAGCCTGATTCCCAAATGTACCAACTTCATGCAAGGACGCCAAGCAACAAAAACACACAGACACACGAACGTGCAGCAACTCTGCCCCCACCTAAGTTGGGGAGCAGCAGAGCAGCATCAAGTTCCCCTTTCCGTTGGTGGCCGCCAGCGTGTATCAATAGGAGCTTTGTATCCACCCAATAGCAGCCCAGCTTCGGAAAGAACCACCGCGCAAAATGTAGGAGCATGTTGTTTCTCTGTCTCCCAAGCAGGAAACATCCTGAAACCGTCAACCTTGCCTGGCCTAAGCCCTAAACCCTAAACCCTAAACCCTAAACCCTAAACCCTAAACCCTAAACCCTAAACCCTAAACCCTAAACCCTAAACCCTAAACCCTAAACCCTAGACCTTAAACCCCAAACCCTAAACCCTAAACCCTAAGGTCCTAAAATCGCCCTGTGCCACTGCCTTTGCTTCTCTGCATGACAGGGCCCAGCCTCCCGGAGCGGTCCAGGGGATTCCGCCGCTTGCCGGAAAGAAGCGAGGATTTGTGGGGATGGCAAGGTTTCGGGTTTGGGGTTTAGGGTTTCGGGTTTCGGGTTTCGGGTTTAGGCTTTAGGGCTTAGGGTTTCGGGTTTGGGGTTCCTTTGCGGTACCTCAAAGTATAAGGATGTGGAAATCAGGATTCTTAAGGCACGTGTGGGGTGTAGGGTTTAAGGTTTAGGCCGCGGGCTAAGGGTTTACATGCCGAGGTTCCTGGCAGCCGCCCGCACTGGGCTTGGTCGAGGCAGGCCCTGGCTACGGTGAGGGTGGCCAGGGCTGCCGAAAAGAGTTTTTCGGGTGGTTTTTGGTGGCCGAACCTAAGGGCGCACTCCAAGGGTTTTCGGGTTTAGGGTTTGGGGTTAGGAGAAATTCAGACGGCAAAACATCCGAAGTCTGTTGGCTTCGAAGGCTTGATTGGTTTTAAATTGAGGCCCGCGTGCCCAGGACGCCAGCGTCCCAACAAGCAACCGAAGCACCCAACCCCCGAATCACGTGGCACTAACCCGGATCTTAATCCAAGTTCGGAACAGCAACTGCTAAAGCGCCAATCCGTCGACCTCAAACCAGAACGCAAATCTCTGCATGCGATTGAAAGGCTGGGCTTGTGGCAAACAGCTCACTTCAAAAGCACGATGTCCTCACCCACCAACAAAGCCAAGTTTCTGCCCACCCTTCCCAAAACCCCCAAATCCTGCACCCTACCACCCACAACCATCCCCACAGAGCCAAGCCATCTCACTTCGCAGGACCAGGAGGATACAAGGCCACCGGGGGACTATGGGGCCCGCAGCGCGGGAGTCGAGGTTTCGGCCCTCAACCCTGACCATGGAATAAGGGGACTTTCCCTTTAGGAGTCGCCGGCGCCAAGCAGCTTGGTGCGACACAACAAGACCTCTGGTCCCTTTCCTGTAAATCCACTCAGCTTTTAATTGGGAATGCATGGATTGAGATTTCGGAGCCTTTTGTGGCTGAGAACTTAGGGCCGCCGTGCCTGAAGCCTACTGGCTTCCAAAACCGAAACAGCAAAGACAAGAGCTGCACCAATCCGTCCTGAATCTCGACCTAAACTGAAATTTGAGCTTGAAAGGGCTTCCGGCTGTTTTCAGGTTTTCATGTTGGGGTTGACAGTCCCAAATCCTAAAGGTCCTAAACCCAAATCCTACGCCAGCCCTGTCCTCAACCTTAAACCCTAAAACCCCGCCAGCGGGTCTCTGATCGCCTCGGTTTTAGGGTAAAACCGGCTTGCGGTCATGAATCGCCATCCACAGCAACCCTCCTAAAGCCCCTAAACCCCCTTATTTGGCGCCCCTACACCCCTAAACCCTACCCCCCCCCCCCCCCCCCCCCCCCCCCCCCCCCCCCCCCCCCCCCCCCCCCCCACCTCCCCCCACCTCCCACCCAAGCAACAAAACCCATTTCAGGCCTCCCTCTTCACCCCACTGGCATCAGGCCGAGCGCCTCGGGAGCGCTGTGGGGGGGGGGTTTAGGGGTTTAGGGGTTTAGGGGTTTAGGGGTTTAGGGGTTTAGGGGTTTAGGGGTTTAGGGGTTTAGGGGTTTAGGGGTTTAGGGGTTTAGGTGTTTAGGGGTTTAGGGGTTTAGGGGTTTAGGGGTTTAGGGGTTTAGGGGTTTAGGGGTTTAGGGGTTTAGGGGTTTAGGGGTTTAGGGGTTTAGGGGTTTAGGGGTTTAGGGGTTTAGGGGTTTAGGGGTTTAGGGGGCTTTGGGGCTGTAGGGTTTCGGGGTTGGTGAGGGGATGTAGTGGTTGGTTGGTTTGTTTGTTCGTGCAACGGTTTAGTTGTAGAGGCTCGCCTACATGAGCCCCTAAATGATCCTCTCCCTGAACCCTAAGAAAACCTCTCGAATCGTAGTTCTACACTAGGAACCCCTCGCCTCAGAATCCCGAAGTCGGAGCTGCAGGAAACCAAATTGTCACCAAAATCCTTCCGTGCAGTGTGCTGACTGAGACAGTGGTTCCGCCATGTATGTTCACGGCTTCGGATTTCCACTCTTTGAAGCTCTGCGCCCCCAAACCACCCTGTTCCTCCATTCCTGGGACTGCCCTAGGACCCCTCCCTTCTCTGGGCCTTCTGGGACCCCCCCTCAAACCATGTGGCAGGCCGAAACCGAGTGGCGGCGGCAGAAGGATGCCCAGCAAAAGCACGACCAGGCAACACGTTCTCGGCCGTAAACACCTCCTGATCGGGGTTTTGGGGGTTGGCCGGGTTTAGCGTTTAGGGTTTAGGCCCCCTTTAACCTCCCCAAAACCGCAAGCCCCCGAATTCCTCTCATGGATGCAACAAAGGCTTGGTCTCCTCAATCCCGAAGCCTTCAATTCCAGACCCCCCAGCTCCTCAGTTACTCCTGCAAATCGTCCCGAAATCCGAAACCCCAAGCCGCCTGAATCCACTGAGAGGGTGTTGCAAAAGAGAGGGCGCACCCGAAAGCGCTCCGGGAGGTTGAGCATCTCTACGCGCAGCTTCAGGAGTTGGGTGCAGGGGGGGGGGGTCTTTGGAGGGCTTCGGGGGATGGGGGCTGTAAAATTCGGATCCGCAAGTTTGGGGCATGCAGTTCGCTCACTGTTAGGGCGCAGAATTCGCGGCCGCGCCGTGGGCCCAGTTTTGGAACCGCAGAATTGTCGTTTTGGGGCCGCGCTTTTGGCGCCAAGTATTTGTTTATTTGTCGGGCTGCTTTGTCTTCCCACCCCGGCGACCACTTTTCGGTGGTCCGGTTGCCGACCCGCTCGGCGGGCCCAAAAAACTGACCCAAGCACAGTATGCTCATTGATGACGATGAAGAAGAATACCACTGTGAAGTGCACATGTTAACCACATGACAGGCGCATGGAAGAAGCATACTTAGGAACAAGGATATTCAGAATCAGGAGAAGCAGAAGTGTGAGACAAATAGCAACAAGACGTATACCAAGAGAACCAAACATATGATGACTGACGAGAATGAGGAGGTACTCCAGTTCCAAACCCCAGCAACAAACATGAGTTTTTGTGAAATGCTGGCTGGCGCGTGGCCAGCCGAGCCTTCGCCTTGACTTTTTCGAACATCGCCGGAAAGCGGCAGCAACTAGTAGTCATTCGTGTGGCTGCGCCCATGGTGCCTACCGGGCCTACCCCTGTCCATGTCCCCCCAAAACTGCCCAACACGTCGACATCGTCAGAAGCAGCTTCCGTGCCGCCAGCAAGCCCCAAGCGCGCACCAAGCGCTGTGACAGCTGAGTAGTCTTCTGACCATTTTTGGTCGTGTGCAGCAAAGCAGGACGAGTAACAATAAGAACAACGCTTGACGAAGACTCTGCTGGAAGCACGTGAACGAAAGCCTCCCACTGCAATTGAAGATGCGCTGGGAACTGGACACTGGAGAAGATGGCTTCAATGCCCTTCAAGTTCCCTAAACTTTTCCATACTTTTCCCGAACCCCTAAACCCGAAACCCTATACCCTAAATCCCCCCTATACCCTAAATCCCCCCGGGAGGAGCTGACCCAGCAAAAGCACGCGCAGGCCGGGTCCAGGGTGGACAGGGTTCCCTTTCGAAGCCCTGGGTTTAGGGTTTAGGGTGTCGGGTTTAGGGTTTATACCCAAGGGCGGGGTAACAACATACAACAATCATGGGCTGATAAGGGTAAACTGGGATTCCCCTTGTGGAGGAAGCCCTGGCGCGTCGGCACGCCGAAGGGGTGGAGCAAGCGAAGCTCGAGTACGTGGCTTTGGCATGAAAGGGAGGCTTTGATTCCGAATCCTGTTCTTTTCCGGCACCGAAACGAAACCCCTAACCCCTAAACCCTAAACCGTAAACCTTAAACCCTAAACCCTAAACCCATGAGGCCCTGAAGGCCCTGAAGGCCCTGACATTTGGTGCCTGCTTTGCGTGTTCTTTTGGGTCGATGAGACGATCCAAGGCCCCAAACTGACTTCTGGAGGCCATGAACTCGTATAAGGTTTTGGGTTTCGGCCTAAGGCATGGCAACAACGAAGGAGTAGAACCTCGCGGTTTTCGCATCGTTAACAATCGCTTGACGAATCGCTGCACGAAGCTACAGGGGCACACACACACACATACGCTCACGGTGCGCAAGCATGCTACGTGAGCGCAAACTGACACTAAAGGCTGAAAGCACGGATCCAAACCACCTCTCTTCAAGTACCCCAAATCCTCGCAACGAGAACCCTTCATGACCACTTGGCCTGGAGCTTTCAGCCTCGCTCGGCCGACGGGGCCCTGTCAGCCACCTAAACCCCCATAAACCCTGCACCCAAAGCGCCAAGGAAGAAGCAACCCGCCGACTGCGTGCGGCAGAGTCGGAGCTGTGGCAATGGAAGGCGCGGCAAACTTGTGGGAGCCCAGAGTTGGGGCTAAGGGTTTAGGATTTAGGATTCAGGGTTCAGGGTTCAGGGTTTAGGGTTTGGGGTTTCGGGTTGCGGGTTTAGGGTTTGAGAGGCCGCAAGAAGCTCTTGCGTGATCGTTGGCCCCTTAAATTCAGCTCGACAGCCGATCTTCGAAGGTCGGTTTTGCAGCAGACTTACAGGGGGGTTTAGGGTTTAAGGGTTTAGGGATTAAGGGTTAAGGGTTTAGGGCTTAGGGTTGAGGGTTTAAGGGTTGAGGTGCGAGGGTTTAAGGGTTAAAGGGGTTAAAGGTTTAGGTTTAAGGTTAAAGGGTTAAAGGGTTAAAAGGTTAAAGGGTTAAAGGGTTAAAGGGTTAAAAGGTTAAAGGGTTAAAGGGTTAGACGGTTAAAGGGTTAAAGGGTTTACGGGCTTAAGGGTTAAAGGGTTAAAAGGGTTTAAGGATTTAAGGGTTAAGGGTTTCAGGATTTAAGGGTTCAAGGGTTTAAGGGTTTAGAGTTTAAGGGCTCTCTTGTTTTTTGCTGTGTCGTCTCTGTCGGGGCAGAGGAAGCCTTTCCTTCTCGGTGTTGTACAACCCGCGGACCAACGAAGACTCTTGTTACTCTTGTGCTTGCGCCGGCAAAGACACACGTAGCCATCTTGCTACACCCTAAATCCTAAACCCTAAATCCTAAATCCTAAACCCTAAACCCTAAACCCGAAATCCTAAACCCTGAACCCTAAATCCTAAATCCTAAATCCTAAACCCTAAACCCTAAACCCTAAATTGCAGCTTCCTAAAGCTGCCAAGGCCTCAAGTCACATGCCTATCACTATGCTCCGACGGAGACTTTGCATCTGCTCCTGCCTGTCAGTTCTCCCAATCCTGTTTCTTATCCTGAACCTGAAACCCTAACGCCCAAACCACAAAAAGCTACACCCGAAACCCACCCTAAACCCTATACCTTAAACCCTAAACCCTAAACCCTAAACCCTAAACCCTAAACCCTAAACCTGAAACCCTAAACCCTTTTTCACTCTTTTGGGGGCCCCTGGTTGCAACATGTCTTCTTCGGGGTACCCACAGAAAGGGATTCTGGAGACCTGAGGGCCGGTTTAGGGTTTAGGGTTTAGGGTTTAGGGTTTAGGGTTTAGGGTTTAGGGTTTAGGGTTTAGGGTTTAGGGTTTAGGGTTGGTCCAGACTGTCTTTGACCCAACCCGGTTTGCTTTAGGGCTTTTGGGCTTTCAGGTTTTAGGGTTTTCCGGTTTGGGGCAAAAGAACCCCCACGACAACAATTGAGAGACCCAACTTCTTAAGGAACACTCTGGCCTCAGGAGGAGGAGCGGGTGAACCGCAGGGAAGAGGAGGCCGCAAGAATGCGACGTGAGGACGCGGCTGGAGGGGTGAAGGGCGACTTTTCCTGTGCGTGCAGACTCTCTGGGTTTGGGGTTTTGGGGTTTTAGGGTTTAGGGTTTAGGGTTTTAGGGTTCAGGAGGACTCTGCTACCTGATTTTGGAGGGTAACTGGTGTCAGCCCGCCGAGTTCCTTCTCGGAATATTTGCCCCTTCAAAGCTGGAAATGGGCACCCCTTACATGTTCGAGTGGGTCTTGAATGACCACGTGTAGCCCGCTTGCACATTAGGGGGTAGCTTGGCTAAAAGCCCACCCAACCCCCCGAAGCTCCGAAGAATTCGAAGAGCGCAGGAAGAGCAAACCCAGCGCATTGAGGAGGAAGTCGAGAAGCGGATTCAAGACAAGGCCGCCATGGATCCTTCAGGGTTTAGGGTTTAGAGGGAGTGTAGGGTCGAAAAACCTTCAACCCTAAACCCTCCAAACCCTAAACCCTAAACCCTAAACCCTAACCCTAAACCCTAAACCCTAAACCCTTGAACCGCCTTTGCCAGGTCCAGGCCGAGCTGCAGCGGCGACTTGCTGCCGAGGAACGGCGCCAGCGCGAGGTCGAGGAGATCGCTACATGTAGGGTTTAGGGTTTAGGGTTTAGGGTTTAGGGTTGTGCTTGGGAGGGGGTGGGAGGAGGCATTTCTTGGACGGGGCCGGGGTGTGGGGGGGTTCAGTGTTCACGGCTGAACCTGAACCCTAAACATGCACTACATCCTAAACGCGGTACGTCCTATGAATCCGAACCTCGCTAGTATATGCGCCCTGACACGCGAAATAGCCCTAACCCCTAAACTTCAAGCACGATCTCGCGCTAAACGTCCCCCCGCCCCCCCCCCCCCCCCCAAAGCGCCCAAACCCTGAGCCTGAGCCTATAACCTCAAACCCCAAACCCGAAAGCCTAAACCTGCAAACCCTAAACCTAAACCCTAAACCGTAAACCGTAAACTCTAAACCCTAAACCCTGAACCCTAAACCCTAAACCCTAAACCCTAAACCCTAAACCCTAAACCCTAAACCCTAAACCTTAAATTTGAAGGAGAACCGGCGAAGGCGGGAGGCCCTTGAGGCCGAGAGGAAGCGCATCGTCGAGGAGGACGTTCGCCGCAGCTCGGCGGAAAGACTGAGATGTGGCGGTTTAGGGTTTAGGGTTTAGGGTTTAGGGTTAAGGGTTAAGGGTTTGGGGGTCAGTGTGTAGTAGGGTCTAGGGGTCTAGGGTTGAGGTTGGGGTTTCCGAAATTCGGGGGTACCTCATTGGGGTCCTGACTATAGGGCATCCTACTATTCTAGGGGTCTATATTAAGGGTCCCCTATTTTCGTGAACCCCCATATGGTTCCCTAAGCCCCTACGCCCGGAACCCTGAACCATTTACGGCGTGGGTTTGCCACATTGCTTGTGGAAACACTGAACCCGAAGCTCTAAACCCTAACCCTGAACCGAAACCCTAGACCCGAAATCCTGAACCCGAAGCCCTGAACCCTAAACCCTAAACCCTGAACCCGAAACCCTAAACCCTAAGCCCTGAGCCTTCAGCCGGTTTAGGAGGTTTAGGGTGTAGGGGGTTTAGGTTGTAGGGTTCAAGATATAGGGGGTTTGGGGCTTAGGGGTTCTGAGGGCGTAATGTATGTGTAGAAAAAATGTTGGTGAATAACAACCCAAATGCCCCCCCGCCTAAACCCTAAACCCTAAACCCTAATCCCTAAACCCTAACACCAACATCCCACCTGAGCTCAGGAACCTATGCCCGTGAGGTGGAAGCACAGAGGATGGAAGAGGCGGAGGCCGCGAACACTACCTTAGAGGCATTCTGTTGCATGTCACATTGCTGCTATGTTTGTAGACATGTGAAATATATAACGCTATAGTTTGACGCTTGGTAAGCTTTGGGTGGGGGAGGCTGGAGGCTGAAGCTTGCTCCAGCCTTCATTGAGCTCGGTTGGGTTTTTTTTTAGTCCACGGGCCCCAAGGGACACGGTTTTCCCCCTCAACTGCTTTGTCGTACAGAGTCTGGATCTGCATTCCAAACAGTACTGAGGAATGTGTTCTGGGGACCTGTCTTGCATATGCGCAGTATATGTATATGTTTATGTATCTGTATCTGTATCTGTATATGTATATGTATATGTACATGTATATGTATATGTATATGTATATGTATATGTATATGTATATGCACATGTACATGTACATGTATATGTATATGTATATGTATATGTGTATGTATATGTACATGTATATGTATATGTGTATTCATATACATTTTCTACATATATATATATATGATGTCAGACATAAAATGGCTAGTGATAATTGAGATCTGGGTTCTTTCAGAGGGGATTTGGGCGTTTCGTCTTTGGAGCGCGTGCACCTCGCGGTGTGTATTCCCAAAAGTGCACTATGAGCTCCCCTGGGAAACTGGACGAGTAGCTCAAGCCCTGAAGGGCCAATATCTTGATCCTTGAACTTGAATGTCCTCTTTGCAGGGGGAGCGGCAAAGGCAGAGACTTTTGCGACGTTTTTGCCACCCGGCTGGAGTGGGCTACAGTTCGGGTTTGTGGATAGGCAAGCAGGATCTAGTGTAGTCTACGGCATCGAGAAACCAGATTCATCAATGGCATCTTGGATATGTAGCGTATGCTTGAACATGTGACATGTGGGCAGATGTGAAGTAGAGCCGGAAGCCGCACTTGTGCGCGCATAGTTTAATCAATTGGGCAAGTGGTTTGTGGAAATCAGGATTCAGGCCTCTTTCTCGGACATGCTGCGCTGACGGTTGACGAAATCGCAGCGTGCCACTACTTCGCAATGACTCGATTTCCTGGACCACGAAAGGCAACTCTAGATCCTAAAATCGTATGTGTATATGCTTTATTCACTGTGCATCTTCTGTTTTGGTTTCTGAGGATCCATCTGCTTCTGCAAAACTTTCATGCTAGATTTTCTACAAGCTTTAAGACTTACTGCCATCAAACTTCAACTCGATTCCCCCAGGTCTTCCACACCAATTCCGCACTAAACTCTACGCACTTTTTCCTGAACCCTAAAATCTAAAGTCCTCAACCTAAAGTCCTAAACCTAAAGTCCTCAACCACAGACAAGTCCTCAACCTCAATCCGAAAGCCCTAGAGACCCCAGAGACCTCACAGGCCAGAAGGGCTGAGCCGCGGCTCAGGCTGAGCCCACTGAGGTTGGACGCACCGGGATGAGGGTTCAGGGTTTAGGGTTTCGGGTTTAGGGTTTAGGGCTTAGGGTTTCGGGTTTCGGGTTTAGGGCTTAGGGTTGAGGGTTCTAGAAGAAGAAGAAGCAGTCCCCAAAGCCACAGTTAATAACGGGGATTCTGCAGGGCTTCAGGGCTACAGGTTTAGTGTTTGGCACTTGATGTTCGCAGCCCGAGGTGCTAAGGGCAAAATCCAACGCCCTAAACTCTAAGCCCAAACCCTAAACCCTAAACCCTAAACCCTAAACCCTAAACCCTAAACCCTAAACCCTAAACCCTAAACCCTAAACCCTAAACCCTAAAAACCCTAAACCCTAAACCCTAAACCCTAAACCCTAAACCCTAAACCCTAAACCCTAAACCCTAAACCCTAAACCCTAAACCCTAAACCCCAAACCCTCAAACCCTCAAACCCTCAAACCCTCAAACCTAAGCCCTAAGCCCTAAAGCCTAAACCCTAAACCCTAAACCCTCAAGCCTGGCAGGTAGTTCACTGGCCCACGAGGGCCACAGAATCCGGCTGCAGCAGCCGTTTTGGTGAGTCCATAGCAAGGCGGGAATCGAACCCCTGGGCTTGTTTGGGGTTTCGGGTTAGGGTTTAGGGTTTAGGGTTTAGGGTTTGCGGTTCAGGGTTTTGGGTTTAGGGGTTTAGGGGTTTGGGGGCTTAGGGGCTTTGGGGTTTAGGGGTTCGGGATCTAAGGAGCCCCAAAACCCTGAAGCTGAAAGCCCTGTGAGCCCTAAACCTGAGGTTTTGTTCGAAGAGGATACACATGGTCAGTTCTCAAAATCATGGTCCTGTCTTTCGTGCCCTAAATATTCCTGTCCGCCTTATCATAATATCAACCCAAAAAGGACCTTAAAGGACCACAATTTTAGAGAAGTCGCCGCATGTGTACGGGCATTTGATTCTTGATGAACAAAGAGGATCGTCTTAAACCCTAAACCCGAAGCCCGAAACCCGAAACCCGAAACCCTAAACCCGAAACCTGGCGCTCCTGTGAGGACTTGGGGATTTTTTGCAGGCCAGTGACAGGGCCGGAGTGGACTTTCTAGCGCCTGCTCTCAAGAAATGTCGAGAAGCAACACTCAGCAAGGTTTAGGGTTTGGGTTTAGGGTTTAGGGTTTAGGGTTTAGGGTTTAGGGTTTAGGGTTTAGGGTTTAGGGTTTAGGGTTTAGGGTTTAGGGTTTAGGGTTTAGGGTTTAGTGTTTAGGGTTTAGGGTATAGGATTTAGGGTTTAGGGTTTTGGGGTCTTAGGGTTCAGGGGTTGCGGTGTTGGGTCGAGGATGCTGCCGCAGTGCCTTTCGGGCTCTACATGTTCCGCAGGAGTCCGTGAGGTCTTGTGGTCGGGTTGCGGTTCGTAGGTTTAGGGTTTAGGGACTAGGCTCGAGGGTTTAGGGTTCGTAGGGTTCGGCTTGAGGTTACCAGAACCCTTACGCCCAAGCCACCACAACCCCGCTGTGGACAACGTGTTCCGTCAGCGAGGCCGAAAGTCCCACCCTGCCGATATTTTGCGTGCGAGCCTTGTGGCGATGATGGCTTCCTCCTTCCTCATCTCGGTAGACTTTAGGAGTGCAAAGACTCGCACGGAGCCAGGAATTCAAGTTGTAGGAATGGTCGGCGGCGCTTGCACCGGTTCCCGCTTTCTGCATGCATAGTGCTTTAAGGGCCTCATAAGGCTCCAGGGTTTTTTTGGGGCTTTATAGGGCTTTGACGACTGTTGCAGGGTGTAGGCTTTGGGGGTCTTCGTGTACGCCTGATCCTTAAAACAACCCAAAGCAGCCCTGAACTCCCAGTACCCGAGGGGGTCTCAGGAATGGGGCCCAGAGTCGATGGCGCGCTTGTCTTTGCGTCTTTGGGGGTTCTTCGGGTTTGAGAGGCGCTTTTTTGGGGGGTTCCTGGGTGTTGGAGTTTGGGGTTTCTGGGTTTCCTTCTGCCCTTAGAGCCCATCTACGCCTACACTTTCCATGCGGGAGATTGGCACAGAGCGAGCCAGTGGCCGACCCTAACGTTAGACATGATGCGCGCAGTGCGCTGGCTGGCCATGCGACAGCAGCGGCGTCTTTGAGGCCGGATTGTAGGATCTGCAGATGTGTACACAGAAGGTATGCGCTTCGAGCAGGAAGCTTTTAGCAGCTGTAGCTCGCCATGCCATGGAATATGTGTGTGTACGAGTGTGTGCTTCGCTTCCCCGATCCTCAGCGAAGAAGCCAAGTTTCTGTAGAAGAGAGACTTTGATTTGTGCTTGCCCAGCAACTACGCCCTTGCTTCCGGCCATCTAGTGCTTGCAGCGCTACATGCCACTCATGTCCTTCCAGGTTAGCTTTCCCCTGGCTGGGTAGGCCAAAGGCTCCCGGTCTAAGTTAGGTTGGGCCGTGTGTCTGGGAGAGGACTCACAGCTTGAACCTTTGGGGGTTTAGGGTTTGGGGTTGACTCTGAACCCTAAACCCTAAAGCCTCAACCTTAAACCCTAGACGCGAAACCCTAAACCCTTAACTTTGTTGGGGATTAGGGTGTTGCAAGTACGGCTTTTGGTTTTGAAGCGGATTGCCGGGCCCTCAGGGATTGAGGAAGCTTGACAGTTTTGCGGTTTGCGAGGGTTCTGAGATGCGTTGGGGGGACGTCCTATTTCAGCTACGATGAGACGGGTACTATCTCATATAGAACTATACTCGTGCAATTGAAGTTCGGTTCGTTAAGCACGTCAGGGCGATAAGTTAATTTGTCGGAACTGCGCGGCTCCACCCGTTTCTTCTCTAGGAACATTTGCAGGCTTAGCTCCTGCACCCCTTAATCTTTACACCCTGAACCTGCAACCCGAACTAAGCCTATTATTCGGGTTTAGGGTAGTAGCTACGGGGCCCCGAAACCTGTTGTCGGTAGGATCCCATGGGTTTATGACGCTGGCTGCCTTGACCTCAAACCCCACCTCCTTCATGCTCTGAATCTCAACTTGCCCAATCCCAGATACATGAAAGGCCAGCATGCCCAGTAGCACCCCGATACGGCCTTTTTCGGGAGTTGGGTTCCAACCCTAAACCCGAAACCCGAAGCCCAAAATCCTAAACCCGGGCGGGTGTTCGGAACCTAGAAGGTCTATCAACCCAAATCAACCCAAATCGCAGCGTCAGTGACCGGTTCGCGGTTCCCTTCTTGGGCCGGATTTGCTGCTTAGGGTTTAAGGATGCAGGGTTTAGGGTTTGATGACGGATTTTGGGTTCAGGTTTCTGGGGATTTGGGGTTTAGGGTTTATCTACAGCCAGCCGTACAGCCCTCATCTCTCACAGGCTCCACCCAACTGTTTGCTTCTCACCCATGCCGGAAGCGCAAGTGGCATCTTCCTGAGCACAGCCAAAGGGGGGAGGCCCGATCGTCTACAGGGGCTTGGCGCTAGGGTCTTTGGGGGGGGGGGGGGGGGATGCTTCTTGAGCCCGAGACCCCTGGGTCCCTAAAGTCTTCATGCGCGTTCTCACCTTAAGCTTTAGGGGGCAGGCAAAGGAGCTGACCTCCACGCCTCTTGGGATATTGAAACAGTAGCCGAGTCAAGCCTTGAACGCTCAACCAGAATTTCTACCCACCTTGGGCCCGAATCTTCAACCAGAAGCCCGCTCAGCAGTTCTCATTGACAAGATTGTCGCGGAGGGTTTAGGATTGAGAGGGCGGGAAGTCCCCGACGGAAGATGCCACGAGCGCGTTTCACTGCCTTTAGTTCCTAGCACCTGATACCTGAACCCTAATCCAATACCAAAGCCCATAAAATCAAGAACGCAAAACAGGGCTCTCTTGAGGCGTCGAAGATCCGGGCTTTCGGGTGTTGTGGGGTTTGGGGTGGGGCGGGTTGGGGTCGGGGCGGCAACACCTAAAGCATATGAACCCACGAATCTTTGCAGCTTGTGGCTCCACCAGGCCTTGCGCCGCCTTGCCCTGGTAGCAATCCCTGATCCAGGCCTAAACGCCTAAGCCACGGAGATCCACCCCTAAGCCCTAAACCCTCAACCGCCACAAACCCCTAAGTCCCAGGACCCCCCTCCCCCCCCCTCCCTATCAACTCCTATCCATCTCACCAATTCTTCGCGTTGGTCGGGAGTTAGGAAACTAGGGGGTCCCTGTAAGAATCCCTTGACAGCGGGAACAAAGAGCCACTAATCGGTTATACGCCACTTGAAATCACCACCTAAGTTTCAGCCCTCAGTCCCGCCTGACAGCGTTGGGGACAGCTTCGAACTTGAGGAAACTGTAGGCGTTTGGGAGCCCAGGCCAAGGAAAGGGAGTTTGCTCAAGCAAGCTTCTGGGATTGTTCCATTAAAGCAACTTATGCGGCTTTCAAGGTTTGACGAGTCTTCTTGGCATCTCTCACTAGCACATGGAAACATCCGACTCCAGCAACTTTTGTGCCATGATGCCTTTGAGGGTTTAACCTCAAGGCTCAAAGCCAGAAACCCGAGCCCTAAGCTTAAAGGCCCATAAAGGCCCTACATCTCTACATTGAGATAAATACGCCTGGCCGCCGTTTGCGGGCAGGGATTCCTTTGCCTGGGCCCCCATGGCTGGATTGCTGCTTCGGAGAGTCTCGCAACAGAAATTTAAAGGTCTGAGACGCAGTGGCAAGCATTGTCATAAGCCAAGCCGCACGGATGCGGGCTCGGAGATGCGGGCTCAGGGTGTGTTGTGTGAGGTTTGTGTGCTCGGCTCGTAGGGTTTTTTGGGCAGAATGAAACGGCGAAGGCAGCAACTGTGATGAGGCTCCCCCCCCACACCTCAACAAAGAACGAAGCCTCAAGTGACCTTAAAGCCCGGGCGTAAAGCCCTAAACCCTCAACCCCTAAACCCTCAATAGTCTTCAAAGGGCAAACAACCAAACGTTTTGGGCTTTGCTTTTCACCGTCAACCCTAATTAAACCCTGAGGGCCCTTGCCTCCCAAACCTACCCGCCGCCTTCGGTCTTCCTTTTCGGCAAAGACCTCGGCAGACTCAGGCTCTTTAGCTTTCAGTTCCGGGTTGAGTGTGCAGAGTTTAGGGCTTGCTTGAGGGTTCCGCCCATGAATCACCAGGCCACAAGGGTTGTGAGTTAGATCTTCGGTACATGACTGCTAGCTGACTCTTGTGAGCGTGTACGGAGGCTCCGGATTGGTGATTTGCGGCGGCAGTGCCTGAGTTAAACATCACACGTGAATTCAGGCAAAAAAGGTAAAGCAAGGGACGGAAGAGTGGCAGTGTATGAAAACAGGCCATTTTCAGATGCTGTTTCTCTCGTTGTTCTGCATGCGGCTGCGTTCTCGGAAGAAGCAATCCATGGTCTCACTACACTTCTGCGGTTCTGCACGCCTTCCGGACGACTTGGTCTGTTTAAATTGCAGCTTAATCTCTAGATCCTTTTTTCCCTGGACCGGCCCCACTGGTGGTTAGTGTTCCTACAGGTTCGAAATCTGTCATGGTAACCCCTGCCTTCCTTTACCATGTAGTGGATGACTTTTTCAACAGCGGGACGGTTTTCGCAGTGTACGAAATCATCCAGAAACCGAAAGCCTCATCCCAAGCGACCAGAGCTGGAAGTTGTGGTAGTGCTGCGCGTTTCAGTTTGACGACTCGGCCAATGCGATTTAGCCCAGGAGACTGAGGCAGGCAAGGGCCGGGTGAGCGCAACCCGACAGTCGCTCAGCAAGGGCAGTTTGGGGGGTGTTTATAGGCTCTCCAGAACCTTATGCCCTTAACCCTGGAACCTCAGAAGCCATCAACGTTACCACCCGAAACCCTCAACCTTAAGCCGGAACCTTGAACACACCCTATGCCTATGAGCCCCAAACCACCCTAGTTAGCCGCTGCTGACAGTCTGCGGGGTGGGCTCGTTTCGGCGTCGAGCACTGGCGCTCCGTGTTTTGCTGGTTATTTAAAACAGGAATGTGGGGATTTCCCGAAATCGCGGTGCCCCCGACCATACCCCCAATGTGATATTCGGAGGCCCCCCACGAAGTTTGGTTTCGGGTTTCGCTTGTGGGGGGTGAGGGGCTGAGGGCTTCGACTACGAGGGATTTCGGGTTAAGGGCTTGGAGTTCGGCGATTCGGTGTAGGGGGTTTGAGGTTCATTCACGGTTTCGAAGTCGAAGCCCAGAGTGTCTTCACTTGGGTGGAGACCATCGGTCCGAAACCCCACAGCCACAAGAAAAGGCCCTAACCCTGAATCCGAAAACCCCTCAGCCCTAAACCCCTAAACCCTAAACCTTATACCCCTAAACCCTAAACCCTAAACCCTAAACCCTATACCCCTAAGCCCTAAACCCCTAAACCCAGTCTCAGGGCGTCCAAGAGCCGAGCATCTTCTACACACCATCCTCGATCTGACGACCCCGAATCCAACATACACCCGGTGTATATATATATATATATGTAGCTGTATGTATATATAGATATATGTAGCTGTATATTTATATATGTATATATATATAGATACAAATACATATAGAGCCACTATTTTCCTGTGGATGGTTTGGAGGTTTAGCTGAACCCCAAAAACCCCATTCTTTGGCAATCAAAGCCTGCAGCTCCAAAGTAATTGACACCATTCCCGCAATCGATACTTTCCAGGACTGGCCTGCCGTACTTCAGCGTCTTCCGATTGAACACGGAGATCATGCCCATTGCTTGCAAGATCACGGGGAGCCTGGCTTCTTCTACATCTAAGGAGTGTGCAATATAGGGATCGGAATATTTACAGTACTATAGTAGTATTCCCTTATGGCCCCTTTATAAATATACTATAAGAACCTATATTAGGCTTAAAGGGTTGAGGGTAATGAGCGCCTTCTTCCTGGGCCGGGGCCTGGCCTCGGGGCCTGGCTGGGACGAATGAGAGAGAACGCGGCGCTGAGCGTCACACGATTTGAAGGCTCAGAGGGTGTTGAAGATGCAGCCGTACTTTGATCTCTGTCTTGCTAAACTCGTATTGCAGAAGGTCCCTACATTCTTGGTGCGGCCCTGTTCCCACGCATGTGCTTGCGTGTCTTAATCCTGCCCTAACCCCAATATATGGGTTCAGGGTTGAGCGTTCAGTGACTACTGTGGAACTGCCCCATCACTGATGTGCCCCAAGGGCCATGCCCAAACGCACACGCAGAGTGGCATGGCACATGGCATTTTTCCAGCACCCATATGTTCAGCAGATGATCAAGAAAGGTAGGCACAGGACGTCATGCATCTGGGCTTTCAGGTTCGGCGCAGTGCAAGCAGACGACCACCCGACGCAGTGCTACGGGCGCTGAGCCAAGAAGATGCGCACGACGGTTTGCAGGAAGTACCCAAAGTCTTGTATCTACCTACTAGCCCCGGCACGCTCTCTGCTTAGCCTCTCTAGGTTGTCTCTGAAGGGAAGCATGATTTTTGGAGTTTTGTTCAGGCCGTGGTCAGGTTTCGCTTATGCTGCGGTGGACGGCGATGAAGAGCTCCCTCCATCCGCTCTGGGCTTGGCTAAGGCGGAACTTCGCGTCCCAGACCGTGCCTTTCCCGCCGGGCCAGGATCCGATGAAGAATCCCTATACCACGCCGCGGCCTCATGGTTTGGAGTTTAGGGTTTAGGGTTTAGGGTTTAGGAGTTAGGATTTCGGGTTTAGGGTTTAGGGTAGCACTAGGCTTCCTGGGTGTTTGCGGGGTGTGTATTTGGGTCTCTGCTTTCAGAGCTTCAGGGAGGTCTGGAGTTCTAGAGGTTTTTGTGTGCACGATGTCTTCAAGACCCTAGACCCTAGACCCTAAACCCTAAACCCTAAACCCTAACCCCTAAACCCTAAACCCTAAACCCTAAACCCCAAACCCTAAACCCTAAACCCTAAACCCTAAACCTTCCCTTCAGCTCAAGCCCCGGGGGGGCTACCAGATCTGGCAAGCACACCCCGGCCTTGCCCCACTTCCCCTAAAGCCCGAGGTTGACCCACGAGATGAGAAGAGGCCTTGCTTCTGGGCTCCGTCCCGGGTTGCTTTAAAACAAGTCTCGGGTTGTTTTAAAACAACTTGTTTTATAACAACCCGAGTCTAGGGCTTCAGATTTTGAGTTTGCTTCTGCCTGGAATGGGTTTTCTTGTCAGGCCTGGTATTTTGAGCTGAGTTCCTCCGAAACCCCTGCCCTGAACCCCTGAACCTCCAAACCCCTATGCCAGGCATGCAGCTATCAGACGCACTGGTCTTCCGACACTACAACCCCAAACTTGCCAAGTCGATGGAGCTGTAAGCAGCGCCCTCGGTGTTTGGGGTTGAGGGCTCAGGGTCTTAGGACTTGGCTAAAGGTTTGGTTCGGGTTCCATAGGTTTACTATGTGACAGGTTAGTTGGGGCTCTGTAGGTTTTGTGCCGCTTTGTTCTGGGATTTAGGATTCTATCTGGTTCGCGGTCCAGGTTCAGGGATCGCGGTACAACCAGGGCTCCATACTAGGTTGATAGGCTTGCTTACTATGCTCTTAAGTCACGGGGGTCGAAACGGAGGCGGGGGTGGGGTAACTCTATAGTACTCCGCCTTTTGCTTGGCGCACAGGGAGCCAGCTCTGCTTCTGCTGGAGCTCTGCGGCAGCGCGCAGTCGCCGTCGCGCCGCTTTGGGCACTGACTGCGCCAAACGTTGGGCCAAGCTCGCTGGATAGCATAGCGCTCGAAAGCATGGGCTGCGCAAACCATGGAGACACTCCAAGCGACGAAGGCGACGAAGGCTGCCGTGAAGTGCCCTGGCCCTTGAGCCTGTCGTGCTTCATGTGCTGGTGCAGCCTCGAACCCTCTACAGATTCCACTGGGGACGGTCCTTTCAGTCAGCTCATCTCTCTTCGTGTCGCCACGGGCTGCGCAGCTTCCTTTTATGTCCGCGCCAAGCTCAGAAGCCGGGCTGGTTCATGTTCCTGACTAATCCAAGGGTATCCTGGGGCCTGTCCGCAACGTTCCTTTGGTATCCTCTCCAAGGCCCTCGTTTACTTTTCCGGTTTGAAATCAACTGTCACTGCTCAAGCTCCCTTACCATAGATAGAGAAACTCGATAAGGAGTCCCACTTTTCAACAGACCCCCAGAAGGAAACCTAAACACCCCCCACCTAATCGTGGCATTCTGCTAGGCTGACCTGACACTCGCCGAAGCGCTGCAAGATGCAGCGTGACGGTGCCGACGCGTGAGGCTTGCACGGTGGCCTGTCTTTGCCACCCCAAAACCTTCAAAAGCTTCGAGGTTAAAGGGATGGATTTTGGGGCTTTGGGGGGGGGCTTTCAGGCCCCGAGCTTCTCGACGAAGTTGGCTCTAGGCCGCCAGGGATCTGCAATGCACCGGATCATCCCGGTCTCTGCTCCAAGGGATGTCAAATGTCGGGTGACGATCTCCCCAACATTTCCGGGCCGTAGCTTGCTAGTTAAAGTAGGGTTCTGGGTTGCAGGGTTTGGGGCCAGACTCAGGCTTGGGGAGCTTGGTGCGTGGAGACCAGGAGGATGCCAGGAGGTAAGGTGTTCATGCACATGAGCCACACCCTCGCAATGCTTTAGGTTATGCCAAGCGGAGTCTTTGGTCGATTCCTGAGTTGATGTTGTTCGAGAGTTCGAGTGTTGTGGAACATTAGGCATCAGGGTTTAGGGTTCGGGTATATCGCTGTCGAATTCTGCATGAACTCCGATCAAGATGGGTTGGCTCAGTCTTCCATGACGGCGGTGATGTCGCACCAAGTCAGGGCGGCAAAAGCGGCGATGCTCGGCAAGGGGTTCAAGAATTCTCCCTAAACCATCGGATCCCAGCCCTCTAAGAAAGCCTTTCAAAAGATCCCAACCTGAGAGGCGAATCTAGGGGCCAGCTGCTTCAAAGGATGGAACTGGCGTTAAGCCGTGAAGGCCCCTTAGCCCTAACATCCCCCAAACTTCCAAACAATTCAAGCTCGATTTGGTCAAAAAGTCTTCATGTCACAGGAATGGTCTTCGGAGTGCCGATTGATGTGCAGCCGGTGCACAGCTCATGCAAGTCGCTGTAGAGATCCATGAAAGACCACTCAAGAGGACAATGACGCCGCAGGATTCGCCGGTACGTGCCCACAGCTTGACATCACCCACACCTGAGCCCTGACCCCCAACAACCCCAAAGTAATTGTTCGACTGATGCAGCAGGGTTTGGGGCTTAGGGTAGTCGAGCCGCCTCAGAATGTCGCCTGATGGCGGCGTGGCGACAGGCCCTGGGCAGTCAACAGAGAGGGGGTGCGTAGAGGGCCTGGGGACTCTCAACTTACGAAAGTTTCAGCTTCAGGCCTCTAGAATCATGCCCTGGGCTTCGAGTTTGTTGCTTTGATGGAGCAGGCAACTTTCCGCAATTCTGTCACGCTTGAAAGCCTTTAAACCTTGCTCACGAGGCGTATCCTGGTAGTGTTGTTGGGGGTGAGGGGGTGCAAGAATGGAAGGGCAGTGTACGTCAACCTCTATTGAGAGTGAGTCGGGGCGGGAATTGTTCAAGACGACTGGAGAGGACCATGCTAATCAGCATGTATCGTTCAACCTGATGCCGGCTGACCGCCTTCAGTGGGACCTGGTCAGGTTAAACTGTTTGCAGGGATGCGTGAGTTGGGTGCAGTGGCCATGACATGGAGTTGCGGAAGTTTCAATCCCACGCTGCAAGAAGAGCCCTCAAACTGAGCTTTAAACGAGCACACGCCAAGCATAGCTTCTAAACCCCCCGAAAGAGTCCCCACAAGGAGAGCCCCCAGAGTCAGGTTTAGTGCCAGGGTCTGCGGTCTACGCCGCTGAACACCTGACGGCTCGGCTCTCAGATTCGTTTCAGGGGGGGGGATCATGGGGGAATCTTGGGGGGTTGCCAGGGTTGCTGTTGGTTAGGGGTTAGGGGTTAGGGTTTGAGGTTTAGGGTCGGTTTCGGGTTTTGGGCTTGGGGTCTACAGGAACTAGGGTTTTTTTGGGAATGTTTAACCAACACTCTCTAACATCGGAAAGTAGGCCCAGTCGAAGCTCTCGCAGTTTGCAGATCCCTTGCCCTGGCGTCCCTCCCGACCCTCCTCCCTCCCAAAAAAAGGAAGGGCCTAGTACCCTAGTCAGCAGTAGCAGCTTCGCCGCACAATGCACAGACAATCTGAAGCGTCCCGTGGGCAGGTGCAGGGAGGACGTATCGCTGTTCGTTTTGGCGCGCCAGGGGTCATCGAAGAGATACAGGCCGAAACCCCGAAACCCCAAACCCTAAACCCTAAGCAACGATCCTTATGCTTTGGCCCTAGATTGGGGGTCTGTGAAGGCACAAACCTGCGAAAATCCCGATGTTTCGGCCCTAGATTGGGGGTATGGTGAAGGCCCAAAATCGTTCAAGCTGCGAAGGCCTTAACCGAAGCACGTCAAATGAGTGACAATCTCTTGTTTTGGCCCTCGGTTGGGAGCTGTGAATCAATGCCCAAAAGGGTAAACAATCACAAAGACTGGCTATTGGGGCTCCTCAAACGTGTTGTGGGTCTGTGAATGCCGAACGATCAAAAGCCATGAGAAGTTCGTTTTTCTGTTTGGCATGGGCTGTGGTGCATGGTGGAAGGCATACAAGTTCTATTTTTCATATGGGTCTTGAGGGTTTAGGGTGCAATCATGGGCAATTATAGGGTCTGTGGGGTTCAGGATTGGGATGTTCCCCTTATACCAACAGTCCTTAATGAGGATTATAGTAGTGGGTACTAGAGACCCTATTACGGACTGTTAGCATAAGGGGGAACCTTCCAAGTTCGGAGTTTATAAGGGTTTTTGGGATCAAGCCCCAGAGCTACGGCTGCGAGGAGAGTAGCGGCCAGTTCATCGTCACCTTTGCGGAGTCTCTTCCGCCAGGTCAGAAGTTTGCAGTTGCCTGGACAAGGTTTAGGGTTTAGGGTTTAGGGTTTAGGGTCTAGGGTTTAGGGTTTAGGGTTTAGGGTCTAGGATTCAGGGTTTAGGGCTTAGGGTTCAGCGTTTAGAGTTGAAAAGTTTACAGACTGTAGGGTCTGGGACAGGGCAGGGGCCATTTGGGGTTTTCAGAGTTTATGGTTTTTCTGGGGCTTATGGCGCTGAGGGGTGTAGAGTTACGGTTTGGGTTCACAAGGGTTGGGGGTTGAAGCCTGGAGTGTTTAGGGTTTGTCGACTTCAGGGTTTAGGGTTCAGGGTTGTTTAGGGGTCGAGTGTAGTTGAATCCTTTAAGGTTGCGGAGATAGGGGTGGGATCCAAAAACAAGGGACCAGATTTAGCAGGTCAGTGGACCGCCCCTAAACCATGAAAACCCTTGAGTTCTGAGAGTGCCCGAGTCGGGCGGCACAACTTGAGCTGGGCAAAGACAGCTACAAATGCTGAGCAACCTAAACCCAAAACCCTAAACCCTAAACGCCCTAGTGACTTTGAAGCCTGAGAACAATCTAGGGTTTCGGTGTGGCCCTGAGGGTTACACTCCCCCAGCAGCCAAGCGAGGTTTCTGCCACGCAGCTGCTACTCACTGCACCCTACCGTCAGGGCCAGTGCCTTCACTGAGATTATGGGCCCCCCCGCTGCGACTCCCTGCAGTCCATTGGTGCTTGAGCCCTGTGAACCATTCAATGCATGGGTGCCTGAGCCCTCTGCCGAACCTTGCCTGCAAGGTGGCTGCAGCTCACCAGCGATATCACCTTCAGGACCATTCCCCGGCTGGTTCAGAGTTTAAGGCTCTTTGCGGGTTTGTGGGCTGCATGGGTTTAGGTGTTAGGGGCGCAGGGTCTAGTCTATCAGGGTTTGCGGGTTGTGGGGCTGATAAGGGCTTAGGACTTAGCACCAGCTCCTCCTACCTCTGCGTCAATCAGCTGGGCGCCTAAGGCTTGTCGAGCGTGTGGGGGTTTCTAGACTTAGACTAGTTCCCGAAGTTGCAGACCTAGCAGTAGTAAGCAGGGGAAATAGTTGCACTTGCAATAGTTATAATATCTCAATAAAATATAAATGATGTCTATACAGGAGCAAGCGCGTTCTGCGTGCCGGGCAGCCGTGTGTTGTCCGCGACGTTCGATGCGGCAGCCCGGCGTGAATGGCAACCTTGCACCGAGGGATATGGTGGTTCTCTACCCCGCTGAGGATGACAGTGCTTCCTTCCTCTCAACCCCATACCCATCAACGAAGCCACTAGCCCGGTGCCTGAGGTGTTTTTGAGCGTTTAATCACGTGGCATTCAGCGAGCGGGCCATGGTGGTGATACTGGATTCGTGGGCTGGATTCGTGGGCTGGGGCTGAGTCCCTGAGCCCATACCCCCACTGGCACCCTCAGCAATCCTTTTTCCCAGACGAACAAGTAACTAACGAGTGTTCCCTATAGGCTTTTGCAGTGTTTGAGGGCTTTTGTTCACGTATTCTTGGAGAGACCCTTAATTCAACTACCCTAGGTAAACATCAGACATGCATCTTCACATGTGATGCTAAATCCTGACTAGCACGGTCAGCACGGTCACCCGGAATTGTGTTGTTTCTTCCCAGAATTATTCAGCAGGAAACTGTGTCAAGCTTCTCGGACCATGCGAACATGCAACCAAGAACGAATAAACTTCTCCCGGTGGGCAGGGAGGGGACTAGAGGTGGGTACCCGCTTTACGGCTGTAGTTGCCCAGTAGGACACCAAGGCTCTGCTACTCCCTTGGTGGTTCGCATGGCCCCAGTGGCGGCCGTCGATGCCTTTGATCTCAGCGTCCCCTGGCACGCACCTGGGGTGGCCTTTTGGGAAGGCTAAACGCTAAGGGTTAAGAACAGTGCTTCAGGGTTAGGGCTTTCGGTTTCGGTTTGAGGGCAAAGGGTAGCAACCCAAAAGGCTAGCCAACACACAAGCATCAAGGATCGCATATCCTGTGCCCTAAGTCCTTCCAAGTCGCACACCTGCAAGCGCAGACCTGAGAACCCATGAGGCAGGTTCAGGAATTTAAGGTTTAAGGAGTGGTTTAGGGTTTGGGGTTGAGGGTTTTGGCTGTTAGACATAAACAGGGTATCAAGACATGGTCCTAAAGCTACTGGTGGCTAAACAAAGCGCTAACACAGATACACGTGGCCTGCGGCTTCAATCCACGCAACTTTGGGTCACGTGCTTGTGTTCCAAGATAATTCGAGTCGGTGTTCCCGTAAACTGATGAATAATCCGCTGCGGGGGAAGGCTGAGGTTTCGGCGTGGGTATGTGGAGGGGCTGGCGGCAGGTTTATTCTGGGTCAACTCTAAACCTTCAAACAGTCAAGTGCCATGCAGCCTGATCCCAAAATCCTAAACCCTAAACCTTCAGCCCTAAGCCCTAGACCCCTAAAGTCGTGAGCCATCCAAGCCGAGCCCCCCCCCCCCCCCCCCCGAAGCAGGTCAGCCTCGAAGACGTTGAAGACTTAGTGGGCCTTCCCGCGAACTTCAGCACCTTGCATCCAGAGGGCTCAAGTTTTCAGAGGCGTAGAGCTCAGGGTCCCGGGATTGGAAAGCCAGCGCTTTGGGTCTATGGGATGTCAGGTTGCCATTGCTGTTGTTGCTGTTCTTGCTGTTCTTGCTGTTGTTGCTGTCTTGCTGTCGAGGTTGCTGTCCGTCTATTCTTCTGGGCGTTAGTCTTGTTGTTGGTGCTGTTGCCGCGGCCGATAGTTCTTCTGGCGCTGTTGTTGCTTCTGTAGCTCGCTGCCGCTTCCGCAGCCGCCGCCGCTGCTGCTGCTGTGGTGTTGTTTTGTTGTATTGTCGGGTGGATGCATTGCTGTGTTGTCGTCTTGTTGTGTGTTGTTGTGCTGGCACGCTTGTTGTGATTGTGAGTTGTCGCGTTGGTGCCTTGTTGTGTTGCGTTGTTGTGTCGTTGGGATGTTGTCGTTGTCGTTCTTGTGGTGGGGCGGGGTGGGGCGGAGCGGTGCGGGGCGCGGCGCTGCACGGCGTGTTCCATCATGTCCTTCACCAGTGTCAAGCGGGGCTGGCCATTGAATCAAGGCATGTTGTTAGGTTGTATTTTCTACGCGCTCCATGCTCCTCTCATTGAGGTAACTCGTGCGGTGCGCTGCCTGAGGGCTTCGCTCCGGCGGATGTTGTTTTTGCGACCGCCGATATTGCGGTGCAGGCAGGAGGGAATCTACCTGCAAGAGGTCGCTGTGCAGAACTTCTACTGTAGAGCTATTGCTTGTAATTAATGTTTCAAATCGATATCAAAGCAGGATGCGCGCACCATGAACTCAGCACGGAATAGACACGTGTGCAGAGTTCCTGACATGCACATGTGTCCAAGCAGACAGCCAAAAGCAAGCGAGAAACGCTGGGTGTTGATGCTTGTATACAGACCAAACTTTTGGGATACAAGTGTGAGTCAAGGTCAGGTTGGACAGCTGCTATCCTGACGGCAGTGTATGTCATTTGTTAGACGTGGCAGCGCGTACGAGGTCCTAGGTTAAACCCCAAACCCGAAGTCCTTTCGAGGTCCCGATTCTGATATAGCTTAGGGTGCCAAAACGGGCCCATGATTTGATCACGGTTACGGTTTCTGTTATGGTCTCACTATTGCTACTACTATGTCTATTGCTGTCTATTACTTGCAATTCTTTCTGACTCTGCTCCATCAATTATTCTTTTCATCGTTGTTATTGCTATGTGGATGACTGCTACAATTATACAATTGCTTATCTCGTGTGTGTGTGTGTACGGATGGTAATTCTCGGCCCTAGAGCAAGCTCCTTGGCCCAGGGCCCATCAGGTCCGACCATTGCCATTGGTGTGGGGGATATAGGCCGGGACGACAGACAGAACAGCTTTTTGGGGGTGAACGGTTTTAGGGTTCAGGAGGTTGAAATGGGTCTGGGCGTTCGAATGGGGTTTTGGTGTTTATAGGGTTTAAGGGCTTCAGGGTAAGATGGGCCCTGTTTTTTGTTTTTGTTATTTCTCTCTGGTTTTGTTCTTGTCCCTATCAGTTCAATCCACTTCCAAGTGCCCTTATTCATTCCTGGGTTTCTCACATAGAAAAAGTGTCTTGCCTGATGTACAGGATGCTGTCATGGAAGGAAGGGGATTTTTCCTCTGGGCTGACCGGGTTTAGAGTTTAGGGCTCTTGCTCAGTCACCAAGTAGATGACATTCAGATGACTGGAGGTCCGTTTCCTTCATCCCGCTAACGCAGGAAGGGCTTGACCGTGCCTCGCATCACATCGTGCTGACACAGTTTCGTTGTCAATGGGTCTGGGTGATGTCCCGAGCCGAAGCCACTACGGGTGCGGGTTCCTAGCTTTCGGGGGCCATGAAACCGACTTGGCCCACTCTACTCTTTGCAAAATCCCCGGTGCCACCTTGTCTGTGTCTTGGCTGCGGTCCAGAGGGCGCTTGTTTCTTGCGTTTTCTCCCACAGTCCTGAATAGGGATTATAGTTGGGGGGTACTTTATAATCATTATAATCCCTCTTAAGGACTGTTAGGATAAGGAACATCCCAACTTGTCACCCTATTCCCATGGGGGCGTTTTTCTTCCACAGTTCTTGCGCAATCGCTGGGCGAGGCATGGTGTTTGGAGAGCCCACTACTGCCGAAGCACGTCGCAAAGGACACTTTTGCTTGCAAACTCAAATAGAGCCCCGGTGGCCTACCAGACTGCTGGGACTGCAGATCCTGGATCTTGAATCTAGTGAAACTCGCTCGTTTCTGGAGCGTCGGAGTCCTTGCGCCGCAATTGTCTTGGTTGGTGCACCCTAAACCCTAAACCCTAAACCCTAAACCCTAAACCCTAAACCCTAAACCCTAAACCCTAAACCCTCCAAGCATTTCCCGCTACCTGCGCCAGCCCTGTCCTTTGGGAGCCCCTCTCTGAGAAGCCCCCCAGCTGCCGCGCGTGTTCTTTGGACTCAGAGCTGAGGCCCGCCCAAGAAGGCCCGAAGCCCTTTTTCAGCGCGTCTAAACCTGGAACCCTCCAAACCCAAAATGCCGGGTTTAGGGATGAGGGTTAAGGGAGCTAGGGTTTCGGAGGTTGAGGGTTTGGAGTTAAGGGTTCTCAACAACACCCTGCACAAGCCCATGGATTCCAGGAGAGGTGTTGGTGCGCTTCGAGGCCCGACAGGCCCTCGGGTTTGAAGGCTTCGGGCTTCGGGTTTCGGGAAGTAGGAGTCGAGGAGCCCCAAAGACACCCTAGGGCCCCCAAGGCCCTACAGCCCCTGATGTTCGACCCTGCAGGGTTGGGCACCCAGCTTGAGTGTGTTTCAAGTCGCAGGAAACCAGCACTCTCAAACCCAAACCCAGAGGGCTCTGCACTGCAAGACCTAAGCCCCTGCCCCTAAGCCCATGAGCCAAATGTGCTCAAGCTGGCAGGACCAAGGCAACCCCGTGTTCCTGAGTGCAGCCTGCCCAAGACTGTGTGATGTGATCGCGGGGGGTTTAAACTTCTGGTATCCCCTTCTTTGAAGACAATACATTTACTGGGAGGGTGGAGGGGGGTGGGGGAGTTACATAGTCTCATGTAGACACCCGTGGTTTAGTGGTTGAGGATGTCACGGACCATGCCTGCGTTTTCGGGTATGGGTTTGAGGCTTAGGGTTTAGGGTTGAGGGTGTTGGTTTAGGGTTTAGCGCATTGGCATGGTTTGAGCTTCGGATGGAGGGTATTCTCCAACGGGGTGGGTGCATGGGGGGTCGTGGGGGTAGGGGTCATAAAAGTAGAGAGGGTCATGACGAACCAAAGATATTGGCATTGACTTGTGCAGCAAATAAGTAGATGAGGTATCTGTGCAGGTCTCGAGAAAGTGCGAAGGCAAAGCAATTGGCAAAGAGTACAGAGCGGGCCAAGGGAACGTATAATCTGCCACCCTTACAGACAAACATGGGTTTTCCCTACTGCCCCCCTCCCCCCCCCATACTACCCCCACTAGGTTCCCCCTGAAATAACTTTAATTAGGCTTCATTATCCCTGAATAGCCTTCATGGGGGGGGGGGGGGGGTAGCCCTAAACCCTAAACCCTAAAACCCCAAGCCCTAAACCCTAAACCCTAAAACCCTAAACCCTAAACCCCCTAAACCCTAAACCCTAAAACCCTAAACCCTAAAACCCTAAACCCTAAATAGCCTCGCCTTGAGCCCATACGCAGTGCAGGTGCAGGCCAAGTCCCTCTCCCGAAGCCCGCTGTTCAGTTGTGGAAGCGAGCCGAGGCCCACTCATGTTGAGGAGATGGGGGCGTAGGGTTTAGGGTTTAGGGTTTAGGGCTTAGGGTTTTAGGGTTTAGGGTTTAGGGTCTTGTAAGTGGGGGCTGGCAATATGAACTCATACAGGACAGCTGATGCTGGCAGCATGTAGGCTCCCTCTGATGATGAAGTTTGGGGGAATCTTGCTCTTCTGGCTTGACACAATCTACATCGCCTTGTAACCATGCTGCTGCCCTGCTGCCTCTCCTCCCGCTGGGATTGTTCTACAGTCCTGACCCTAATCCCTACACAAAGGGGCCATTGAAGGAGCGTGGCAGCTTCGGTTTGGCTTGGAATTCTTGGGCCTCACCAGGGTTGGGGTTTAGGGATGGTATAGGCGCTGGCAATGAGTTCTTTGGGTTTATGGGGTTAGCGCTTGTGTTGTTGGGGAGGGGTTCGGGGGTTTGTAGGGTTCATAGGGTTTGTAAGGCTTACCGGGTTTGTGGTCAACTGAGGTTCATTGTATGGTTCATGGGGGGTTTGTCGAGTTTGATAGAGGGCTTGGGTGTCTGGGGTTTAGCCTTTGCGGTTTGCTTGATCCTAGAAACACATGTCCCAGCTCCTGCTTGGCTGCCCCTGCACCCTGCTACTGGAGTTTGATCCTGTGTCAGGTAAAGAAGCCGCTCCAGTTCCCAGACGGATTTGTTGCTTGGCTACACCTATACAAACACTCAAAAGCCCATAAACAAACCTGAAAGCCAGCGACTTCTCGTGGGTTCACTTGTTCGCTGATGGCTTGAGCAGGCCGAGGCCACCGAAAAGCCTGCATCCTTTCGCCAAACTCTATGTATTTCAAAGGAACCCTTAAACCCTAGAAGGGTCGAGGAGGCTCTCCCCTTTAGGCAAGACTTTTTTTTGCTCCGAATTCTTCTGACAGCAACTGAATGTTCTTCTTCTTGTTTTCGCATTCGCGTTTGTATGAGTATCTCCTGCAGTGCCGGTGTGTGGAGGTCGCCGATGTGGGCTCCATCGGCGTCGTTGTGCAAAGCCTTGCAGACGGCCACGCCGCAACCTGCCCAACATGATTTCCGCTCCTGCGGTCACTGTGGGGCCAAGCATTTGGAGCACATGTTCCCTCATGAATCCCCCAAGCTTCAGGCTTCAGACATCAAGAGTTGCCAACGCTAGAATCGTCATTTGGAGGCTTATTTCCTCAAAATTGAACAGAGTCTCATGCTTTTTGCGGATCGCCTGGGGCAGGTGTTTCAGACACGAGCTCCATCCCCGAACAACCCCCCGCCCCCCGAATCGTTTGAGCTTCCCAGGGAGAAGCGGGGGGGGGGGGGGGGTTGGGGGCGAGGCCGACGTGGTACAGATCCATGATGGCCAGAAGGCACCCAGCTCGGGCTGTGACTCTTCCTGGACCCTAAGCCAGGGGTGCGGTTTCAGGGATTTGGGGGGGAGCTTTCAAAAGGTGTATGGGCCCTGCGATCATAGCGACGGGTGCGACTTGCCGTCGATGGCACAGCGATGAGTTCTTAGGCTTCAGTGCGTAAAGGTGCTAAAGCCAAATGCACATCCGAGCAAGAACTCGAAGAAATATCCGCGTCTGATGATTTTCTTGCTTAAAAAGGTGCGAACCCATGATCGGCCAGGAGAAGAGCTTCCAGCGGTTGCCGGACACCGTTTCCCTTCTCGGCGAGTCCAAGGCAAATCCCTGCAGCACGTTGGGGATGGGAACTGCTCGCAAGGGAGATGCAGATTCAGAGGCCAGCAGCCTAGACTTAGAAGTCGTGGGGAGGGGAGAGGGGGGTACCGCAGCCACTGCTAACCTAGAAAGATCTGGCTCCGTCTCGGGTAGCTAAAACTTGGCAACCAACGCAAGGCATCTCTCTGCTTTCTTGGATCAGATCAGACTTGCAAGATTCTTTCAGCTTGAAATCCGAACCGTGGCTCCCTTACTCAACCCGAACCTTGGATCCCTTTTGGATCCCTTGGGCCCCGTAAGCCTAAACCCTGTTGCGCTGCTCTCCCTTCCCACCCTGCTCTTGCAGTTGGCGCCCGAGGACCTCGAGGCTGGGTCCAGGAGTTTCGGGTTCAGGGTTTTTGGGTTTTAGGGTTGTAGGGTTTTGAGGGTTTTGAGGGTTTTTGGGGCTTAGGGTGTTGGGGGATTGCCACTCTAGGTTGAAAAGGTTGAGCTGCCACTTCCTACAGATTTTCGAGTCCTAAACCCTAAGCCCTAAACCCTAAACCCTAAGCCCTAAGCCCTGAGCCCTAAGCCCTAAACCCTAAACCCTAAATAACTTAAATAACCCTGAACCCTTGGGTGTCCTTTGCCAAGCCGAACAACTCCAAGCCCAAAGCGACACCCACGAGCAATCACCACGGGCTTGCCCGGCATGAGGCAAACCACGGCCACTGCAAGTAACTTAGGGGTCGGGGTTGGAAGAATTTCTAATGGCATTCCCTTATGGTCCCTATATAACTATACAAATATATACCCCCAAAAAAACATCATAATAATAATAATAACAACCGTTCTAGTTATTATGGCCCCGTAGTAACCTTCAGGCGTCCACGGGGTTTAGGGCGTAGGTTTTGGGGGTCAGGGATTCCCTCCGCCAAGCGCGAGAAACGTGGTTTCCCCAGCGCGAGGCCTGAGCAGAGAGCTGCACTGAGAGGAAGCTATACGGTTTCAGGGCTGAAGGCTAGGTGCTAGGCTAAATCCGAAATCCTACAAACCCTAAACCCTAAGAACAAAACCCTAAACCCTAAACCCTAAACCCTAAATCCTCAGCCCTCAACCCTCAACCCTCAACCCAAAGCCCAAAACCCAAAACCCAAATCCTACAAGGTTCGGCTGAGGGAGCTTGAGACCCTTGCGACCCTCTTTGATGCAGCTGGCAAACATGGCAGGAGCTTGGCTGGTTCTCAGCTCCAAACCCTGAAACTTAGAAGCCTGAAATTCCTGCACCCCCTAAACCCCATACAGCCCAAATTGCCCTAGACCTCCTAAATCCACCTCAAAACCAAAAACAACCCCAACAAAACCCATAAAGCCCCATCAAACCCCACAAGCCCCCATATAAACCACCCCCCCCCCCAGGACCGTCTCCATGCTGGAGGCGAACCTGTGGGCCGCCTGCGGCATGGGCAGCGGCATCAACCTCTCCTTCCTGGCGCACCAGAACCTGGGCCGGGGTTAGGGGTTTAGGGTTTCGGGTTTAGGGTGTAGTGTTTAGGGTTTAGGGTTTAGGGTTTAGGGTTTCGGGTTTAGGGTGTAGTGTTTAGGGTTTAGGGTTTAGGGCCTGGCTGGCGCTAGGGGGGCTTCAGGTGATTTTGGGGGAAGTTTGGGAGGGGGCTGGATTTTGGGGGGATTTTGGGGGGGGATTTTGGGTTTGGAGTTTAGGGTTTCGGGATTTGGGGTTTGGGGTTTAGGGTTTGGGGTTCAGGGTTTGGGGAGATTTTGGGTTTGGGGAAGAAGGGCAGCAGGAGGGTGTGAAGGTGAAAGAGGGTTCGGGCTTTAGGGTTCAATGTTGTGAGCTCCTAGGATGCTTTAGAGGGGCTTTCAGGGGTTGCAGGGGTTTCTGAGGGTTCATGTAGATGTTGGGGCCCGCAGCACTGGAGCCAAAATCCCAGGACTTTCGGCTAAACACCATCTTCAACCTATATACTGCCTAGACCGTAAACCTTAATCCTAAACCCTAATCCCAATCTCTAAACCCTAAACCTAAACCCGCAGCAAGGAGCAAGTGGCCGCGCTTGGGTACCTTGCCCTCCGGCCCAATGAGATGGTCATTCATAATGGGCGTCTCTCATACTAGGGGGTACCCCTAGCAGACACCAACATTATCTGCTTCCTGATGATGGGAATCCACCCCCTAAACCCTAAACCCCAAACCCAAACCCTAAACCTTACCCCCCCCCCCCCCCCAAAGAAACAGAATGGCCAAGAGCAGTTCAGCAGTTGAAGCCTAGCTGGGCACCGTCAAAATAGTTCGTTCCCACGGTTCGGAACGGTTCCCTAAACCCTATACCCTAAGAGTCCCTGAGTTTCCCCTAAGGTTATGGGGCTCGTCGGACTTCGGGCATTTAGGGCTTACAAGGTTTAAGGCTTCGGGTGTGTAGGGTTCATGCGGTTTGGGGTGTTCGCCACCTCCAGTTCCAATCGCGCGTCTCAACACCTCATTCCCCGAACCGACCGGGAAAGCCCAAAACCCCCAGGATCTGTGGATCCCTAATCCCTAAACAACCCTACAAACCCCAAACCCTAAACCCCAAACCCCAAACCCTAAACCCCAAACCCTAAACCCCAAACCCTAAACCCTAAACCCTAAACCCTAAACCCTAAACCCTAAACCCAAACCCCAAACCCTAAACCCTAAACCCTAAACCCAAAGGTCGGCAGACGGGAAGTGCCTGACACTGAAGACGACCTCGGCGGAGGGGATGGATGGCACCCTGGGCGGCGAGTCAAAGGCCTCCCTTTTCTTCCGGGCTTCGGTTTTTTTTTAGGGTTAGGGTTTAGGGTTTAGGGTTTAGGGTTTAGGGTTTAGGGTTTAGGGTTTAGGGTTTTTAGGGTTTAGGGTTTAGGGTTTAGGGTTTAGGGTTTAGGGTTTAGGGTTTAGGGTTTAGGGTTTAGGGTTTAGGGTTTAGGGTTTAGGGCTTAGGGCTTAGGGCTTAGGGTTTAGGGTTTAGGGTTTAGGGTTTAGGGTGGACTTTCGTATTTATTTATTCTTTTTGTGTTGGCCGGGGGGGGGGGGGGTGCATGGGGCTTTAGGGTTTGTGGCTTCAGGCTGAGGTTTTTCTCTTTCCTTGCCTGTCGGAACTACCCCACGTCCGGCTTCTAGGGAAGAGCCTTCTTTCGTACGTCCAAACTCTATAACGTCCTGCAATAATTAATAATCCTGTAAACCCGCAGGGTTTAGGGTTTAGGTTTAGGGCTTAGGGGAGCCCCAAAAACCCTGAGCCCAATACCCGAAACCTTCAGCCCAAATCTACGCTTTCGATGTAGCTATGCGAGTTGCAGGTTCGCTTTGACCACGAGGCCTTGATCCACGATGCGACCCGATGCTCGGATCTTTGCTCGAGGTCGCCGGGGTGTAGGGTTCAGGTTTTTGAGGGTTTTAAGGGTTTAGGGTTCAGGTACTTAGGGTTTAGGTTCGGTTATTCGGGTTGAAGGGCTTAGGTTGACGGGTTTAGGGTTTAATCGTCCTGTTCATTTGCACGCGATAAGGCTTTAGGAACCCTGACCCCAAAACCCTATCACGACACCGTGTGGGGAAGGAGCGATCCGCCTCTTGGTACAGGCGGACTGCCGGTTCACTCAGCGACGGTAACCCCAAAGGCATCCGGCCATAAACCCTACACCCGTAAAGCCTAAGCCCTTAAATCTAGCGCTTCGAGCCCGAAAGCCCCATGTCGTTACCGCAAGCTGACATCAGGAGTCGACCCCTACGCGGCAGCAATCCGAGCAGCTGCAAACGGCAAAGTTGTGCTGGACATAGGCCGGGACCCGACAAACAGACTCGCGACCTGGTCAGCTCTTTAGCTGCGCTGCTGCAAACTCTATAATCCTTACAAACCCTGGAAACCCGCAAACCCTGTAAACCCTGCAAACCTTAAACCTTAAGACGAACCGAGCGATCCTGGCAGGAACCGGCCCCGTTTGCTTCCTGGCGCGGCTTTGCCTCCGCGCCGGCGCGCGGGCTGCTGACGCTGTGGAGACCGTCTTTCTTTAGGGCTTCATTAGGGCTTAGGGTTTAGGGTTTAGGGCTTAGGGCTTAGGGCGTAGGGCGTAGGGCTTAGGGTTTAGGGTTTAGGGTTTAGGGCCAATCAAGCTAAGCTTCCGAGACGAAGCCACATGGGCCCAGCTGCTTGGTTCTTCTGGGTCCAGAGTCTCCGCTCGTCTTGACATGCCTTGTATCCTTTCACTTGTAGGTTTTTGTGTTGCATTGTTCCTGTGTCTATCAAGCCGTAGTGGAGCAGAGTTGTGCAGCAGATCTGAGCAAGCCGAAAGCACTAGCCAATATTTCGCTCTCCATTCTCGGGAGCCGCAACCTGAACCAGAATTAGCATGCTCTTAGTCAGTCTGACTGGTACAGCTATCCAAAAACATATGACCAGCACTAGTAGTATAACTTGTAGAATTCACAATATTACTTCGTATACTTCATAGAGCTCGTACTATCCGTCGAGCCTAGGCCCTAGGCTGCCACTCAACTCCCCAGTTTCGGAGCCTACTTGAAGGGCTAGGAACTGGCTTTGAGGTTCCTGAAGATCCTGGGGTTTAGGGTTTAGTGTTTAGGGTTCGGGGTTTAGGGTTTAGGGTTTAGGGTGCGTTCGAAGTCCCCCAAGCCTGAAAACACTAAACCGCAGGAGAGCAACACCAGCTCCGTTGAGAAGGCTATCGCGACCTTCGAGGCGGAGGCCCCCGTTGTCTACGTAGTCAAAGGCCGATATGCTAAACTAGTCGAGTCTTGTCCAGTTTCAGTCAATATATATATATATGTGTGTATATGTGTATATATATATATATGTATGTGTATATAGTATGTGTATATACATAGATAGACATACTGATCTAGTTTACTAAGCACAAAATTTGAAGGTATGTAGACACATATATGTACACACACATATATGTATATAAAATGGGCCCATGCATATACCCAGGAGCATGAAGTGCCGTGCGCCCACGCGCCGCAAAGGCTCGACAGGAGCCGGGCGGCACTGGCCGCATCCTTCCCTCCTGGGCAGCGCAGCTCGGCAGAGACCTTCAGCTTCCTGGGCTTACAGGGTTTTAGGGTTTATAGGGTTAAGGGTTTATAGGGTTGAGGGTTTAGGGTTACAGGGTTTTAGGGGGTTTATAGGGTTCCTAGTGTCAGCGGCTAGAAAGCAAGCACCATGTGGAACTCACAAAGGACTTAACGTGTTTCATACTTCTACGGTCATGTCGTGCAGATTTAGTGCCTTAATCAATTTTCACGGTCTGAAAAACCCTATGAATCTCCACGATCTGAAAACATTCAGCTCTGGCGAGCTCTTCTGTTGGTCTCTGAAGCAGGGGGTTAGGTGGTAGGTGGTAGCTGTAAGGGGGAGGAGAAGTCGAAGAGTAGCCAACAGCGCCGACGTGGAAGGAGGGGAGTCCCTCTCAGCAGATGATGGCAGATGTCCGCAGCAGTTGTCTGCGGCAGTGTTGCCCTTGAACCCAGAGCCAATTCACCCTAGCGACTATAGTGAAATGTCGTAGACGCCCATACCCGAAGACTTGAGACTTTTAAAGCCTAAAGGCTTGGGGCTCACGGGAAGTATGAGCTCCGATGTTGCAGGCTGCCCAGCGTGCAGGAGGTCCGGCGTACCTTGGCCAAGCACGGCACAAATGGATCCACAAGCCTTCCGAAAGTTCACCCTGGTTTAGGGTTTGGGGTTTAGGGTTTCGGGTTTAGGGTTTAGGGCTGGGGCTTTTGGGGTCGGTGTGGGCTACTCTCCTCGCGCGGTTCTCCTGGTCTCAAGCTTGAGTGACAAGCATGGGGCATTTTGGTTGATCCTCTTGTCTGTTGTCCATTACGGCTGCTGCGGAGCCTTTGGAACACTTTGCCTTGAGGTGAAAAAGGCTACTCACTGCAGCAACAGGAACATTGAGACATTGAGATATGTGAGACTATCAGCTGCTGTGCCAGCTGCAACACAGGGCCCATGAGCTTCGTTCTGTACAGGCCTACAAGGGCTTCCCCCCTGCCCTTGCCCCTTTTTGCACCCTGAGGCGAAAAAGATGTGGTTTCAGTTCGCCTCAGCAGCGACGAGCTTGGGAAACAGGAGCTGTTGGCCGTAGCCTTCAAATGGCCATCCCAGCGCGCTGGCAGGGTTTAGGGTGTAAGGCTCGTCGGCGATGATGAACATGCAGGTGCATGGAATCCGAGGTTCGGGTTTGCTGTTTCTGGGAGGGACTTGGGGGTCTTGGTTCAGGTCTCTAGGTTACAAAAGGCGTTGCGGCCAAAGGTCTGCGGGGTGTGGGACCCTATCTTCAACCCAAAGGCGCACGAGAGACTTTTTGCGGGCCTAGGTTAGAACCCCCTAAACCCTAAAACCTAAAACCTAAACCCTAAACCCTAAACCCTAAACCCTAACCCTAAACCCTAAACCCTAAACCCTAAACCCTAAACCCTAAACCCTAAACCCTAAACCCTAAACCCTAAACCCTAAACCCTAAACCCTAAACCCTAAACCCTAAACCCTAAACCCTAAACCCTAAACCCTACACCAACAAACCTTGAGAACCCCTGAAGGAGCTGCAGCTCTTCTGCGGCCTCTCAACTGATCCTGGTCTCCAGCTCCGGGGCAAAGGCAGTGGGGGTCTTACGGTTTGAGCACCCAGGCATTATTATTATTATTATTGTTATTATTATTCTTATTGTTATTATTGCTATTATTATCATTATCATTATGATTATTTCGTATTAATATTTTGATGATGATGATGATGATGAAGATGAAGATGATGATGATGATGATGATGATGATGATGATTACTATTCTTAGCTTTTTTTTTTGGGGGGGGGGGGGGGTTAGGGGGTGGAGGGAGCACCCTTCAGCCAACGTCTGAAGCTTTTGGCTTGCGGCTTGCGCGCGTAGCGAAGAGATAGGTCCTTGTTGTCCTCGAGCTTCAATCTTTGGCCATGGTGTTGTCTTCCAGCATCCAGTCCAAGCCGGTTGAGTTTGTCCAGTGGGTCAGCCAACTACCTCGCCCTCTTGGAGCCGTCGGAAAGTCACAAGGACATGGAGAGAAGCCCCACAAGGTGATCAAGCTGGCAGACATCGATGACGCTCTCTTAGAGCAGCTCACACAGTCCTACGTCAACTTCTGCTTTGCCTCGCACTTCCTGGCACGTCCTCACGCCTATGAAGGCGCAAGTCTCGTGACCATGTTGGAAGGCGATCGCCGTCGTGACAAGCACACCGAAGAGCTCTCAGCTCTGGCAGCCTTGATGGCTTCCGAATCACGAGCTGGCAGGTTCACTTGCTTGAGCACCCCGCCAGAAAAGAAGTTGGCCCAATTCTCTACGACCTCCCCATCTTTGCCCCAAAGTGTTGTCAGGCCCCCACCTGGACTCGAGAGGCCAGTGTCGCCCCACGTCGCCGGAGACCCCCAAGCTTGCCTCGAGCTCAGAGGGCAAGCGGGAAAATCCGCGCGAAAGGCTGGAAGGCGATTCATGTGCCGCTTCGTCTTCCATGGATTTGATGCCGCCAGGCATGCTGACTTCGATCTTGTTCCTCGTATCATCGGACGCAGATGTGCCAACCTTCGTCCGATCCGGAAGGCATGCAACGGCTACATCCGAGTCAACGAGATGAACAACCCGGTGGAAGTGGTGCTACGATGTGAAACCCAGCAGGACTTGGACGAAGGGATCAAGCAGCTGACAACCTTGCTGGACGATCTCTGCAAGCACTTCTCTCGCTACTGCCGCAAGCAAGGTATCAACCCAGTCCCTGAGTTGTACCATCTGCTCCCCTGAACCTGCGGATGGTCTGGAAGCAGACTGTGGCGTTGCCTGAGCAAGTGTATCAGATTCGACTAGCTGTTGATCATACTTACTGCGCCACCCGCAATTTGCTTTAGAACGCTAGCTGTGATTCGGCGTTCAACTGTCTATTTTCCGCGGTGCACCCGCCAGAGTGATTGTCAGGTGCGTTGGGAGCAAGCGCTCGGATCACTTCAGATCAGTTCGGTCATGTACATGTATGTATGTATGTATGTATGTATGTATGCATGTATGTATGTATGTAGGTATGTATGTAGGTAGGTATGTATGTACACACGCATACATCAGATTCCTCTCCTTCCGCGCAGCTTGGTCCCAAGTGTCCTGACCATAGCCTCCATGTGCCGGATCGCTGGTGGTGTGCATGGCTTACAGCTTTGGGATTCGAAGAGCCTGACACTGCTCGCGATCATCTTGCTCCTGCTTACCAGTGTGCTCGAAGTGAGCCATTTCTCCTACTTCCCTGTATTTTCGGCTTCCTACACTATGGACGTGTGCTCGTGTAGTGCTATGCAGATACTGCCTTCCAAGCCGTGTCAGGCATCAGATCTGGGATGGGATCGGGCCTCCTTAGCTGAGAAAGTTTGTTTGATTTTGGAGGAACATGACTGCATGTCGGATTTTAGTACCAGAAGAAAAGGCACACCTTGCCCAGAGAGAGTTCCAGCTTGAATTCGGTTTTTCTGTATGCGATTCGGGTTCTGGCTTCTGGGCAGAGCGGCGCTTGCGTTAAGCATGTTCCCGTCACCGCTCATGTTCCTGCTCGGATGATGCGCCATCCGCCCGATTCGGTGGCTGGGTTTGGAAGGGGATGCAGTAGTAGCATGGGTGTACCCTAAACCCTAAACCCTAAACCTTAAACCCTAAACCCTAAGCCCTAAGCCCTAAACCCTAAACCCTAAACCCTAAATAGCATAGTCAAGCTGCGACATTGCAGAAACGCAAGGGGAATGAACCTGATCACGGGTTGGCGCAGCCTGGATCGCACGAGCAGCTGCTCCCATGAGAAATCGTCATGGGATCCAAGACCCGCAGCTCTTAAGTTTCGACAAGGGATTTTCCGAGATTCGGGTCCCCCCTTGACATCCCCAAATATATAAAAACAATCATGTCGAATCATCTTACAGGGACCCCACCCGACGCAGGGACTCCTAGTTGTCGGGAAACCTGCACATGGGGCTTGATCGTGTCCATAGTGCTCCAGGCCGCTGGTGAATGGCGAAAGGCCGGTCTTTGCACAGGAAAAACACGGGGCGTGTCGCAGTTCGAAGACTTCATGTTCCTGAGTTTTTGAGAACCTCCGAATCCCTGTTGCAGTGTTTGATTTACAGCGACATGCCCACTCTTGTTCATCGTACAACGGCAGGCAGTGGGATGCTAGCATGGCATCGGCGTGTTGTATTGGCGTTCTGCCGAGCCTGTGGCAGACCTTAGGTTCAGCCTCCTTGTACTCTAGCAGATGGGGGTTTGCGAGAATGGCGGCGGGGACCCAAATATAAATCTCCAAGTAGTAGGATCCCCTGATAACAAGGACCCCAAGAAGGTACCCCTAAGTTTCGGAAACCCCCGTATGGCTTCGACAGGGGTCTAAGTGCCCCCAAGCAGTCAGCAGTGGCTGATGCACTGGGGAAAGGCGTGTCCCAATCCTGCTCGGGGCATGATGCCATCTCCGAAGCTGCACATGCTCGTGAGTCCTTGACAACCTCAGTAAAGCTTCACAAAAGACACACCTTTTTCCAATTTGTGCAAGATTTGTTGGCTTCGTGCTGCTGCATTACGGCTCTCGCCAAGCCTGCGGCAGAGTTCATTGCCCAATGCCATCCGACACCGCGAGTTAGAAGACAGCGACCAGTTGCAAGTGAAGCGAACAAAAAACAAAAGGCTGCTACCGCGGCCCTCGCGTCCGAGATGACTTGTCCAAAGCGCCTTTACTCCAACAGTAGCTGGGACTTAGGCAAGTAAACTGAAACCGTCAAAGGTTGCACTACCAAGGCCCGAGCCTTACTCCAAGAATGAAATCAGCTTAGTCTGCTTAAGACGGCTTGCCTGAGCAGCCATTTCTGGCAGGCTGCTACACCCTGCTCGTGCACGAGATCCTCGGCCCCTCTGCCATTGAAGAGCTGCAATCAGCGACTGTATTTTTGAGGGTGCAGAGGCTAAGGGGTTTGAGATGATTTATAGTCGTCTCCTCAGTACTGAACACTGCACCCATACAGGTTCAGGTTCGAGGGCGAAGGAGTGCTTCAGCCCTCAGTTCTGACAGGCGACATGGCTGGCAACGAGGCGCTCCGAGTGTTGAGCTTTCTGCGGATTGGGGTGTTGGGTTTCGGGAATACAACACGGTTGTGTTGGTTTTTTCTTGAAGGGAGGGGGTGAGCATTTACATGCTGTATATGTGCAGCGGCCAAAACCCGCATTAAGCATTGTTGCACCGCTTGGAGGGTTGGCTGATTTCGTAGTCTTCCCCTGCTTGTTCCGTCGGTCTTCACCAAAAGCCGGATGGCATCAACATCGATATGGGCAATTCAGCGCAACTGTGATAGCAACGACTGTAGTCAGTATATTGCTACTTAGTACACAGTTTCTAGTTCAGTTCAGCAGTAGAGATGTTACAAGTTATCCATGTCCTAGTCAGGATGCTGCCTTGGTGCTGGACGACATTCACAAGCGGGGCCTCCTCGCCCCGGACTGGTTGGAGTCTGGTAATTGCAGTCTTTGTTTGAGTAGCAGTTCTACTGTTCTTGTTTTTGTTTTTGCTGTTTCCACCGTCTTCTGAGAAGCTGTGGCTTGCTTAGCTGATGGATGACTTGTTCATTTGCCCGCTCTTACTCTTCGGATTGCATGTAGCATTGCCGTGAGGAGTTGTGTCATGTGCGGGCGATCTCTAGCTGGATGTGCTTGGACGGGGCGTAGTTGTTTTAGTTGCAAAGTAGCCTCTGGTGCCTTGCAATACAGTATTCAGGACGTGCCAGATGCGCTGGCTGATATGACTGTCAGGGATGCTGAGTATGCCTTTGATCGCCTCTCACATTTTGTTGTTGCAGCTTGGTGGACAACTCCACCGCTTCCACATCCGGTTTGTTGTACCCACATTAGGGAATCGAAGCCCAATGCTGCAAAACAAAGCCAAACCCTTCCTCTGCAATCGAGCCATAGCCGAACAACGCTCCCAAAGAGCCACCCTTCCCTTGCCTCCCTCCACCCACCCCCCACCCCCCTCCCCTCCTGGCCACCCTGGGAATATTCGGACTGTTGTAGGACTGCGTGGTCATTCCGCATCTCGGATGGCATTCGAGGGGGGCTTTTTTTGCTGACATTGACTTCCGAGGGTCGGGGGCTAGCCCAAGCCTCTGTCTCAGAAGCTTAGCCCTCAACCCCATAGGCCTTAAATGCTCGGCCATAACCTGCCCAACAAAGCTCTAAACCCTTAATGCCTGACATACTTCCGAGCCCGAATGAACAACGTACGTGCTTTACATAATTCTGATAATGGTGATCTCCTTTTGTTTAGGCCAGAGCAGAGCAGCGGGACACCGATTGGCATACGTAGACGTGGGGATGAACCCCCCCGAAACCCCCCCCACTTTTCCAAAGGAGAGCTTCGTCCACACTGCTGGCGCCCACAGAGGTGCTGAAGCGCACGACGATGGCTCCTTGATTTGCGGGCTTAGTTGTGGCGCAGGGATCCCTTGAGGCCCACTGTGTAATGTGGCTGTCGCCCACAGCCGGCGACGCCCAAAGCAGACAAGGGCTTCGATGTGGGTGCAGGGTGGAGGGTTCGGTTTTGTTTGTTTCTCGGGAGGGAGAAGGGAGGGGGCCGGAGGGGCAATTAGGAGGACAAGAACAAAACGAAGAAGAGCGACAACAACAGCACCACCAGCAGCAGCAACAGGAGGAGGGGTGCCCTTTTAGTTCGCTGTGGGATTGAGGAGATCCCTTTCGTCCCCGAAAATATTACCGCCTCCCTTTCCTCTGAGTATTGAAGACTCGTTTTATTGGCTTGATCATGGGGACACGACCCTCAACTGAGGAGAAGCTGGTGCACCGACTGGGTCACAGCGGAGACGGCGACGTGAAGTGCCTTGGCGCAATACCTGGGCTTTGTGGCTCAGGGGCTTGCGCACATGAGCCCAAACAACTACTATCATGTCCCTACAAGCGCTAGATACGTATCCTGCAAACGGCATCACGACACTGCGCTCGAAAGCCGTGCAACAGCACGTCGACGATCATCGCCGAATGTACAAACCGTTCTCTTTTCACCTAAAATGAATATGAGTAATAATATTTTCTGTACTATTAGAATATTTATAAATATGAACAATGCTAATATTAATCACAATAGTATCTTACACGCAACAGACTTCGGTCCACTTTACCGCAACACCCTACTCCGCTCATCCCACTTCCAGAATCTTCTTGACATCGTTGTCGGTCAGCTCCATGGGCTTAGCGACCTAAGCCCTAAACCCTGTACCGTAAAGAACAAATCCGAAGTCTTCCCAAGAACTGAAGTTTAGGGTGTTATAGGGTTTATAGGGTTTAGGGTTTAGGGTTTAGGGAAAAGGGTTTAGGGTTTAGGTTTCAATATCTAGCCGTGGCGGTGGCCATGTTGGCAGTCCTTCGCCCTACATGCAGGGTTTTCTCGTCCATTGCTATGGGTACTTTGAGAGTCTAGGCAGGGCTATACTATGCTCAATTTTTCAACTTGTTGCAGTTCGTGTCGAACTTCAAACCTGGAAGCATTAGTTGTTGAACGTTAGCCTTTAGAACTTAGTATTTAGTTTAACATATCATTTAATGCTTCATCTGAAACTGTTTTCATTTAGCATGTTAATTCTATATTTTAACGTTGTCATGTCCTACTTAATGGTAAATACTTTAATAACCGTGAATTTTGTATCACCATTTATCTTTACTCTGATATCTCAGACTTAGCATTCAACATTCAACATCTAGCATCTACTATTCAACATACAGAACATATTTATAAACGCACATGTGTGTATGTATGTATATATATATATGTATACACATATGTGTATTTCTTTATTTATCCAGATCTAGGATATACCCAAAGCCAGACACAACGTAACGTAGGTGCGTGGGGAATACCAAGTGTAAAGACAAATATGAGAATAGATACAAGTTTGCAAATAAAGGCACGTGTATATATATATATATACATATACATATATATATATCTAGGATTTAATGTCGCACATTTGTTCGTCCACTTCTTATACTCAATATTCAGATCATTAATGCTCAATATGTTGTATTGTATATACGAGCAGAGGCCTCTCACGCGGCATAGTGCCCGGCGGTTCCCTGCGGGGGCACTCTTGGCTGAGCCGCAGGCCATGCGCTTGACATGTGCCAGGATCTGTTTGTGTCTTCCCAGCTCGGCGTTTTTCAGGCGAAAGGGTTTTTGTGGCTTAGGGTCTAGAAGGAATTCCTTGGCCAGCAAGTGGCACTTCCGGATACATTGACTTCAGCGCGAACTAGGTGAAAGGGGGTGTTTGTCACGACCTCATGTAAGTCTGTTTGTTGAGAGTGTCATCCAAAAGTTGGAGGCCACCTATATGCTCGGAGCTTTTTCAAATACCTTGAGCTCTTGCAAACAAGAATGCAGCGTTTCGGGCCTCAGGGGTCTGGGTCTTGGCTGAACTTGTGGGGGTTCAACCATGAATGCCCAGGCGTTCTTGGCTTCATTGCTTAAGCTGGGTCAGAGGATTTAGGGTTTCGGGTTTTTAGGGTTTAGGGTTTAGGCTAATTCAATCCTTGCGAATCCTTCAGTCTCTAGTTACATAGTTCATGGGCATGAAGTTCATATCATCTGGGTATTCTTCGGTATAGGTGCACAACATCGAGCCATCGTCTTGCAACTTCAGGATACGAAGACATAGCTTCTTGATCTTGACCGTCTACGCTACTTTCTCAAGCTTTTGGCATAAGCGTGTACGCGACATGCAGCCATTTTTGTCATGCAGAATCAGATGGGCACAGCGAAAAAGACATCCCTCCAGTTGGCTTTCGAATGCTTTCGAGCCAAACATTGTTGACCAAGATGTGAAGGCCCGCGGACGGATGAGCCTTGGTTAGGAACAGGGTCACCTGTTGGAGAGCGTTCTATCCCCGGCTCATGGCTGCTAGTAGATCAGCCAGCCAGAGCAAAAAGGTAAAGAACAACCATGTGTCCAGATTTGAAGAGGTAGTCAAAAGGAGCTGTACAACAAAGTTCCTGCAGCGCAGCGTAGTTGTAGAATCGCCCAAAATCGGTAACGGAAAATGTCGGCCCTGGCAGTATGACCCGTAGACAGATTTGTAAGCAGACGAGGTACCTCAAAATACATGAGTGGGTGACTGCGTGTTTTGATTATGTATCACTGTTTCAATTCAAGAGGCGTGAAAATATCGAAACTGCGAGCACTGTATGCCGACGTCTGCGCCTTATCTTCACAGCTAGTTCCTACTCGACAAGGACGACAACTTCAGAAACTGGAACAGGTATCAGGTATCTAGACTTGCTTGCAAAAATGTCGCCTCGCACTTCTTTCGGCATCGTCACTTGCTCGTGAGCAAATAGCCTTGAGAGCGCGTGGATACGAGCAACGCGCTGCCCCCTAAGCAGTTTCAGATGCGCCATTCCCGACACAGTCGTTCAGACATGCCTGCCTCCGTCCCACAACAACCGACGCCCACTTCCTTCTCCCAGAATTCAAGCCCAAACCTACCCATGCGGCACGGCAGTCACCGAACTCAGGAGTTTTTTGGCAACTGTTGGGGATCATGCTGGGGCCGAAACAAGTCTGTCGAGTAGCCACTGGAAAGCAGGCCAGCGTTTCCACATGGCACGCCTGCGATCCAATGCAAGCAGCCTCAAGCCCAAAGCCGCTAAATGCCGTGCAGCAGCGCTTAGCAACGGAGGCTTTGGGGAACATGTGTTTTTCTTAAGATGAGCAGGTGGCCTCCAACGTGCGCAGAATTCGAAAACCGATTTGTGTCACAGCTCCGAATCACGGCTCACCTGACCAAACTTTTCCGAACTTGTTCAACCCCCACACCGCTCAGCCTGGAAGCAGCAGAAAGCGCAGACCTGTCAAAAGCTTCAACGCGCAGCCCTCAGCCGCCAAGCCCTTCCGCCAAAAGGCCCTGGAACTTCTAGACTTTGGCAAAGGGCCGGAGCTACTTCAGGACGCCTAAAACTTGTGGAGATTTGAGGGTTGCTGCTTTGGGAATAGCGGGCTTTTTCAACTGTGGCTGAGCGTGGAGAGTTCGGGGTTTCGGGCTGTTATTCGTACGCCGGTTGGAAGCCCGTGGTGTGGAGCTGTCTGGAGACGTTGGGATGTCTTGTGGGGGTTGGTTTAATTAGGAATGTTTAGGAATGTTTAGGAATGTTTAGGAATGTTTAGGACTGTTTAGGAATGTTTAAGAATGTTTAGGATACTCGCTTGAAGTTTCAGGTATTTAAGGTTTTAAGCTGGGTTCAGCAGGGTCAACAAAGTTCAAGGGTTGCTCGCTTGTAGTTTCTCGTGGCTACACACGCGTTGCTTTCGAGCTGGGTTCCAGGCTTCGCTGTGTGAAGTGTCTAGGTCTCGATTTCTCTTCCGTCGCCTACGTTTAGGGTGATGTCTGATAGCTGCGCCGCTCGGAATTCCTAAGCCCTAAATCCAAAACTCCAAACCTTAAACCCCGAAGATGGCAGGGGCTTAAGGGCTTAAAACTTGGCTTTAGGGTCTAAGGGCGTCGGCGAAGGGCCATGGGGTTGTTCAGAAATCTCCGCCCCTTTTGGAGCAACACTGGTGCGCTCTTAGGGTTCGAGGCCGATGCTTCAGGGTTGAGGGTTGGGGCTAGCCGGTGGGCAGCCTGGTTCGTCACCCCTAGACCTTACGCCTCTAAGACTTCAAGCCCTGAAGCCAACCTTGGCCCCAAATCCCCGATGTCTTGTTAGTCGTTGAGAGCCGTTATTGGTAAATATCAGAGAGTGTGTCATCACCTGCTAGGATACTGATGTCTGACATGCATAAAAGTGCCCAGAAGAAGCTCCAGAACACGTGTCAGTACTGCTTGTGCTCAGGAGCGGACATTGGAGTTCAGGACCTGGCAAGCACTTGCTGTCTGGGTGGCATGCTTGTTTTAGGACTTCGGGAGCAAGGTTTAGGGTGTAGGGGTGAGACCTCTTCTTTTATGGCCGGTTGGCCTACGATGGATCGCCCCATTGCTTGCAGCCACTTCGGGCTACAAGACAATATGGCCTGCGCTTGCTGAAGCCCTATGTTGGCCCACGTTTAGGGTTCAGGGTTCAGGGTTTAGGGTTTAGGGTTTAGGTTTAGGGTTTAGGGTGCATCAGCCGGAGGACTACAAGGCAGGGGGACTTCGACGGCGTGCACATGCACTTGCATGTCGACCTGGATGGGTCGAATAGCTCCTCGTCGGCCACCTTCGACTCCTCCACTCATCATGGTGTTAGCCCCCCCAAAAAACATCCCTGCACCCCAAACCCTGCCCGGAAAAATCCCACAGGTGGGGGTTGCAGCCAAAGGTCAGCAAAAAGAAGCGCGAGGATGCCTGACAGTTGTGAAGTTTCAGAAAATATGTAGGTCAGGTAATTGTGCTCCAAACCCTAAACCCCAAACCCCAAACCTCCACAAAACCCAAGGCTGAAACCCCGTAATTCCCGAAAAAGTAGCGAAAGCTCTCCAGCTGAGGCATCGATGTCCTGAAAGCTCACAGCGGGCCCAACTCCGCGCCTTCAGAGCAGTTTAGGGTTCGGGGCACAGGATTTCAGGGCTTGGGGGTTTAGGGGGGCTTAGGGTTTAGGGTTTAGGGCCAGGGTTTGAATTGAGGGTTTAAGGTTTGGGGGTTTAGGGTTTAGGCTGGTGCCCTTTCAGAGGCTGTTGCCCTTTCAGGCTCAGTCCTTTTGCTATTTCTGGCCTTGCTAGCGGAGCAGGATGTACGTAGGGACACTGTCATCCTTTTGGAGCCCGTTTCATGGAGCATGGATTCCCCCAAAGCCCCTCATGGCCTGCGCCCGGCATCCCCTGCAAATCCGAGGACTCCTCGTGGTCCACCATCTACCTGCGCCTGCTTTCTTCTCCAATTCCCCTGGCAGCTGACAGCCGCCCCTGGGACAGGAGTAGTGGCAAGTAGTTTTGCGGCTGTCAGCGGGGTCGCTTGCTTTCAGATCAGGGTTAAGGCTTCGCGGGAGGGGAGGGGGGGATGGGGTGAGAGGGTAGAGGGTTTAGGGTGCAAGGCTTGGCACTATTCAGAGTTTCGGGCTGAGGGCCTCTGACACTGCAGAAAACCCTAAACCCCAAACCCGAAACCCTGAAACCCTAAACCTCCATTGCACAGGCATCGTCTGCCGATGTCGGGCTGATCTGCCCCATGCCTGAGACTAGTGCACGCAGTGGACTGGGATAGGCTGCCATGAAACTGTTTGTCTTTCAGTTTTTAAAGCACAGGCAAGTTGCTGTTCAGCTTGATATCAAACTTGAGATAAAGCTTCTGAAATAGACGCAGGAATAAACTTTTCTTCTTGTTCGACATTCTTGTCCTGCTTCCGCAAAGTGCATGCGTAGGGTTTCAGTGTCACTGAAGGCAATTGACAAAAAACTGTAAGCGACCAGGCGCGATCGACCCGCTCGGTATCGTATTTCCGTGGCCGTCGGGGAGGAGATTCTCTGGGCTGAGGGTGTAGGCTGCTTGGTACTTGCCAAAACCCTACAAGGTTGCGAACAAGAAGGTGGTCAGGGCTTCTCTTGAAGTAGATTTTTCTGAGCTCGGGCATGCTAGTGGGTACTGCCAGGCTGGTGTGCAGACATGGTGATTCCAAAATCCCCGTAGAGAGCCTGCCTGCCTCGGCTTTTGGTTAGACTGCCCTGCTGGGGTTAGCTGCTTCCCCGCAACACCATTCTCCAAGCTGATTGCAGAAAGGACGGTGACGAGCGAGAAGTTTGCGATGGTTTCGAGTGGAGTGGCGGATAGGAAAGCCTCTGCGATTAAAACAGAGGTGCGAGAACAGCCAGCACACCCAAACCTAGACCTCATACACAGAACCAGGACCAGGCCCCAAAGTCATGTGCGACGCTTGCTCCTGGTCTAGATGGTGGGTTCACTCTTCAGGTTCACTCTTCAGCACAAAGCCCTTACAAGGCATTTGATAGCAGCCTCTCACCGCTGATCACCTCAGGGTGGTTGTGATGACAATCGCCCGATATGCTTCACTCAAGTTCCGCGAAATGGTGATGTCTAGGGGTTCAGGGTTTAGGGGTAGACTAGACAACCCTAGACCTAGTAGTGTAGGGTTTCTGCAGGCCTCAGAACACCCTTCAACGCCTGGACCCTGAACCCATCCCGGGCATCTGCCCCCTCACCATGATGAGGCTTCGGTGTTTAGTTTCACAACCCAAAGTCTCTTTTAAGTTGTTGCCTCGGCTACCTAAGACGCCTCTGTAGCCTACGCAGAAGATTCTTAAAAGGAGGGTCTGTGTGGGGTGTCAGTTGCCGGGACGCGTTTCAACGCCCAGCCGTCGGGTTATGGCGGGCAAGCCGACGCTGGCCATGGTGATCGCTGCTCCACAGAGATGGCCATCAGTTGGCAGGCTGGATGGCTGCATACGGGTGTTGGGGTTTTCAATCTTGGGGTGTAGGAGTTGGGGTTTAGGGGGTGTTCGTGATTGAAAGGCTTACGTGCTGCGCACGAAGCGAAGTGTCGAGACTGCGAGAGCGACGATGGCTTGCTCGTACGTTTGATGTCCCTAGGCTGGAATCATTGAACCTTCAGCCTTCAACCCCCGTAAACTCCTTACAACCCCCCCTTGGTTTCCTTGCTTCACTGCTCAGGGCGCCTCCCAGCAGATGTCGAGGTGGGGGGGGGGGGGGCGCTCTTCAAACGCCGGCTTCTGAGTTGAAAAGCGTTCCTTTCAAGGTGATGAGAGCGACCGGTGCACTTTGACTGGGGCGCCTCAGCGTCTGTATTCAGGTTCTGTTGAAGGTTCCATCTTATGTCCCCTCTATAAGCCTACGCACTGGGCTCTGATTTCTACAGCTCTTTAATCGCATGCTTGAAGCAATCGAAACCACCTAGACCCACCAACAAAGCCAAATGCAGCTTGTGAAGGGCGCGCCCCCGCCTGCGGCCAGCCCACACTCTGCGAACCATTGGGCCCGAGGCCGTTCGGGTTTCTTCAGTCAGAGTCATTTTGTATTTCCTTTTGTGGTTCAAGAGGGTTCTTGTTTAGGTTTTTCTTTTCAGAGGGTTTCAAGTGCCAGCCCGAAGCATGTGGGTACAAATATGGGTCAACGATATTCTCTCCATGTGTAGAAGTCGGTTCAGGAGCAGGCTCCGAGGTTGAGGTTGGGCGAGGGTTCGTCCCCCTAAACCCTAAACCCTAAACCCTAAACCCTAAACCCTAAACCCTAAACCCTAAACCCTAAACCCTAAACCCTAAACCCTGAACCCTGAACCCTGAACCCTGAACCCTAAACCCCTAAACCCTAAACCCTAAAACATAAAACCCTAAAACCCTGAACCCTGAACCCTATACCCTAAACCCTAAACCCTAGACCCTAAACCCTAAACCCTAAACCCTAGACCCTATTCAGGCCCCTACTTTATTCAGGCGTGCCCATGTGGCCCTGGCAGCAGCCGGGGCCGGCGCGGCCCTCGCGGCCACCGCGGCTGTTGAGGCACCGGTCGATGTGGGAGATGAGGGTTAGGGCTTAGGGTTTAGGGTTTAGGGTTTAGGGTTTAGGGTTTAGGGTTTAGGGTTTAGGGTTTAGGGTTTAGGGTTTAGGGTTTAGGGTTTAGGGGTTTAGGGTTTAGGGGTTTAGAGTTTAGGGGTTTAGGGTTTAGGGGTTTAGGGTTTGGGGTTTAGGAGTTTAGGGTTTGGGGTTTAGGGGTTAGGGTTTCCCGCGAGGAGTCCTGCGGGATTCCAAAGGTCTCAAGGCGTTTAGGGTTTAGGGTTAAGAGGGTTAGGATTCTAAGGTTCTAAGGTTAGGGTTCTAAGTGTCGACACGAGTCTTAGTAACTTTAAACTGTTTGGGATACTGTAATCCCCTTTAGAACTGACAGTGCACACTTTTTGACAACGCAAACAGAACCACCCACAAAAAGACCCAAAAGAAGACCCAAACACCCTATAACCTAAAACCCTGAACCCTAAACCCTAAACTGGCGAGGCCCCTCAGGCCAAGAGCCGTGCGAGGAGGTGAGCCCGAAGGGGGGGGGGGGTTAGGGGGTTGGGGTTTAGGGTTTTAGGGTTTTAGGGTTTAGGGTTTAGGGTTTAGGGTTCAGGGTTCAGGGTTTAGGGTTTACGGTTGAGGGTTTAAGGTTGTACCAGCTCTTGACGGTTCAGTCAGGTTTGAGGGTTTTGGCTGAACAAAGTCTGAAGGTTTCGGGGGATTTGAGGGTTCAGAGTGGAAGCGATGCCACCACCGATTTGCCAATGTTCTGGCAAGGCCCGCAGGAAGAAAGAAATGATGGGATGGCTCTAAATAAGAGTCCCCCAGCTAACCCTGAACCCTAAACCTAATCCCTTTGCGGGGTCGTTTACCTCTAGAAGCCCTAGAAGCCCTGCAAAGCATGCAAGCCTTAAAGCTCCTACCCAAGAATCCTGCACCCGAATCCCGAATGCCCTAAACCCTAAACCCTTACAAACCCTAAACTATAAACCCTAAACCCGAAACCCTAAACTCTAAACCCTAAACCCTATGAATCTAAAACCCTAAACCCTAAACCGCAAGGCGAAGGACTCGCCGGCGCCAGCCCCCACAGCCCACAGAAGAGCCCGGCGCAGAGGCTCCTTCTGCGCCCAGTGTAAAGGCATCCGAAAGCCCTGTTAGGGTTTAGGGTCTAGGGTTTGGGGTTTGGGTTTAGGGTCTAGGGTCTAGGGTTTAGGGTTTAGGGTTTAGGGTTTCTGGTTGAGAGGGTTGGCGTTTAGGGTTTGGGGATTATAGGATCTACTTGTAGGGCGCTTTCGGGGGAAGGAACGTCAAGTGTAAGACAGTGTATAAGACATCTGGACTGAGATAACCATAGTGTACTTGTACTGCATATAATTTAAAGACCCCCGCTCGGACCGCTGCAGTCTGTGAGGTTTCAAGGTCTTGAACGTGGTGCTGTTGAGTGGACCTTCCTGGAACGAGCGACTAGTGGTAGCGACTAGTGCTAGCCCTTTTTGTGCGTTCGATTGTGCTTGCCGCCGACTAGCTGCTACAAAAGAGCCGCCGTTATTGTGCATCTTGTCTCAATTGTGCAGGAGGCGGAAGAGGAAGTGCCCTTTGAAGCTTCCGAAAGCGGGAAGGAGGACCCCCCCCTGCGTCTATTGCAGGTTTCGGGGTGGTGTTGAGGTCTTCGGTCGCCTCGGCTGTGTCAGGCCCAGGTATACTGTGCTCACAGAACCATTTCCGGCTTTGGGCTCTTTTCGGCTTTGGGCTCTTTTTTTTTATAAATCATTTGGGTCGATAGAGAAGGCTCTTGGGTCTGGAGTTGCAGCTTCGGCCACCTGAAGGAAGTCGTCTTCAAGCCCTTCCCGAGCCACTGGAGGCCCGGTGTGCTGAAGGGGTTATGGGGTTTGTGAGCTTTCGTTTCGTGACCTGTTCAAGCAAAGCATTTCCCGCAACACGGACCGTGAGTTTCAAGGACTGCTGTCAACGTTCTACGAGCACAGACATCACGCCCACAAAGCGGACACAAGGGAAAGCCACCTAGTCTTTCAGTTCAGTTTGCCTGGTAGTCGAGGGACCGCCAGCTCTTAATCAGGTTCCCAGGAACTCGGGGAGCTCTTTTTGGGAAGTAGGAGATTCTATGACGTAATGCTGATCAGCTTGAGGTTGGGGATGTGAAACCTGAATGATGTCTATACAGGCGCAGGTGGCATGCACTGTGCCCACCCAATCTTGAATCGAGCCGGCCAGAACGGGTTTGGTTTTCGGGTTCAGGGATGAGCTCCCCCTTCTGTTACGCGCGGCTTGCCGCAGAGCGAAAGTCGGGAAAGAATGTGCTATTTATTCTGTCTAGAAGCTTCATCTCCTTTTTGCGAAAGTGGTTCTCATCAGCACATGTGACATCTGAGTGCGAGCATGGCAACTCGTTACGAACATGCTTGCTTGCGCAGTATGCTTGCCCAAAAGAGGCTTCAGAGAGTAGCGCTGATAGCAACGTTGTGAATTTCATTCGGAGGGTAAAGATGCAACATAAAAGCTGCTCAAGCTCGTGGAGACTGCCAAAGTCCTCTTGTGCGAGCTTGCGGGCAACCTTGTTGGAGGGCCAGAGCACCATCACCCAGTTCTAGGTACAGTACAACGCAGACACCACCCCGCGCTGTCACGCCTGCATCGTGCGGTAGTTTGAAAAGCTTGCTGCTGCTCGCTGAGAAAATTTTCTCGACTGTTCTAGGGTTCAGGTGTTTAGGGCTTATGGTTAAGGGATGTTAAGGGTTTAGATCTTAGAGGCTTGGAGTGCTTTCGTGAAAGCTATTCTGCGGAGTTCGCAGACGCGAAGTTTTGTGCGCCCAGTTGTTTGCGCGAGGTCTCAAGGTGCGAAAATAGAAAGCAGAGACGAATTGATCGTGAAAGATTTCCACAGGCGGCTCAAGACTTCTGAAATTCCACCGCAATTTCAACTGAGATTTCCCGTGCATGTTTTTTGTGCATGACACGTGTTCTGTTGCGTGAGGGAACACGCACATACATGCACACGTGCATGCATATATTTATATAATATGTGTATTAATGTGCATATTGCTGCTGGAGCGGATTTCTAGAAAAGGCGAAAAAGTTGGGGGATCGCATCTTGCATTTGCGTGCCAGGCAGGGTCAGCTTGCCACCGGAATCCAAAGCGGGCAGCTTCTGGCCGGGCAGCTGAGGCAGACACTAGGCGGTGATTGGCGATTTTCTCAGTTCTCTGGTCTAGTGAAAACCTTAATTACCTTAAACCCACAAACCCTCAAACCCTCCACCCTCCCTCATCCTTAGAAACGCGATTTCAGGATTCATGTTTTGTCTGCAATAATTAAAGTCGAAAAGGTATTTCAGGCGTTATGAGGTGTTGCTGCACTTTGCTGGGATGTGTTACATCAGCTGCGCCTGCAGGATGTTGAACTCCCGGACATTGGGCTGCCTGGATTGCAGAAAAGACAAGTGCCATTGTGCCCGGAAGCCCCGCAAACCCAGAAGAGCCTCAATCCAGCTGCTTACGTGTTGCGTGAACTTTGGGGTTCAGTGGTAGATCCCCAGGAGTCGTTTTCGTCCCGGACCATGGCGAGTTTGTGATCTCTGGCTCCAAAGCGATGAACCGCGCCCTTGATGGAGACGTCGCACCACGGCTACTATATCCTCCTTAAGAACTAGGCGTCTTTCAATCTCACTTTGAAGGCCACTGTTCTCCTGATGCCCTTAAGCGCGACCTTGCAGAACAGCCTCCGGAGGCCAAGCAGAATGCACGCTGACCACCGCGGGGTCGGTTGGCCCTGAATCCTATATACTTGATATACTTGAGAACCCTAGAAGCCCCCAGTTTGGAACCCTGGACATAGGCCGTCAGCACAATCTTACGTGTGGCTGCAAAGGTCTTCATCGAAAAGCTGATGGCCTCGGAGGCCAACTGCGGGTTTCGAAGCTCGAAAGCCTGGGCGCGAGCGTTCCAAAAGCAACTGATCAGGAGCCTGCCAAACCAGCGAGTTTTGATTTGATCCTCCAGAGGCAACCTTCCAGTTTACCTAAAACGTCCCCAGCACAAACACGTGACATGTGCCTTGAGAAGCAGGCCAAGAAGCAGCGCGGGCCGGGTGTGGCTGGACAGGCAGGGTTGGGGACTCAGGGCAGATTTGACTGGCGCCATTCCCCTTCGCTGCACCTATATAGTCTAGGATGTGCAAAGTAGCCAGATAACCCCAAAAAAAGAAAAGCAGAGCTGCTTTCAATTACAGCAGGCGCTGAAGGACGGCGGCGACGTGCTGGTAATGATGGGCAAGCCGGCCGCGCGGATCGTAGCCATCAAAGAGCGAGCCTTGGCTCTGGGATATGAGGCTACACGTGACGATTTAGTTCCGAGTTGAAATTCGCGTACGGGGTACCTGATGTTCCCCTACATAACCCTTTACGGGATGAAGCAGGGCCCTAGTTCCATATGTTTCCCTACTGAGAACCAGTAAGTGGGTTGGTCCCTTGCCTGTCTCTCAGCTCTCGCCTTTCTCCTCTAGTTGCGTGCTTCTGCTTCTTTCGAAGCGCACGAACGATCCCATGGCCACGTGAGCGGTTCCCAGGAGAACCTTGAACCCAGAACACCTCTTTCATCATATCTGAACACCATAGGTGCCTGCCTGATGCTCGAACTGCCAAATTCTTTGTTTCAAAAAGCATGAAGCTATATACATATACATACATTCATACATACATACATACATAAGTACAGCAAGGCAATCACCTGCACAGCTGTATGTTCGTTTTTTACTTGGGGTGCAGGTTGTTGTTGTCAAGCTCCTTTCTAACTTGAAAAGGGCACGGAAGGAAAGGCAACACGCAAGAAGCGGGGTGCAAACGAGATGAAGTGTTCACGCCACTCTTGCCTTGGGTGACGATCATTATCTACTCAAGGGGATGGACTGCACGATCTTGTCTTGGCACCTTAGTGAAGGCCCTCCCCTAAATTGCGGACCCCAGACCCCAAGTCTGCTTCGGCACATGGGGGCAAGGATCACAGAGAGAGGTGGGCGGCACAGTCTACGCCATCGACGACATGGAGGACGCGGCAAGACTAGAGCACAACAACCGTTTAGGGTTTAGGGTTTAGGGTTTAGGGAACCAATGACCCAGGCTCCCAATCACCAGGTATCGGGAGCATGTTACCTGAGAGCCAGAAGTGGAAGAAGCTCTGTCGGAAGGACCACAGAGTTTAGCATCAGGGTTGCTGTGGCGAAGCACAGGGGCTTTGTAGGAGTTATTGGGCTGAGGGTTTGTAAACTTTTGGCTTTCTCGGGGTTAGAAGACGTGAACCCGTGGAATTCATTTGGAAAAAAATCTCATTAGTTTAAGCGTGCTAAGGGGGGGCCTGATTCCTGCGTGCCCCTGTAGAAGACTATCCTCATGTGACCCCGCCCATAGAAACTTGACGCTTGAAGCCCCCCCAACGCCCTTTCAGAAGCCGTGGCTCATTCGGGAACTCCGCGGTGTCGAGGAGGCTGGGAGGGGGGGGGGGGGGGGCGTTTTGCAGCTGTTCGAGACTGTTTTGAAGGCCGCGCGCTTCGTCCTTTCAAGCGCATGTCTCGATGACCCGCCAAGGGGGCCACGTGTTGTTGTTCTCCTCCCAGAGGCCTCCAAGCTCAAGGGTCAGTGACAAGCAGTTTGGCACTCTTTGTTGCAGGAGCCTCCAAAGCCCCTTTGCCAAAGTGTCGATCATTAAAGCTGTAGGATCGGATCGGACAACAGAAAGGTTTGAGCTTAGGTTTAAGCTTCCGTGCCCGTGACAGGGGAATGCACTCTCGACAGCTACTATCCCCCAAGCGTCAGAGTATTGATGTTTAACGCTCAGGGTTCAGCTACCCTGAAAATGCTCGCAAATCCCACCAAACTTTGAACCCTAAACCCTAACCCTAAACCCTAAACCCCTAAACCCTAAACCCTAAACCCTAACCCCTAAGCCCTAAGCCCTAAACCCTAAACCCTAAACCCTAGTGCAGCCCTCGACCGAACCAGGATGACCACATCTTCATCCCGGCAGACAAGCGGTTCCCGAAGATGCTTCTCAACGGCTCTCTGGAGAAGTACAAGGATCCCAGTGTGTGCTAGGGAGGGTTTAGGGTTTAGGGTTTAGGGTTTAGGGTTTGGACCAAACGTATACCCCTGAAAAGTTGAGATCAGAAAACCGTTGCTACCATACGGTTGAGGTCGGAGGGTGAATAACAATTAGGGTTTAGGGTTTGGCGTTTGGGGTGTAGGCTCTGGGAATTCGGGTTGAGGGTGCACCCCCTACCCCCCCCCCCCCCCCCCCCCCACGGTTTCCGCGCCGGGCTTTAAGGAGTACATGCTGTTTGAGGTCGCAAAACCTGGGCCCGTGATGTTGGTCCACCCCCCGAGGCCCCCAAACCAAAGCCTAGGACTCGGAGTAGGTACCTATTTCTCGTGGATAAGCCCCTTTAAACCAAAAAGGTTACCCTGGCCATTTCCTAAGTCTAGAGCCCCCTCAGGTCTTATTCTCTCTTTGTTATATACAGCCCAAGGGAATAGTACACACATGACTTTTATTGAGGTTCGAAGTAAAAATATAGAGGATGCTCTTGGGTCACGAAGCTGCATAGACTACGAGACTACAAGACGAGGACCAGCGGCTGACCGTTGTGGTCAACACTTGGCAGCTCCTCGGCCAAAGGTGATCCTGGAAGCTGAGTGGCCTAGCAAGGGGCGCCTTACTCACCCCAAGGAGTGGCTGTGGTTCCTTAAAGGGTTATATATAGGGGGACACAGGGTACCGGAACCTCTAAACCACAGCAAGCACGCGGTAAAGCCCTCTAAGGCTTTCGCGATTTCCTGGCACTTACAATCGTCGTCGCCGAATTCCAGAACCTGAACATTTAATTCTCCCGACGTTTCTGTACCGCCTGCGGTTCTCCTGCTTCGACATAGGGCTCTCTGATGTCAGTTCGGGGGCGGCGATCAGATTGCTTCGGGATGAGGAAAATGTAGGTTGGAGAGGTTATCTACCCCGGGCAGGGCTTCTTTGCTCTAGGGGTTCGGGATGTACGAGACTTACACATCAGTAGGAAATTAGCCCTACGTTGTCTGGTTGGAATGGACGCTGATGGAGTTCTTCATTTTGGCATACCTTAAGCCCTCATGAAGACCCCCCGCGCTCCACCGCAGCCCCTTCTCCGGCTTCCCAAGTGTGCAGGATATGAAACTCAAGCAAGGAAGATCCCCACCTCTTCGCGAAGAAACTATTGACTAATCAATCGGTGCCCTTCTTTAGCACAAAGTAAACCTCGAACCAGTCCTAAACCCAAACCGCAAACCCAAAACCCCTTGAACCCTGAACCCTAAGCTCCAAACCCTAAACCCTAAACCCTGAACCCTAAACCCTAAACCTTAAACCCGAAACCCTAACCCTAACCCAAACACCTCCCGGTTGAGGCAGTTCTGCCCATACCCTCGCGCCCGCTTCTCGCGGAGCTTGGGTGAGATTGGGGACCTGGAGGTCGAAACGGAGATGATCTTGCCCAATGTCTGCAGGTTTAGGGCTTAGGGTTTAGGGTTTAGGGTTAGTTTAGGGTTTAGGGTTTAGGGCCTTAACGTTTAGGGTTTAGGGCTTAGGGCTTCAGGATTGGAGGTTCTATTTTGGGGGTTAAGGGCCTACGTCTGCAGGAGAGGGCTGATGCGTGCAAGGGCGCATGGGGGATTGAGGCTTCAGGGAGCTTCAGGCTGAAGTACCTGGGTCCTTCATTCTCATGTTTTCGGGGGTTGTAAGGGTTCCGGGATATGTCTGTTGTAGGCTGTGCTTTTGAATCTTGCATCACAGCCAGGAGCCAGATCAACCTTGCTAATAGTAAGTCTGGAAGAAAACAGAGCGTGCTGTCCATGGACTTCTGAACGAGGCACGAAGGCACCCTAAACCCTAAATCGCCCAACCCTCCCTGCGTTGCAAGAGCCATTGCTGTCTGAACCCTTAAGGCCCTAAACCCTGAACCCTAAAGCCTAAACCCTAAACCCTAAACCTTAAACCCTAACCCCTAAACCCTAAACCCTTCACACTCTAGGCTGGAGTACAACGTGAACGATGCGCCCTTCACGGAGGACCCCCTGTTCACCCGAGCAGCCGCGCTTTCTTAAGCTACAGATGTTGAGTTTAGGCCGTTGGGGGCCCCTAAACCCTAAGGCCCTAGACCCTAAACCCTAAACCCCAAACCCTAAACCCTAAACCCTCTTGTTAGTTGGGCATGCCCCCGGCCCATGTGCGATCGAGTATAACTCTTGTTGCCTCTCCTGGCATGTCACTGTACGTTTGTGCAGCAATGGCTCTAGCAGCAAATTTCGGCTTGCTTGAGCACCAGAGCTCGGTGTCTTAGGTCGTAGGTTCGGGCACATTGTGGATGCTGGAGGTGGTACACCCACTAGCTTCGCTTACTTCCCCCTACAAGGCATGTGTGCAGCACATACTGAGTTCAGCCACAGGAAGTGCTTGAGTGCTTGCCACCGGAAGATTTCATGGTCTCCGAGGACGAGATCAGAGGCTCGGGGCTTTGTCTCACCCTAGACCCTAAACCCTAAATCCTAGACCCTAAACAAAGCCCGAAGGCCTGACGAAAAGCTTCCAATCATCAGACCCAGAAGCCATAAAACGGGCATGCCCCTCCCACCCCCAACCGAAAAAAGTCGTCTGGCAGCCTGGTTGTCTTCTTACACCAGCAATGGCACCCTAAACCCTAAACCCTAAACCCCAAACCCCAACCCCAAACCCTAAACCCTAAACCCTAAACCCCTTTTCCTCGCCGACTTGTTCAGGTCGCACGGACTTCCGGGATGTGTGCGTGTTCTCCATCGACCCCCCTGGCTCCTCGGCCCTGACTGCAATTTAAGGGTTTAAGGGTTCAGGGGTTTCGGGCTTTCGGGGTTTAGGACTTAGGGGTTAGGGTTTGGGTTTAGGGTCAGGGTTTAGGGTTGAGGATTTAGGGTTTAGGGGTTCATGGTTTAGGGTTTAGGTTAGAAGGTCCTGAGTGCAAAGGTTCGGAGTTCTCGCTGCTAAGAGTCTGAGAGGTCTAGGATGCGTGTTTCAGTGCGAGGTTAGCCTCCCACCTATACATACATACATTTTATTCATACATACATATATAGGTCTTGGCACATATACACATACACACATATATATATATACATATAATATTACATATAATATTATATATATATACATGAATATATATATATATATATGGTACCCCCCCCCCCCCTGGAGAATCTACCTCCAAAGGGTGGGGGTTTAAGACACCTGTAGCTTTTTCGTATCGGGTTGAAGATACCTCTAACGCTTTCGTATAGATTCTTACCCTCTCATCTTCAACAAGATTCGCATTTCAATCTCTACATGATGAGAGTTTCAGATTTCCATATCCAGAGGATGAGGTATAAGAGTTTGTCTTTTGTTTTAGGTGTGTTGCTTAGAAGCAGTTGGGTTGCTTATAAGCAGTCGGGTTGCTTAGGTGGGGGGGGGGAGGGGGTGGGGGCGGGGGGTTCTTCCCCCAACCGTGGCACCCCCCCTCCCCCCCCCCCCTTCCCCCCCCCCCGCCCCCCTCCCCCCTCCCTCCCCCCCCCCCTCCCCCCCCCTCCCCCCCCCCCCCCCCTCCCCCCCCCCCCCCCTCCCCATCCCCCCCCCCTCCCCATCCCCCCCCCTCCCCCCCCCCCCCCCCCCTCCCCCCCCCCCCCCCCCCCCTCCCCCCCCCCCCCCCCCCCCCCCCCCCCCCCTCCCCCCCCCCCCCCCCCCCCCCCCCCCCCCCCCCCCCTCCCTCTCCCCCCCCCCCCCTCCCCCCCCCCCCCCCCCCCCCCCCCCCCCCCCCCCTCCCTCCGCTCCGCTCCGCTCCCGCTCCAGCTCCAGGGTTTTTTTCTTAAGGTTAAGGGTTGTTTGGGCTGGGCTTGTCTCTAAAACCCTATCGGGGTTAAGGCTTTAAGGCTTTAAGGCTTTAAGGATTTAAGAGAAGCCCCGACACCCTACAGGTTTAGGGTTTTAATCGCTATGCCTTAAACCTATAGGATCTAGGGCTACACCTTAAACCCTACACCTTTAAACCCTATGGGGTTTCAAGGTTAAGCAACTAAACTTAACCCTTAACCTTTAAACCCTATAGGGTTAAGGTTTAAAGGTTTAGGGTGTAAGATTTAAGGATTTCAAATCTAAGCCGGAAATTAAACCAAAACCCTTAACTTTTAAACCCTACAGGTTTAAGATTCAGGCATTTAACCGGCAATTGAACCTAAGCCCTTAACCTTTAAACCCTATAGGTTTAAGGTGTAAAGGTTCAGGGTTTAATTAAGACTCATGCATTCAAACCTAAGCCCATAGAGTTTAAACCTTAAGTGTTTAAGGTTTAGACATTTCAACCTCACCCTAAACCCTTTAGGGTCAGAACCCTAAAACCCTATGAAGGTTCCAAGGTCTTAACCCTAAAGGCGCTAAAAGTATAAATGCCCAGACCTTAGGTTTTGAAGGCGAATGAAGTTTAGGAATTTAGCCTTGAGGTTTAGGCATTACAATCTGCAAGCCCCATAGGATTTTACAGGTGCAAGATCTAGTGATTAAAACCTAAAGCTTGGGCATTCAATCTGTAACCCTAAAGGCTTGAACCTTAAACCCTATAGAGTCCCTATAGGGTTAGGTATTTAAACCGAATAGGTGGCCTTTAAACTCTATAGGTTTAAAGGTTTAGGGTTTAGGTTGAAATATTTAAACCCTATAGGATGTAAAGCTTTAGGGTTATTCAGGGTGTATCTCTAGAACCCTATCGGGGCTAGCCCTTATAGGGTTTAAACCCTACATGGTTTACCCTTTTGTGGTTTAAGACTTAGGAAGTTAAAAATCGTAACCCGAAACCTTGTAGGGTTTTAACCCCTTTACTGTTTCAACGACAAACCCTGAAGCTTTACAGGGCTCACGTTTAGAATCCTTAAACCCTAAACCCGCTAAACCCTACAGTAACAGAACCTTGTAACCCTATAGGGTTTGAGGCTTAAACTCTTGAACTTTAAATCCCATAGGGCTAGGAAAAGCAAAGACAAAGTAGGATAAGTGCCCACATCATGTATGTATATAGGGTATATGTACTGTATATCAATTGCAGATAATGGAGAAGGAAGGACGGTACGCCTCGAACCATAAGATTGGGGGGGGGGGGTACCATCACTCAACCCTAAACCCTAAACCTTAAACCCTAAACCCATCCAAGATCCAAGATTACCTGAAAAGGTAGATTCCCCGAGGGGGGGGTAGCATATATATATATATATATATAGTGCACATATATATATATAGATATTTATATGTGTATATATATAGAGCATAGTCTTCTATCTATTTGGTTATGTATACCCAGAAAACATAGACGTGCATGTACACATACATGTGTGTATACATACCAAGAGGCATGCACAAAGGCAACATTTCTTGACTCATGAGTCTGGTACTTCGCCATGCCTTCACTTGCTGAGGCTGCGAGGACGTTGATGATGCCCTGAGCTGTGAGCAACTGGCCAACGGCAACTTCCGTGTGGGGGTCCCTTCGCCTGAAGCAATAAACCCTAAACCCTAAACCCTAAACCCTAAACCCTAAACCCTAAACCTAAACCCTAAACCCTAAACCCTAAACCCTAAACCCTAAACCCTAAACCCCTTCAACAAAAAATGCGAAACAATGCCTGGAGCATCCTGAAGCCCTGTTCCAAGGATTGCAAGGCCCTACGGCGCCAAAGCCCGTATCGCAGCCCCCGTAAAACCGCCACGCCACCCCATGAACTCGAAGTTTCCACAACCCCCCCCCCCCCCCCCCCCACAAGCTCTAATTACGCCGCTTTAAAGCGGAATCTTGTGAGGTGCTCAGGCATGGACACAGGGAAGCCTTGGAGATTCGGCGAAGGTTCTCCAAACCCAAGCTGAGGCCCTTTTGTGCCTACCAACGTTCAGACACCTTGAATCTACCCAGAGGCTCCTATGTAGCACCTTTTTGGGGGTACTAGAATCCCCTATAACTAACCCAAAAGGAACTACATGGGAGCCTTTGGGTATAGTTATAGATGATGTCTGTTGACGCTCGGGGCTTCCTCAGGTCCACATCGCCGACGTGACCCACTTCGTGAAGCCGGGAACAGCCCTGGATCGCGAGGCGCCCTTGTTGTGGCTCTACTGGCTGGTTCTTAGTAGGGAATGAGGGAATGAGGCACCCTATATTTTCCCACAAGCCTTTTGTTTGATTTTCTCTCCTGAGTTTTTCCATCGCGGTGCCGACATAAGCACCCAGAAGGCAGCATGTACCCGGGTCTGTTGCAACAGGGTCGGTTCTAATTCAGATAGGGTTCAGGGTGCAGAGTTTCCCGAAACCCTAAATCCCAAACCCTAAGCCCTCAGCCCTAAACCTTAAACCCCAAACCCTACACCCTGTACGTTTTCAGTGTGGATAGGGATTCCTTGGAGACAGCAGGCCGCCGAGAGGAGCACGTCGGTGTACCTCGTCAATCGGCGTGTGGCTGCTCGAATGCATGCAGATGGTTCTCCAAGTTGGCGTTTAGCGTTTAGGGTTTCGGGTTTAGGGTTAGGGTTTCGGGTTTAGGGTTTAGGGTTTAGGGTTGAGGGTTCAGGGGTTATATAGTACGGGCACCCCTTAAGAATGGGCTCCCCAAAAGGGATCCTAATTTAGAGAACTACCCGAGTGGGGGAGCACCACTTTCGGACGAATCAGCAGTCTTCGTAGAATCTGGAAATTTGTGCCTTTTTTGGGACTTTGGGATTAGGGGGTTTCGGGTTGTTTTGCTTGTGGCTCTTGCGCACCAAACCCAGCTTCCTGAGGACATGCTGCCCAGGCTCTTGACAACTGACATCTGCTCACTCAGATTTGATGGCAAGGCAGGGCAAGCCTTTCCTTGCTTTTAATCGGAGGGCCCCCCCCCCCCCCCCCTCTCTCTCACTGCCTTTGAAGATGGCCCCCCTTAGATTCCCCCATCAAGGTGCCCTTGAGAGGCCTTGGATGAAGGGGTTCTTGGGGGATGCAGGGCCGAATCGGCGCGGCCTGAAATCCTAGCTCCCCAGCTTCGGGGGGATTCCGCTGCAGGATCACCTTACTTTCTCTGCCATCATGGAGCTCACGCCGGATGCGGAGGTGGTGAGCGTCCACTTCGCCAAGGCATGTCAAGAGCATCGGAGATGAGATCCGAGGTCCCTAATATCCTTTTAAAGCTTGGGATGTTCCCTTCTTATATGATGATTCCTTAATCGGAATAATAGAGGGTACTACAATCCCTATTAAGAACTGTTAGGAAAAGGTTCCCCCTTCTCCTATCAGTCTTTAATCGTAGTTGAGGGTACTATAATCCCGACTGAGGACTGTTAGTGCCAACCCTAAACCCTAAACCCTAAACCCTAAACCCTAAACCCTAAACCCTAAACCCTAAACCCTAAACCCTAAACCCTAAACCCTAAACCCTAAACCCTAAACCCTAAACCCTAAACCCTAAACCCTAAACCCTAAACCCTACACCATAAACCCTAAACCCTAAACCCTAAACCCTAAACCCTAAACCCTAAACCCTAAACCCTAAACCCTGAACCCTAAACCCTAAACCCTAAACCCTAAAACCCCAAACCCCCAAAGCCCCCAAAACTTCCTGCCTGTGGGGGTTTGAAGTGGTCCTGGACTTATGTTGGAGGAAAAGTGCCTTAAGAGACCACCTTTCGCCCAGTTTTAGAGGCTCATCGTTTTGCCGCTGAGTAAGAGGGACAGGGCTCGTGTTGCGGCACGTTTCAGCTTGCTTGGGGGCCTTATCTCTCCCTGGTCTCGGGTCGATGGGATTTGAGTTTTGAATTCGGGCAGTTTCGGGCCCCCACCCACCTCGAGATCTGAAGCTTCATGAGCATTTCAAAAGCTCAAGTCCTGTGCGAGGCATATGGGGGTTGACGATATTCGGGGTACCTTGTTGGGGTATTGGGGTCCCCTATTTTCGTAAACCCCCATATCGAGGAGTAGCCCCGAAACCCCAGAATCCAGAACCCCCCGAACCCCTCGAAGGCTGTCATTCGATCCAGAGGGGCATTGTCCTACAAGGAGGCGTCGAGCACACATTTTTGTTGGCTGGGAGGACTTTGGGGTATGAAGGGCACATGAGGTTTCTGTTGGGGCTCAGGGGTTTACGGAGAGTTTGAGGCGTCAAGACTCAGAAAGTCTTCAACGGCCAAAACCCGGGCGCGTCATGGCACATTGAATTGGGACACGGCGCCTCCAAACAACTGTCAGCGAGCATCTGTTGCCGGAGGTGAAGGATGCCCCATGGCACCAAACACTTTCAGCCAGTTTCTGCTTCCATCTCAGTCGAGCATCTGAAAGTGTTCAACAGTAAGAAGAGTATCAGAGTATCATACTATGCGAGCATATAGAATATCAGAATAGAATCGCACGTATAGTTATACCATCATCTAATAGTTCGCCGCAACCACAAAAGCCAAAAGCCTGAGGCGATCAGGGGAGGACTCAAGTGGCAGGAAGAGCCATCCTCAGGAAAAACATCCGCGACTCTTAAGCCTCTGTGGTTTCGGGTTTAGGGTTTAGGGTTTAGGATAAAAGTTTCTACAGCAAACCTGGTCCACATGCACCAGAGTAGCCCCAGCAGCTGTAGGAGCCTCACACCGGAAGCCCACACTGGGGACCACAGAGTCCTTAGGCTCCTAGGCAGGATGTAGATGTACTTTAGGGTTTAGGGTTTAGGGTTTAGGGTTTAGGGTTCAGGGTTTAGGGTTTAGGGTTTAGGGTTAGGGTTCAGGGTCTAGGGTTTAGGGTTTATGTACTTCTGGGGCCCCGATGTCTTAAGCTGAAGAAGTTCTGATCCCCGGCCCTACACTGACCCAACCTTAAGCCCTGAAGCCGAACAACGGCAGGCTCAAGAAAGGTTGGACTCCGACCCGACGGAGGACCAGTCGGAGGTGCGGCCCTGAGCACCGAAGATGGGACAGCATTGCCTTCGAGGATTCTGTTTTCCTTTTTTCGGTTTAGGATCTTAGGGTTTCGGAGTTTAGATCTCAGGGTTTGGGGCTTTAAGCCCAAGACGAAGCCCGTTCCCTCAGCTGCGAGTGGCCATCGCCATGAACGCGGAGAGAACCTGCATCTACGAAGTTGCAGGCAGGCAAAAGCCCTGCACCAAAATCTCGGAGAGTAGCGCTGCAACCTTCGCTCTCCTCAACTGTCAAGGGCCGCTCTGCTGGCAAAAGTCCTTGAGCCACTGTGCGCGTGGCAAGTTCTGTTGAGGAAGAGTATGCCTGCGCTCGGGGAGGAAAAGTGTGAGTCATTTTCGCCCGCAAATCCACAAAGAAAAGCTAAGCCCCTAGAACTGAACCCTTCATGTACAAGAGAACTCCACAGCCCACAGCTCTTTGTGTCGTAACACAATTCTCACAAGCTCCCTAGATCTGAGATCCGAAGCTAAAACCTCAACCCTACAAGCCCTAGAGGCCCTGTTTCCCTTAAGCCTTAAGTGGCTTCGTGTTCTGGGGGTGCAGAGGCAGCTCTCTGAGAATCCGGAGCATGTCAAAGTCAGACCCAAACGGCGGCAAGGCCAACGATGTGCCGAGGAACTTCTTTCCGCAGCCCCGTCAAGCTGCCCTTTGAGCCTACAAACTACCCTAAACCCCAAACCCTAAACCCTAAAGTTTCAAAACTGGCTTGTTCTTAGTAGGGAATGAGGGAATGAGGTACCCTATACAATCCCTTAAAGGGTATATCCCTACTAAGAGCCAGGGGGAAAACCTCCTTCAGGTCGAAACCCTAAACCCTAAACACTAAACACTAAACCCTAAACCCTAAACCCTAAACCCTAGACCCTAAACCCTAAACCCTAAACCCTTGAGGTCACCGTGGCAGTCCGGAACCTCTGGCACTTGGCTCAGAAGCTCCGAAACCAAAGGATGGAGGACCTCCGATTTGTCGGACGGCACTTCTGGATTTAGGGTTTAGGGTTTAGGGTTTAGGGTTGAGTGTGTAGGCTTTGGGGCTTAGGCCTTACCACTTGGGGTTATGGGTTTAGTGGAAACAAGAATTCTATTGTAGAGATTTCTACGTTTTTACATCGTTATGTGAAGGGCTTCTGTCAGCCCGCTACTTTTCCTCAGGCAGGATGAGAATAGCGGACCTGCTATCCTCGGAGTGATTCGGGCTTCTTTTGGTGGGGCTGCGTTCAACACGTCGCGCTCTTGTGAGTGGGCCTTGGTTTTTGCACACCGTTGGAGGTGCAAAGCTTCTAAGGCAGGGCATCTGTAATTGGAGTTGGGCACCAACCAGGTTGTCGAGATTCGGGATATCGCCACGTCAACCCCAACACCCCGCAATGCTTAACCTTTTCCTTCATAAGGGGCCCGGAATGTTAGGGTATATAAGGGGGATATAGGGGGTCCCCTTTTACGCAACTACCCTTAAGACAGTAGCCCTAAACCCTAAACCCCAAACCCCAAACCCTAAACCCTAAACCCTAAACCCTAAACCCTAAACCCTAAACCCTAAACCCTACACCCTAAACCCTAAACCCTAAACCCTAAACCCTAAACCCTAAACCCTAACCCTAAACCCTAAACCCTAAACCCTAAACCCTAAACCCTAAACCCTAAACCCTAAACCCTAAACCCTAAACCCCTAAACCCCTAAACCCTAAACTATAAGAACGAAGTATATGCCCTGAGCTCCCAGAATCCGGTGGAGAGCCAGGACGGGGCCCTGAGCTTGGAGAGCACGGAGATGAAGTTCGAGCAGCCAAGCTGAGGAACAGGAAGGGGTTTAGGGTTTAGGGTTTAGGGTTTAGGGTTTAGGGTTCGGGGTTCAGGGTTCAGGGTTTAGGGTTGGCAGGGCCAGGGCAGCACTAGTTTGGAAGGGGTTCGAGCAACCAGCAAAAGCCCCACCCGCCCAGAGGGTCCCAGAACATTCCGAAAACATGTGGTTTCCACTCTTCATCGTGCGCAGTTTTGACTTTGAGAAGGCGATCCCAAACCAAAAAGAGCACCATGAGACGTGCGCCAAGGCTCGATTCGGACCAAACTGCCGTGAACTGCTTCTGGGTAGCCCAGTGGTGCCATTTTTTGCCCGTTTGTTTGGGGTTTCGGGTTTAGGGCTTGGGGTTTTGGGGTTTCGGGCTTACGGTTTAGGACTTCCATTCCCGAAAAGTAGACAATCCTCACAAGGGAACCCTTATTCTACGATGATCGCCTGGGCTACCAAGGCTTCAAGTACGAGACCTATGACACCAACCGGCTCATCGAGGAGTTTTGTCCCTGAACCCTAAACCCTAAACCCTAAACCCTAAACCCTAAACCCTAAACCCCAAACCCTAAACCCTAAACCCTAAACCCTAAACCCCAACAGCCTTTAAAACCCTCAGGGTTAGCCTGAATACCGTGTCCCTGGGCCGTTGCAGGAGTTCATGCTCCTGGCAAACCGGAAAGTGGCGGAGGCTGAGACAAACCTGGTGCCTGGTGTATATCTTCACCTGCAGGGTTTAGGGTTTAGGGTTTAGGGTTTAGGGTTTAGGGTTAGGGTTTAGGGTTTAGGGTTTAGGGTTTAGGGTTTAGGGTTTAGGGTTTAGGGTTTAGGGTTTAGGGTTTAGGGTTTAGGGTTTAGGGTTTAGGGTAGGGTTTAGGGCTTAGGGTGCTTGCAATTAGACGTAAACACTGCGAGCAAAGGCTGTTCGGATGAAGGGCTCAAGATCCAAGATTTCCACATTATCCGGCACGCGCCACACATCCCTCCATTCGTGTCGTAGGGCCTATGAAGCCCGCACAGGGTTTCAGGTTTGTGGGTTCTGGGGGGGAAGGGGGGGGGGTCGAAACCCTCAACCCTACACCCTAAACCCTAGACCCAAGACCAAATCAACCCTGGAAGGAGATCAGTGGCTGCTGGGCGGACACCAGTGTACTGAGACGGCACCCACCGCCAAAGGCGCCTCGTCCTCCACGTGCGCACAATGCTCCAACAATCGGCTGCGGGGGGTGGTTTTGTGCGATGAGAGCAAGAATTGTACATAGATGGTACGTTATACTATTCATGGAAAAAATATAGCAGCTGGTAGAATATCCTCTTCATGGGCACCCATGATCCAAACACCCCGTCCACCTGCACAAGGTCGACAGGGTCGTTCCTGGGTACCTTTTTCTTATTATCAATTATCCCTAAACCCGAAACCTCTGTACTGGTCCCAGAGGCCACCATGCACTTTGAAAGGGCAGCCGGAATCCCTTGGAAAAGAGCTTAAGAATGGGCTTCCCTTACAATAAGGACCCTAATAAGGTACCCCCGAACATCAACTTGAAACAAGATTGTCAATGATTCGTTCTTGTAGCCGCATTCAAGCCCTGCTAGGAACTATGTGGGCCAACGTGAAACACTCAGGATGATCCTAACCCTGAAGTCCGTAGGTTTTGGGCTCTAGAGGCTTTAGCAATTCGGTTCCTGCGAATGTCACAGAAGAACCTGCTTCTGAGTAGGCACGATATGCACAGCAAGTCGACATGGGGAAGCCAGGGTGTTGGGTTTGTGGCTTGGGGGAGGCGATTGCGCCATTGCGGGGCTTCTTGGCTTAGGGATGTAGGGTTTGTACACCAGTGGTGTTGGCACTAGCCTCACAAAACACCAATGACTTTGTGCAAATCTCAGGAGGAGAGCATGACAGATCTGGTGAGCTTGCTCTTGGCACCCTGGAGCAAGCTGGGGGAATCCAGGATTGCCTTGGAACCTCCGGAGCTCTGATGTAGCTGCGGTCAACTGAACCAGGAAACCTCAACTTGCAGTTGGATGGTGAGTGGTGCGGTTTGGTAAAGTCTCCCTCTTCTCTGTGTCTCTCTGCCTGTTACTCAAGCTCAGGGAGGTCAAGCCCGGGGTAAGCGTGCTTCATAAAGGCATACGGCATCAAAGACTTCAAGCATGGGACCAACAAGGACTGCAAGTGTTGTTCGACCATTTTGCCACTGCTTGTTGTTCTACGTGTTGTTGCGCGGTGGCACCAAACACAGCCAGCGAGTTTCGTTGGACAGAGAATTTTGTTTAGGTGCCGCATGCAGCTGTAGGCCCTTTACTTCTGACGCTACCATTTCTCAAGGCTCGCAATGGCATGCAGAAACAAGTGCTGTAAGACAACTGCAAGAACATGGGAGGGATGGCCAGAAAAAAACATCCAAAATCCTGAACAATGCACCCGGAGGATCTCCAGAATTCCCTGGAGCATGTGGACAAGCCCGACGATCCCTTCTTCAACAAGATCGCGCCTCAGGGATTCCACAAGTGTATCTCGTGTAGCGTGTGAAGTATGCAACTTCTGTCTTACCATGGCTTTTTGTGTGCAAAAGTCTATGGAGAGTGTATCCCTGAGTTTGGATCATGGCATCTGATGTGAAGGCTGGTTTGCATTATGGCCACGCGCTGTATGGAATCTGCGAGGCTCGCAGGACGAAACCCCTGAGATCCCACCGGGGCGAGGATCAACCACCACAGATTCCCAGAAGCCTTTGGCGGAACCCTCAATCCCCCCTTTTTGTAAGGGTTCGGGTGGCTGTCTAAGTCTAAGCCCCTTTTCATCCTGCAGGGGTGCGCCCGCCTGATTTCTAGGAACCTGTAGCTTAAGGCCTCGGCCCCCAGGAAGAGACCCTAGAGTTCAAACTCCTTGCGGCTCGCAGGTACTTCTGCACTGGAATGGAAAAGAAAGAAGAGTGGGCCCACTTTGGCTTAGTTCCTGGCCTTGCAGTTTAGGGTTTAGGGTTTAGGGTTTAGGGCTCAGGGTTGAGGGTTGAGATTCGTGATCTCTATGCCCATGCTTTTTACGTCTGCCCTGCCAGATGGCCCTAAAGACCCTACACAAAGACATGGCAACTGCCTGGCATCCCCTCCAGGCAGGCCGAAGTGCCCCCTCTTGTTACCCCAAGGCAATGGACTACTACACGCACTTCACCTCACCCATCCGTCGCTACGCTGACGTTGCGGCTTCGATGCAGTCATGGCGGCCCGTTGCGGCGTGAGGTGTAGGTTCTGAGGGTCTGGGGATGGTGTGGGAACTCCAGAGGCATAAGATGGCTTGTGAGAGCCTGATGGAGAAGCCGGATGAAGTGCACGAGGTGAGTATTCTTGATGATCATACGATGACATCCCGGGCCTCACGCCTCACCAAACCCAACCCGATCACCCACAAAGCCCTTCATCCACAAAACGCCCTCACCTCTTTCCTTCTGTGCCTGAGCCGCGTCGACGTGACGGTTTCTGATTGAAGTACTGAGACATGCGTAGCAGGCCTGTGAGAAAAGGACAGATTTCGGGGTCTAAACTGAATGAATTTGGGCTTGTGTGCCATGTGGGCTGAGTGTACCCTGAACACTGTCCAAGAATGCCTGTTCCATGGTACTGTAAAGAACAAATGAGTATACCCCAATTTCTGTAAACCCCAAAGCTCTAAAAAAATCATCGGACGTGGGCCGTTTTTCTTTCCCCCCCCCTCCCTCCCTCGACTGCCCAGATCGTTCACCGGCAGCTTGCTGCTTCGCAAGGCTCGGTTGACCCTCTTTGGTGTGGTTGAGTTCGGGTTTATCCGTTTGAGAACTAGAGAAAGCCTCGGAGTTCATGGTTCATAAAATTTACTTGCAAGTCCTCCGTTTGGTCCGGAAGATGGGAACCTCAGCCCTACCCCCAAACCCCTAACCCCCTAACCCCCTAAACCCTAAGCCCTGGGTTTGAAGGAGGCCCTGTGGGGGTATCGGTCTGAGAGCCAAGGCTTCGGGATTTCATCTTTGCCTCGGTTTCACGAGATGCGGGTAGGACGAAGAAGCAGCGGCAGTCGGATTCTGCCCCTGAAGCCCTAAAACCGTTGATCCCTTCCTCTCAAACCTGAAGGCCCGAAACTCCCAAACGCGAAGTTTTACGTGAAGTTTTGCACCCTCAGCCTTTTTTTCCGAATGCCAGGAATCGAGGCTGTGCCACTTGTGCTACGAGAAAAGCAGGCAGGGGCAGAGACATCAGCAGGTCTATGCCAGCAAGCTCCAAGTGCACCTTTAAACTCTGAACCCTGAACCTCTAACAGGGTCCTCTTGGTACCTTCAGGGGGATATCTTTGGGGATCCTCAAAGGGGGCATCGAAGTAAGGTTAGCCTTTAGGGTTTCACGTGCCTTTAATTTCGTTTATTCCTAGGTCACCCAGGGTCTGGGTCAAGGTGGGAGTAGTTCGTGCGTGCAATCTGCACTCGAGATCTTATTCGATGGCTCTAACTCTATGATTTTCCTTGTGAACACAAGGCTCAGTCTTTGGACTTCGGTTCAGGGTGTGTGTGTGTGTGTGTGTGATGCCCTGGGACCAAGGGAAGCAGATGTTTTGATCAATGCCGTGTTGTGACAAGCTTCGGTGCGTGTTCCAAATTTTGAACGCGTGTTTTCCGATTCGCAAGTTGTTCTCAGCAGGGGGCACCTGGGGAAAGGAATGGGGCAGGTGCCAATGAAGACCCCCATCCTGACCCATGATATAGGGGTGGGACGCCACCCCTACGTACCTGCGTTGAGATGTTCCGCTCCGTTCTGCATATTTTCTTGTCAACTTGACTCCAACTCAAGTGTGAGTGTCGGCAGGCCTTCCCATCGGGTGCTTGTCGTGAATTCTCTGCTAATCTGCAGAGGGTCCCAAAAAGCATGCATGAGGCTGCGTGACGTGGCCCCAAACAAAACATGGCATGTAAACATGGCATGGAATTGAGCATGAACTTGTGTTGTTCAAAGTGCGGTCCGATTCATATCGAAGCCGTGAAGTGACATGTGGAGAGGTGCATCCTTTCCATTTTCGATGGCTTGTTGACCAGCCCAATTGCGTGGGTGTGTGTGTGTGTGTGTGCATGTGCGCATGTGGGTTTTGAGTTGGCGTTGTGGTATGCAAGGATTTGCCTCAGCTATTCCCCAACTTCGTGATCACATGAACTTCTGACCATACTCTATGGACCATACTCTTTGGACCAGACTCTCTTGCGACCAAAACAACATTCGGGACCAAAGGTTTTGCGGACCAGATTCATATAAGTGCCAGGTGACACGGATGTCAACCGGATCTAAGAGAACAAGCTCTTGTTACACCTTGATTCTTGATGTTACTGTCGACGTTGTGTAGCAGTCTTGTTATGTTAGCATGTCGTTCAGCAATGGCTTGCCAGTTCCGCCGGTGCCGGGTGATTGGTCGGATTTACCTGCTTGGGCTAGAAAGCATGACCCATATCGTGGGATACCAGTTCTGACTACTTCAAAAGCATCATCCGTTGCAGCGCCTCAAAGTTTGTCCAAGCGAACTCACCTTCATGATGATCGCGCAGTGTTCGTCGCAAAAGGTACACCGCAGATCAACCTTCAGGGTCTACGGAGACGTCGTTCAGAAGAAATTGAAGAAAACAATGGTCACAAGCGGAGTCGCGCGCAGCAGCCGGCTTCTAAGGCACCTCCGCCAAAGAAGCAGGTTGTTCAGATGAACCTCAACGCATTACCTGGGAAAACGTTCGAGCTGCCGGCGGTAGAAAGGTTCGTTCGGTACACAGAAGGCTTCGTGAATGAGGAGTTTTGGGCCGTGAAGAAGCATCTTGAAGCCATGTCCCCGATGGAGGATCTGGGCATGAAGCTATCAGCCAAAAATGTGTGCTTGCTGACTTCGTTTCTTGCCGCAGCAAAGTTCAGTGTATCGGATGTGGCCACGAATTTCCAGGTCTTGAATCACCGAGATCGCCGGGTCTGGATAGTGCCGTTGAAGAACATGTGGAAGCCTCCGTTCGGTTGCCCGGAGTTTCTCGCGCAAAGAGGTTGGCGCTCGCATCTGTTTGCTCATGGATCGGATGAATCTGGGATCCTAGACGTGCTACAGTGTCGAAAAATGCGCCGGTGTTCTGCTTCAGACGAAGAGGATCGTAAAGTTGGCTTTTTCCTTTGCGAAGCTACGAGTGACGTTGGGAAAGGAATGTGGGCAATTTTGCGATGTTGGTCTTCAAAACAAAACCAGGCGGGCGTGGTCATCGTGGGCACGGCGGTCAACAGGGAGATTCGTCAAGCAAGGAAGTCTGGGCAAACCCGCGATGAGCGACAAGAATGCCTTCGTGCTGACGTTGTTTGCGACCTTCAAAACCGGCGTTGGTGCGTCAATCCTGAAGTAGCGTGTGTGGGGCAGGGCTTGCAGTTGTACAGAGCAAAGTTGAAGGCGCGTGAAGATTTGAGATGAAAGGCCACTGAATTTTGACGATGAGTTCTGTGGGCGCCCGCAGAAACGGGCTTTTCCGCCTTTCCGCTTTCCTTCAGCTCGTTAGTTTTGATGCGCGCGTTGTGTGAACAGAGTGTTTGCTGCTTGCTGGCAAAAACTTGCCTCTATGTTCGGTCATTGCTGTGATGTGTGTGCGTGTGCCTCATGTTTGGTGTGAGTCGGTTTCTCGAGTGGACTGGGCCCAAAAATCACCGCTGAGTGGTATCCGTTTAGCGTTGTCCAGGTTTCACGATGTCGCTACTCCGCAGTTCCAGATTGCGCCATGAGTATCCGTCACCTCGTAGTCCTGTCCCTCGTCGTCGATCCCCGCGTGAAGAGGAATTGGATGCATTTTCCCCTCATGGAAAGAAAAGTCACTCGCTTGACTTACCAGGCGATTTTCAGCCCACCAGAGACTGTCATGATTCCCGGGTCATTGGTGGAAGGAAGCTCTTCAAGACGGTGCAGGCAACTCAATGGTCGCGAGAGTGGGGGCTCGCAGGAAAAAGGCTGGAGGACATCTCCCTTCACGAGCTCACATGGCTTGGGTGGGAAAACTGGGGCTTGAGGTCGTTGTCCGCCGGCTGCCACACTTCCCTGGTGTTTGCGCGTAGTGTGCGTGAAGGTCAGTGCATGGACATTTTTCAAAGGGAGCTCCGGGCACGCCATATTGACATCGAGTCGGCGGCGATCCAATGGGCTCAACATGAAAACCAGGTGTCCGCCGCGAGTGCTAGTTCCTTATCGCGGGAAGACAAGAATGAGATCATGAACAAGTTTGTGAAGTGGATCGTTGATCAGGTTCAAAAGTGGAGTGTGTCAGCAGTTGAAGAATCCCAAAGTGTCCGCATTCGACAGCTTGAAGCACAGATTGCGGAGCTCAAGTCCCAACGCAGCCAGGGTGAAGCATCGGGAGGGGCGCCTTCAAAAAGAATGCAGAATGATGACGCGTCAATGCCTGCAAACAAAAGACAACGCCTTTCGGGAAAGCAGGGGCAGCAAGATCAGCGCATGTCCGCCGATCAGTTGTTCAACTTGGATCCCCCCAAGAAGCCCCTACGGGCGGACTGTCCACCAAAAGCTGGAACATCTTCTGTGACGGCATGGGTAAAAAAACTACCTACTCCGGTTCAGTCCCGGGCGGTGGAGGATTACAAGGCCATTGAACCATTGGTCAAAACTTGGTCGGATGATCAGCTGAGTTCTCTGCGAGAGATTGCTTCGGCGTGGGGTCTTCCGGTGCAATTGGCCGCAAACATGGCCAACAAAGACTTAGTTCGGGTGATCGTCGCTGCGCATCACATGGCACAGTGAGCATTGGCGTCTGAACCAGCTGATTTTGAGCGATTGAAAGTGCAGCTATATGCATTGCTCAAGTTTTTGAGGTATGCTCCGGCTTTTGGCACTTCCACGCTGACGATGTTTGGGCTGTTTTTTGCTGGTGTTCTGTTTCTGTTGCTGTTGTTTCGCTCAAAGAAGATCGTTCGACAACTGCAGATTTGGAAAGACAGGCTTCGGCAATGTGGAGTGGGTCCGGAAACATACCGCGGGAATGCTTTCACGAGTTCACATGTGGTATATGTTCGTATCCCGATGTTGGCAGTGACAAGGAAGGGATTGGTTTCGTCTACGTCGCATCCTGAAAGTTGTAAAAACGCCGTGAAGAACTCTCTTTTCTATGTGGGTTCCACCACCACTACCCTGGCCTGTCGGGATGCAAACCGGTACCGCAAGTTCAAGCAGCTGTTTGACAGCACTGCAGTTCAGGCTGAGCCTTCTGTCAGATATTGGTTCCACCAAGCTTCATTCTTTCACTACTTGTCTTTGGCCCTTTTTCCATGTTCATGCAAGATGATTGCTCGGGTGTGCGAGAATGTGTTTCTGCAAATGTGGAGACCTGGCCTGAACTACCCACAGACCAACAAGCTCATTTTCCAGAGTGGCGGCGTAAAGGAAGTGCACCTCATGAAGAAGCACGACTTCGTTCAAAAGAGGGTAGGAAAGAGGCTTTTCTTGAAGCTGCGCAGGCGCATGAAGTGTGTCTCAATGCATTTTCAAAGCGTGCAGGCCAGATTGACCCTTAATCGCGAAGAAGCATGGATGATTCTTCATGACCTTGCGACTCATGATGGCCGGGCGTGGGATATGCAACGCAGTTTGGGGTCTAACAAGTGGTCTCATGATCATGTTTATGCGCTGTACAAACTCGCGGCCAATTTGGAGGAGCCATTCCGATCCAGAGTCCGTAACCGTTTGGCAGCGGTGTTGAAATTTCGGCAGCAAGACGTACCCAAAAGAAACCAGCCTCTTGTTGTTCCGTTTCTGGCGCATTCCAAGTTTCCGACCTTCGTGGTGAGATGGTTGCGAGATGTGCGAAGCCAGTTTCAGGATGTGTTGTTGCCTTTTCATTTGCCGTCAAAGACAGTGGTTGAAGGGAGACATCAGAGCGTTGCCAGGCTGCTTTTCTCGTTCAAAGAGTGGTTTCAAAAGTTCGAGTCTTTTCCTGGGGAATCGTTTTGCAATTGTCAAGAAGTATTGCGGCAGCATCCGGAGTTGGAGACCGTTGATGGACATGTGGCATCTCCGGCTGAGAGACTTTCCATGTCCACACATTTGAAGAAGTTTGTGGGATACTCTGCGAAGACTATGGTTTTTCCGAGCAAAGTTTTGTTGCTCAAAGTTACGCTCAAGGTGGTGCAGACATGGGCTCGGATTCACAAGTTTCCTGTTCGCGAGATCAAGGTTCAGTGGGAGAGGTTCGTGGAAGAACAATGGCCAATGCACTTGCACGCTGCTTCTCATCGGTTCACTTTTCAGGACGCGTGTCGAGTAAAACAACATCTGCGCCATGTGGTTTGTCACAGTCGCGATCATGCATATCAGCAGGTCATGGTGTATTGTCCGGATTTGTTTCACAAAGGAGTACGAGCCACGTTTGAGGATCAAGACGTATATGAGGAGCTTCCATATTTGCCACAGGTTTATCGTCAAAGCGATGCAAAACAGGTTCCTTCCAGTTTGGTGCGCAGGAATCCTTGGGGTTTCAAGTTGGATGCGCCAATGCCTCGAGCTTTCATTTTTTTGAAGAAGAAAAAGCAGTACCAATCTGCCAGAAGCATCATTTCGTATCGGAAGTCTATGCTTGCACCTGCGTTGAAGGTGGCATCACTTGTGCTATGTGAAGTCACAAAGGAGGTTTTTCCCGAAACCTTTGGGCGACTGAGTTTGAACAAGTGGTGGCCAAGTTTGCACGGGTACATGCGCGATATTGTCATTCCGTGGCGTGACGTGACTGAGTTTGAAGTGGTTTGTGACGATTTGGTGGGCTTCTTTAACTCGCTGCCAGTGGAGCGTATCCAACAGGCTGTTGAGCTTGCTTTTCTGCAGTACTTCCAGAAACGACCATGCGCCGACTCCGATGCGTTTGTTTTCACAGTGAATGATCGTCAAAAGTTCTCAGAAGGCCGGGTGTTGCGAGGCAAAGCACGGGTGTTTCGGAGTGCTGTGATGCGGCAAATTTCGGCAGGAGATGTCAAGCAGATTGTGGCGTTGTCTTTCCGCTTCTCCAAATTTACAATCATGGGCAGATGTTTTCGACAGCGGCGAGGCTCTCCGATAGGAAACCAAATAAGTCCCGCCCTTTGTGACCTGACCGTGAGTGTTGAGGAAGCTATGTGGATTGCAAGCTTCGATGTTGCAAAGAGGTCCTGGAAAGCAATGTGTTGGTTTGGGAGGTATGTCGACAATCGTTTTCTTGTTTTCCCGCGAGATTTCCTGCAGAGTCATGCTTTTCAATCCCTGGTGAGCCCGAATTTTTACCGCGATCCGGTGTGTCTCGAAGCGTGTGACGCTGGTGACGTGCTGGGGTGCGTGGTGGACGTCGAAGCGGCAACCGTGGAATTTCGAATTCCAAACGAGACCTGGCAGTATCGACCGGTGAACAGTGCAGGCTCGAGAAGAGTGAACTTGGCAGGCTACCGGTCACGGACATGCCTCATAAAACGGCAGTCTTTTCCGAAGAGTGTGGTTCAAAAGCAACTGCGTGAGCTGGCAGGTATGTACACACGTTTTGGTTTCACTGATGACGATCTCAAGCGTGCGTGATGCGAGAATATTTGCGTGCTTCGATGGCTTTTGTGTGTGGGATGCCCTGGGACCAAGGGAAGCAGATGTTTTGATCAATGCCGTGTTGTGACAAGCTTCGGTGCGTGTTCCAAATTTTGAACGCGTGTTTTCCGATTCGCAAGTTATTCTCAGCAGGGGGCACCTGGGGAAAGGAATGGGGCAGGTGCCAATGAAGACCCCCATCCTGACCCGTGATATAGGGGTGGGACGCCACCCCTACGTACCTGCGTTGAGATGTTCCGCTCCGTTCTGCATATTTTCTTGTCAACTTGACTCCAACTCAAGTGTGTGTGTGGGTGTGTGTGTGTGTGTGTGTGTTGCCTGTGTGTGGCTCTTGGGGCTCAGGATTATACATGTGTGACCCGCAGAGGTGAGGCAACAAAGTCCCCCGCGTTGAAGCTCCCAATCACAGAGTCCCACCAGCACCTCTGCCCACATTGTGCTGATACATGCTCCAACCCCCCAAACCCTGAACCCTAACCCTAAACCTTAACCCCAAAACAACCTTAAACCCTAATGCTGCGAATGGAGTCCCCAGAGGAGATCAACGATGCGTGTGAGCACCTCAACCTCAAGCACAGGCTGGCAGCCAAGTCTTTGGCTCCAGCTTTATCAACATGCATGGTTGCTAGGGTTTAGGGTTTAGGGTTTAGGGTTTAGGGTTTAGGGTTTAGGGTTTAGGGTAGGTTCAGTTTGGGGTGGATTAGGGATGAGGGGTTAGGGTTTAGGGGTCAGAAGCCCTGAGCCCCTTCAACACTTGGCGCATACCCTCAGCAGAGCTCGGACTGGCGGGACAAGACGAAGAACCCCGAGAGTATCAGGAGGTTAGGGATCGTAACCCTGAAATCCGAAAGAAAGTGGATTCCTGCCCTTAAGCCTAACCCTTCAAACCCTAAGTCCTGAGCAATTGGTGCACTTTGTCACGTCTTTCCTGGGCCGACGTGACTTCCAAGAAAGGTTCAGGGATATCGTCGTGTGCTATAGACCGTATAATCTTGCGAGCTCTTCACAAGGAATTAGGGAATTAGGTACTTCAAGGGATCATATATGTACATATATATATATACATAGGTAGATATCAAGGTACCTATCCCAGTGTCGCTACTAGTGCCAGTAAGTTTTTTGGTGAATCCGGGTGGCCTCGCGATGCTCGAGATCGGGCTCCCGTCTGCTCGCCCGCAGCGCGGGTTTTTCGTGCAGTCTGAGGTTTGGGGGTCACCGGATGTGGCAAATCAAATGCTCTCGCACACGTCCCGTGCATAATCCGTGGGTCCAAGTCGCGCTCTTGCGTGGGTCGTGTGCACTTTTTTGCGCTTCGTTCGCTCGGTGTAAAACGTTGAGTGGCGTGCTTTCATGGCTTTCATGCCTCTTGGGCTCTTGGACGGCTTCGCTTCGTGCACCTCTTGCTTCGAAATCGCGTGCTCCTCGGTTTCATGCACTCCTCGTGAAGTGCAGAACTGTCACTGCTTTTGGGTCCTGGATCTTGCTTCCGCCACAGTTCCGGGTGTGGGGTCCTCGCGAGCGTGACTGCGCATTCCGTGGTGAATTTTGTGTTCCCGGCTCCTCTTGGATCACGCTTCTTAAGCCAAGGGATGTGTGCAATGTGCCACTGTCATTGACTGTGGTCTTACACTGATTGGGGATCTTCGCTGGCACGGCATTGTTAGTTGGGATGTTTGACGTTATTTTTTGTGCTCGGGCTCTGCCATCACGTGTCCTGAAGTTGCTCTTAAACTTGACATGGAATAAGAGCACTTGTTTGGCAAATTCTTTGCCAGGAATGCCCAGTACGCGGACCGAACATCTGTGAACTTCCACTTGTTCAAGCTCCCCCGATGCAAGAGCCATGGTCAACTCAGCTTTAAGGCGTTAAGGTCTTCACGAAGGGTGCCGCTGAAGACAGTCCCTTGCCGCCCTTACCTTGAGGTTGTTTCGTGAGCGTGGTCCGACAGTGTCTCAGCTTGAAAGAAGGGCATGCATTGAGCTAAGTGAGAGCAACATCCTTCCACAGCAGCAAAGTCTTAAGTTGCAAGACGTCCCCAGCAACTAAGGTGGCACAAGGCGTCATCATGAGGGTCATGCGCCTTGTGTGCAAGCGTCATAAACCCCGTAGTCTAGGGCGTTGAGATGATGAACCCTATCTATAAGAACCGCACCTGAGTCTTGGTGTGTTCATGGTTCGCATTCTCCGCGCCGCTTTGAGTTCAGTTGTGAAAACCCCCGGCAGTTTTTGACTGGGGGTTGGATTTCCAATTTAGGGACGTAGCTGGCCCACAAGGACAGGCAGGAGACCTGGAGCATGCAGCAGCTCCCCAACACCCGCAAACCACTCCGGCGCCAAGGCGCGAAGGCATCATGGTCGCGGTCGAAGAGTGGGGAGCGGAGGGGCTGGCTCCGCTCAGTAGCCAGCGCCTCGTCAAAAAGCAGATTGAGATTGTGAGGCTATACAGGGACGTGCGGGCGCGGCAGGCGACGTTGTTGGCTTGCAATATCCTAAGCGCCTAAGACCCGAGCCTCCGGAATGGGGCTCATGCATGCGCAAGATGTCAAAGTATAGGCCCCACCAAACCCCTAATTCCCTCAAGTCCTTAAACCACTTCCCAAAACCCTCAACCTCCCGACTCGTAGGCCCCAAGGTTCCAGGGTGCTCGCGACTGAATTCTGAGGAATTGGCTGCTGATCATCGACCCACGGCAAGACTTTAGGAGTTCGATTGTCTTTCAAGAGGTTGAGCTCATGCGTCAAGTTAAGAAAAAGCAATCGGGCATTTTGTTGGTTTGAGTCCGGAGTTCATACTGTCGATAACCCTGCCACTACACTACCCCTAAACCCTAGACCAGAAACGCCACACCCAGTGCAGCCTTTCCTTGGCGCGGCTTTAAGCGCTGGATCTATGTTCTCGCTGATGAGAGACGTGTGTTTTCATGGTTGCCGCTTGTTGCGTTGCTTTTGTTCTCGCGGCCCTTTGCACCGGGAAGCGTACCTTTATGCTTGTGGGCTGACTTTTCAACCGCCAGCTTGAGCGGGTTTTCAATCCTACGTGGAAAATGTGGAGAAGCCACGACATCACTCAAACACAGTCCCAGCTTTTGTCGTGAGAGGATCTTCGCAGCTGGCATCTTCCCCCAAAATGACCTAAAGCATTTCCCCTGATGCTGATCTGGTAGTGAAAGTCACCCAGATTCTATCCTAAACCCTAAAACCCTAAACTCTAAACCCTGAACCCTAAACCCTGAACCCTGAACCCTGAACCCTGAACCCTAAACCCTAAACCCTAAACCCTAAACCCTAAACCCTAAACCGCCTTGGCCTGCTTGGACAAATCTCAAGGATCAGCAGACGGCCTATGGACGACCCCGATCCAAGTTCGAGGGCATCAACATGAAAGTCTTCGATCGCACCTTTCCGGCAACTTTTCCCTCAACCTCAGGGAGCCCCAAAATTGGGGGTTTAGGGTTTAGGGTTCAGGGTCTAAGGTTCATATATCGGGGTTTACGAATACGGGCAAATAGGGGGGGGTACCCTTTTTGGGGCTCCTTGTTGAGGGGATTGACTCTATTCGCATAAAGGGGGCACCCCCTATTTCCGCCAAAATGCCCACGCACAGCCCGCAAATGCCTTCAAATGCCTTCAGGGGCTTGGCGTTCAAGGAAAGGGCTTTGTTGCGACGAGGGCTGCCTTGTGCATAACACGAAACGTATCAGGATGCCGACGTCCGAAGTGCTGCAACTCGACACCCGCCGAAACCGCCTCCTGCCCCAAAACTTCACCTGCAAGCTTCCTCCCCCTTGAAATTGCGTCCTTCGCCTCGTTGAATGATCTGATTCCTGTGTGGTCTGGGACCGCTGCTCCATGCGGAGATTGGCATGTGCATGGGACCCCCAGACTTCAACGTCTAGTCGAACCATGTCTTCCGATTTCGAGGAGGACCTGCACATTGCAGGGTCAGAAGTTGGGTGTATGTTGTTGGTCAGCAGTATCCCATATGACATGGTTACTCATTTCTTTGGCCAGTCTTATAAAGAAGTCATCAGAATGGCGTGATGCATTTCGAGGCACGGTAGTAGCACGTAAATAGTCGTCGTCGTCGCCGCCGCCGCCGTCGTCGTCGTCGTCGAAGTCGTGGCAACGTGGCTAATGCTGCTAACAACAAGATTACGAAGTTGAATAGTTTGTGATGAGTTTGTATCTCTACCAGCGCCACCAAGCCCAGGCGTGGTGGTGAGCATAGAGGCTGACCTGGAAGACAAGAGCTACAGGATTCTGAAGTTCACGCCGCTTGGCTTTGAGACCCGATAATGCGAAGCTGGACATCAAATTTGGTCCCTAAAGCTCTAATCCCAAAAGTTCCAGAGGTGCGAGACCCTACAAGGCAGAGATTTTTTGATACCTTGGCGCTAATTTCTTGGGGGGCTGCGTCTTCCCAATGAATTCCCACCGCAGTCCAGAAATGTGTGTCTCGACGTGGTCGCACGGTTGGAAGAGTCAGTGGCATTCTGCAAACTTATTTGTCAGGCGAACCTCCATGATTTGATGCAATCAATGATTGGTGCATTGGGTCAAAGAAATGAGTTTTTAGTTTCCCGCCTCATCCACCTCAGCTAGAGCTCTATCTTCGGCGGATACATCTGACCTGTGCATGTGGGCATGTGCGTAGTTCCGGTCCCACGACTTCCTACATTCACTTTGGCAAGCAATGCTCACTCCTTCGGAAAAGTCGCTTCATCAATGGCCCCTACGAGTGCCTTGCAAGCACGCCATTATGGCACTGTGCCTTTCTTGCATTCTGCAACAAGATCCTGCGCACCTGCTTGCTGGGTGAGCTGGGTGCGTAGAAAGACTGCAAGATCACGTGGGCTAGGGGGTGCAGCCATACCTTTCGTTTCACGATCTCCAGAGTGGGTCAGAACTGAACACTCCTAATGTGATGCGAGGCTTCTTGCCTACCTGAGTTTTATGTGCAAAAACAGTCAGGGCCTCTCTCCGAGATTCGTCCAGACCTGTGATGATCGCCAGGGCCTGCGCTTTCGACAGGTATCCCCTTGTGTTTAGGGTTTAGGGTTTAGGGTTTAGGGGTTGGATGGGGCCTACATGGTTCTTCTCAAGGAAAGGCTAGATGTTATCGTCGAAAGTCACCAGGCGTGTTTGCAAGGGCCTTTCGCTTTTCAGGCCAGTTTTTCAAAAAAGAGGTCTCTGGTTTTTGTTAAGACGTCCCCCCTTATCTTTTTGATTTGAGGGGGGGGGGGGGGGGGGGCGAATGGGCGAATGGTTCAGGGCAACGTCCATTCAGGGTGTTGCCTTGGATGCTCATGCTGTTTGAGATGGCTGGGGCAGGCAGATAACGTGAGGAGCCAAGAACTGCCGGAAGGGAAATCGTCCGTGGCGCCTGCCTTCAACTCACTCCAAGGATCACGGAGCGAAGCCGCGTGCAGCCCTGCACCAGGTAGCATCCTGTATGAGGGTTTCCCAAAACAGAGGGTACCCTTGTTGGGGGTCCTTTAACATGGGGTTACAATTACAACATCTTGGGCGAGGTACCCCTTGTGTTGGGATAATATCTCTGTATCCATTACACCTTGGCGTTGAGGGCGCCCCTGCCATCTTTGCCGAGGTTTCTGGGCATGCCGAGCCTTGGTGGCTGCCAGAAAGGGTTTAGGGTTTAGGGTTTTAGGGTTTAGGGTTTAGGGTTTAGGGTTTCGGGTTTCGGGTTTAGGGTTTATAGGGTTTAGGGTTTAGGGTCATTTTGGGGGGTTTGTCTTCAGGGCTTGGCTTCTTCCTTTGCGGGCTTAAGGTTTTGGTCTAAATTGAGGGGGGTGGTGTTTCAGGATCGGAGATTCGCATTTTCGGGGTCGGATGTGTCAGTTTTTGCCTGGGGGGTGTAGAGGCGCGGGCAAAGCAGGGAAGCTTACACAGGATATGTCCATTCGAACATGTTTATCCGCTGAGGTTGAACCCAAAGGTGGAACGTAGGGGGGGGGGGTGGGGTGTAAGGGCCTCATATTCCACAAACAAGAGGCGCAAACCTGTTCTTCGGACTTCCACTAGAACGCCCAGTGGCGTCCCTTTTGTCCTGTTGTGGGTTTAGGGTTTAGGGTTCAGGGTGCAGGGTAGACCTAGCCAACAAGAAAAGGGTACACTGACTGTGACATGACTACTGGGCGACCCAGGCATTCATCTTCTTGAAGTTGTTGGTTGGGGAGTCTCCCAAGAAGGCTTGAGAAAGTGACCGGCTTCTAGTGGGAAACACAAGATTCCACTTAACCAACCCGCAGCCCTAGCCCTAAACCCACAACCGGAACTCGAAGTGCGGGTCTAGAGGCAGCGTTTTCGTATGATTCTGAGGAAGTACCGCCCAGACGGGCAGCTGGCGCCGGCTCCGGCTACACCAGCCAGCCCAGACGCAAAGGCGGGACAAGAACCGTTTGATGCGTTCAGGGTCTCAAGCCTCGGGGGCAAAGGCTTTCGGGGCGGTCATGGTCCTAGGTCCTAGACTTCGCAGTTTAAGCTGAGATGAGATATGGTGCATTTTGGTGCTCCAGGGTGTTGGCGACCCCGAGTTCAGGCATGTGGGAGCCCCGAAAGTTCCGGCTAGTCCCTGCAGTCCTGATGGCATCTTTTGCGAACCCCTAGTTCTGCGGCATTCGGAAAGGAGCCACGTCGAACCATTCTTGCACCAAATCCCTGAACGCTAAGCCTTCAAGCCCTAAGCGAAACCCTAAGCCCTCTAAACCCCAAAAGCCCTCAACCCCGAAAGCTTCTAAGCTCTAAACCCCCTGCGAGATCCAAGCCCATGAGCCCCAAAGGGTTCAGGGCTTAGGGTGTAGGGTTTAGGGTTTAGGGTTTAGGGTCCTTGTGGCAGGTTGTCGAGGTCTTATTGTGATTCACCCCAGAGCTGAAGCCGTACTCCGACACATATATATATATATATATATAAATTAATATGTATAGTTTTGGGTTTCCCCACCCCGCCTCCCCCCGCCCCCCCCCCCCCCCACCCCCCACCCCCCCCCCCCCACCCCCCCCCTGTTCCCCCCCCCACCCCCCCCCCACCCCCCCCCCCCCCCCCCCCGTAATGAAATTCTGATAGGGTTGCTTCCAGCCTTCGCGAGACTCTTTGTGGGTACCCGCGCTCTGTCACAGGCGCCGCCAGACGCTTCCGCAGAGCCTGCGGCGTCGTAAAAAACACGCTGAAACTCTGAGCTTTTCCACGAGAGTTCGTAGGGTTTGCGGTTGAATTAGGGCCAGGGTTGAGGGGAGCCATGGTGCCAAGAGGGTGGTGACCTGAAGCGATAGGGCCGATAGGGCTTAGATGCGGATCTCACATGACATGCCCCAGCCTGCGATTATAGGACGCCCCATGCTGCCTATTCCTTTCTGTTAGGCTTGGAATCCCTATATGTTTATACTATATATCAACACCGAAAATCCTACCTGAACTGTTAAGACCCCTGTAGTTTCTTTCTGTAGGTTTCAGGGCTTTGGAGTGGGTCGGCAAGCTGCTCTGTGCCAGTTGTCTCAGAATGCCAGAGTTCGCACGCCCCCCCCCCCCCCCCCCCCCCCCCCCCCCCCCCTCCCCTCCCCGAAACTCCAAAACCTTAAACTCAGACCCCGCCCTGAACCCCATCCATGGCGCCAAGCGTGACATTTGGGCCCAGCTGTTGTCCCTTTGACTGGTGTCGTGGAACGCTCTCCAAGGCAGGGGCAAGGAGTGGAACATAGTAATGTAGGCCTGTAGGATGGTAAGTTTGGGGTTGTTTGGATCTAGTATTCTAGTGTTTAGGCTTTGGGGTTGTTAAGTTTTGGGACTTTCTAGGATTCATTGCGTTTAGGTTGGCTCCTACTTATCTTCGTTGTGGCTGAAGCTGTCAACATCACATCGGCATTTCCCAACCCTGAACCCCTGAGAGCGAGAGCGCCGGAGAAAGAGGGAGCTTCTAGACGGAGGGCATGAGGGAGAGGTCGGAAAAGAGAACTCGCAAAGTCCCCAGCCAAACGAATGTTGTAGATGCCAGACCTTGTCATGCAGGCAGAATGGGCAACGCTGTGGGCTGCGAGGATGGCCCAAAAATTTGTGAAGAAGCACCCGCGCAAAAGGATCCAAATTGTCGCCAGCCAGCATTGGGCAAGCGTGCTTATGTCGCCCTCACGCCTAAACCCTAATAACTCTGCTACCTTCAACCCTAAACCGAAAGCCCTTAACCGTAACCCGTAGTTCCAGAAACCCCCGACTCGAAACCGTGAACCATGTGGCACCGGCTTGCCAGTTCGAGACTAGGGTCACAGGCAGGCACTTTGGATGATGAACTTCTGATGAAAGGGACCTTAGTTTGCAACAGCGTTCCGCTCTAGTGGTAGGATCAAGTCGAACCCTGGACCCTTAACTTAAGCCATGCATGCGCTGGACCACCTCTGAACTGACTTGCCCTTCTATGAGAGGGGTGGGGCCGCAGAATGCAGTAGACGTGAAACAACCACCCTCGTCAGGAGATCGGTAACTGCCCATGCTCATGTCGGTTCTACATGCATGTATATATTTATATGTTTAGATATTTTAACATTTGTATATACATTCAAGTATTTATTGCAAACATATGTATGGTTCATCTCTCTCTCTCTATATATATATACACGTACGCATTCTTTTGAATTTGTTATCCATATTATATATACACACATATATATATAGAGACGTGTGTATATGTGTGTATGTATACACATATATATATATATATTATCGACTATGCAGCTTATGGCCAAGGGTTTTCAGCCCCATCCCCTGCCGGCCTTCCGACTTCTGAGGCTGGAGCGCTTATGCCGGCCCCGGGCCGTGGCGGCTTGGCGATAAGACGGAGCTATTGGCGTGAGACTAACGGTAGTGTTTAGGGTTTGGGGTTTAGGGTTTAGGGAATCCCAAAAAAAATGAAGAAACACGCTCCCTATATTACTCTTCGAGAGCTAACTGCATGATCATATCTGCCGTGGAACGATAGAGAGTAAGCAGAGTACTGTCTACATGGGAGGTGAGAAGCAACTAGGTCATGTCAGGTTCTTGCAGCAGTCGCAAACAGCTCAAGTCACTAAAGCCGCTATCAGCTCTTTTCGAGCGAAGGGCAAGGACTCTGACAGGGATCACATGCAGGGAGCTGGGTCTTCTACAGCCAAGCACAGAGTTGCCATCCCGTGCGCCAAGCCCGCAGCAACAGGAGCTAACGTCTTTCTCTTCACCGAATTCTTCAACGAAGCATGTCCATCAGCCCCAGGATGGGCTATTTGGCCATAGAATCCCCATAAAGAACCCTATGAGGAGCCTTTTTGGGGGATCATAGGGTATACTAGCCCATCCTGGGCGCTGCAGGTATAGCTGCAAGCCCGAAGCGGCCTTGCCGATCCGCTACGCGAAGAAGGGCGTCGCGAGCGCCAGCGAGTGCCCAGCGGTGGCTTGGGGGAAAGGTTTGCCTATAGAGGCCTTCGGGGGTTGCGCAACTTAGAGCCTTATAAACGCAGTCCCTGGCATAAGAAGCTTTAGGCATCTTTTTTGGCCTTCTCCCGGATCACCCAAGCTCCAGTGAGCCTTTGAAGGCCTGGGCCTCACCTGCTGCGATTGCCGGGTTTGACTTGTCCCTCACCCCGTTTCTTTGTCGAGTGGTGATGTAGGCCCGGCTTCGGGTTGCGGAAGCAGAGCTGTCAGCCTGAAAGCTCTGCAGCTGTCCTTGACCAAGTGGTTCGTACCAGTATTGAGCAAGGCAGCCAAGCTCAAGCTCGCGCTTTTCTCTCTTTTTTTTTTTTTTATCTCTCTCTCTCTCTCTCGTTTTTCTGTCTCTCCTGTCCCTCTGTTTCTCTATAGCTCTCACACCCACACCCGCACTCACACTCACACTCACACTCACTCTCACTCTCTCACTCTCTCTCACTCTCTCTCTTTGTCTCGCCCTCTTTTTCCCTCTCTCACTCTCTCTCCCGCCAGTCTCTCTCCTCGTCGGCTGTTCAGGAAACCTTTTGCGCCATGCTCAAGAAGGCGGCCGAGGAGAAGGGCTCCAAACCGGCCTTGAAGGCGCAGCCGATTTTGGGGCCCCGCTTTGCAAAGCTGGTTCAGGGCCCCACCGTCACGTGCAGCTTCTCTGTAGGGCTCAGGGCTCGGAAAAGAGGCAGGAGCTACCAATTCACATTGAAAGGAAGTCGGGCAGGTAGTAGCTGCTAGCAGTCTTAATCTTGTAGGGGACTGTACATGCTGTTAGATCTTATCATCCCCAGTGCTAAGCTGCAGCCTCTGCACAGGTGGAGCGGCCGCTGCCCCAGCAAGACAAGGCCCTCCATGTGGGCTCGTTTGTTGCTGGTCACTTTCGCCTTTTTTGCGTGCCCCTCCCACCACCAGGACCCTGAAACAAACCCCACCCCCCACCGCCCCCGCCTCCGCTTCTGTGCTTGGCTGAGAATGATAGGACTGTTGCCAACACCCAGGGTTCAGGGCTCAAATTTTTAAGTTCTACACTTCGCCGTGGGTCAAACCACGATACCCCTAACCCTAAACCCCAAAACCCTAAACTCCTTGATCGGACGAAGGATGGCACAGTGCCACCCGCCCTGCCGGACGAGGACTCTGGGAACGCTCAGCTCTTATGTCTCTTCGAGGGATTTGCGGGGAGTTCGGGCCTAAGGGCTGCCAGGGAGCTTCAAGGCGGACAAAGGCTGAAGGGTTTAGGGTTTAGGGTTTAGGGTTTAGGGTTTAAGGTTTAGGGTTTAGGGGAAAGCGGGGAATCGGCGTTGCGCTGCGCCTGCGGCACGTACATCGGAAGTTTTCTCTGGGCTTGGGACCGAGGTACCGAGATCCTCCGACTCTCAACCCCCCAATAACCAAAGGATTTAGGGTTTAGGGTTGAGGGTTTAGGGTTAGGGTTCAGGCTTTTAGGAAATTCTCTTGAACCCCAAACCCGGAACAGGAGTGGCAGACATGGACCTACAAAGAGTATTATCGCGATTCCCGGCGAGTGGCACGAGCCTTTATCAAGCTTGGCCGCGTGGCAGAGCCTACGCCCCTACAAACCTCAACGCCCTGAACCCGAAACCCTGTAATCCCCATACGCCAACCCTAAACCCTGAACCCTAAACCTTATACACCCCTAAACCCTAAACCCTGAACCGTGAACCCTAAACCCTAAACCCCAAATCCCAAACCCTAAACCCTGAACCCTAAACCCTAAACCCTGACCCCTAAGCCCTAAACCCTAAACCCCAAACCCTAAGCCATAAACCCTAAACCCCCCTTTGGGCTGAGGCCTGCAGCCTTACGAGTCGGTCAGCGTGTGGGGCTTCAACGCGCCGGAGTGGCCGCTTTGCTTGGGTTTGCGGTTTAGGGTTTAGGGTTTAGGGTTTGGGTTTAGGGTTTAGGGTTTCGGGTTTAGGGTTTAGGGTTTATAAGGGTTCTTGGTTCAGGACTCAGGGTTCAGGGCTTAGTGGACTGCAGGGGCGTGAAGTTGTTGACTTTTCCTGCGGCTTTTGAGTTAAATGGTTAGAGTGTTACGCGATGTGAAGCTGTTTCAGGTCGACATGTCAAGGGTGTTATGGTGTTTAGACTGGGGGAACGGTTCAAGGGGGCAGGGCAGTTGGTCTCAGGCCCTTGGACAGGCAGCCGGAAACATACCCCGGCCCACGCGACAAGGTAGGACGCTGTGATCCTGCGATTCTGCAATGCTTGACCTAATATTTAAGCATGAGGTGGGGCGATTGAGTTGCAAATGAGGGTAAGGGGTCTAGGCCCTCGGGCCAGGCAACAACGACATACAGCAATGTTTGCATCTCCCCAATCGTCTCATGGACATCCAGCTGTCCCATGATCAATCTACGCCCCATATATATATATATGTGTATAATATATATATACATACATACATACATACATACATACATACATACATACATACATACATACACACATACACACATACATACAAACATACATACAAACATACACGCATGTCGTCATCTACTGTAGTCACCATAATTGATTTTTCAGTTATATGTATATATCACGAACCTCCAGCCGTTTTGGCCTCTTAGGGCTTTCGCCCTGGCGGGAGCTACGATGGTTGGCGCCAAGCCATTTGGAAGCAGCCAAAGTCAGCTCTGGCATGAACAGGGGTGTGGACTGAGGTGCTTCGCTTGGGACCAGGGGTGTGTAAGGGGCCCCATACTCCCCAAATTCAGGGAGTTCATAAGCCAATAGGGGCCCGTACACCCCCGGTTGTGACGAAGCTAGAATGCCTGCTTCATATCCTTCCGTGCCGGCCATAGCCGATGCCTTGATCAAAGAGCTTAAGCGAGCATTGAAAGCCCAAGTTCTTCAACCACAGTTTAATAAAGCTTGCTTTAAGCTTTCTCCCTTCAACTCCCAAACCTTAAACTCCCACTAGCCCAGGCTGGCAGGGCTGTATCCAACGGATACGCCTGAAACAGCTGCATTCAAAGTCTCGCACAGCGGAGTGCCCTGGATGCCTTTAATAACCTCAGTGTTGAGGTCTACAGTGTTTGGCGCAGGGAGAGTCCAATCGGGTGAGAGGGTCGGCGATCGTGAGGATAGGGCGCCGGACACGCAGATTGCCTTTTCTCCCCCCCCCCTCTCCTCTCCCTACCCTCCAAGAGTAGATCCCGAACGGCCTCACTGCTCTGCATTACATGACATCTTCCCTAAGCCCCACCCCGAGAAGGCCATTGCAGGCTACGGAAGCAATGCGATGCCGACCCAACACGCACGCAGTCCCTGCGAGTCTCAGAAGTGCGTGCTAGGCTGAGGCTAGATCCGCGGAAACCGACCTCAAGTGCAGGCAATTCCCCTGAGCGCAATCCTGGTTTCAGCACACTGCTTTGGGAACACATCCTCAGCTCCAGATACCTCAGCCCGCCAAACCTCAAGTGCCAAAAACCTGAACTAAACCGCCTCGCGGTTCTGAATCCTGAGACCTGCCCGCAGCAATAAGGCTTAGGTTCTTTATTTAAGGTGTGGGTGTATCGAGAAGACGCTTCACTTGTGCACCTCAAGCTCGATGGATTAAGGTTTAGGGTTTAGGGCTAAAGAGAATGCATAGAGCTCGGTGTTTGGGCTAGCTTCAGCTGTCGATCTCAATTCTGCACCCTGCCGCTTCAATGCAGCCATCAGCAGCCTCGTGGAAGAACACTCCACGGGTCCCGTTTTGGCTCTGTACAATGCGGCCTTAACATAAGGACGCCCCAAACCCTACTTTCGAGAACTACCCAGATGCGTCAAGCCAAGCTCCTAGGCCCTAAGCCGCTAGCGCTTCCAGGCTGGAGTGGTCGTGCTTGAGGACAAGAGCAAGCTCGAGAGGCCGGCACTCTAGCAGCCGAGACTACATGGTATACATACATATACATACACAAATAGATAAATACATAAATAAAGATATATATATATATACATACATATATTTATTTATATTGATATGTTACTACACATATGAATATATGTATATATATGTATATGTATGTATGTATACATGCGTAATTGTGCATAGTATGTATATATATATATATGCATACACATGTTCGCTTGGCTCAACTCTGAGGAATCGAACCTGGGAATCCCTCCAAAAAGAGCCGTAGCAAAAATATGCTTCCCAGCACCGCCTCCCTGACCCTAAGCCCTTGAACCCTGATAGCCTGAACGCCCTAAACCCCTACATGAGCCCTCTAGACCCTATGCATCTTAACCCTGCATATAACCCTAAACTTAAACCCTAAACACCAAACCCTAAACCCCAAACCCTAAACCCTACACCCTCACTGGTGAAGCAACCCTGGAGTGCTGCAGGCTTGTGAAGGCGCTCAACGAACGAACCGACCCCAAACCTCCCCGTGCTGGCGCCTCAGAGCAGGGTTTGGGGCTCTCAGGGGAGCCGCCAAGCTTAGACACCACAAGTTGTTAACCCATAGCTCCCTCAACCAGAAGAAGCCGCAAGCACGAAAAGACACAAGGTGAAAGCCTTCGTGGCCTATGGATACACTCCCACGGAGGGTGAGACTGTGGTGGTCAAGGCGCGTTCGTGCGGGATTTGCTTTTGGGACTTGGGGTCTGAGGCTTGGTGAGTCGGAACTACATGCATACGGTAACTTTGTAGCTCTGGTAGGGAAGATCGGTTTCGTCTGTGCTGCTTTGTCCGTCCATCCTAGGCAATCCCCAGCTCTCCATACAGACCACACTGCGAGATGCTGCCGTCCCCATGGCCCCCGGGTTTTGTGCTTGGCAAAGCCCAGGGCTACGCGAAGCCAGTGCTGAGCTGGAAGGCGCTCACAGACATGGGCCAGGCGGGGTTTAGGGTTTAGGGTTTAGGGTTTCGGAGCCGCTCCTAAAATATTGAGACTGTTGAGCGTGAAAGGTTCCGGACTGTAGGACTTGGTAGCCTACGCCCGACACCGGAACGGTGCTCGAGCATCCTCGAGAATGCACCCAAACCTTGAACCCCCTGAAACAGATCCTACAGCTTCCCCTGCACCCTACATCATCCTAAAGCTCCCCCAAGCACCATGCTGCTTGCGCCACAGTCAGACGTCGGAGTGACCTCTCTGGGCTCTTAGACTGTCGGGTAAACTCTGAAGTCACCTGAAGTCCCTGGCTTCCAATGAGGTGCGGGTAGGATGGTAGGCCTATATGGCTGAGAGTGGTGAAGCTGATTCTTGGCCTCGGGCAGGTTGCCGGGGATGAGGAGACCACTTACGACGAGAGCTCGGCAGATGCGGGCGTCTGCGGCGCTGAAACCTCGGAGTCCGAGACGACCTCTGCAGCTTGGAGAAAGGACCTCGGGGGATAACCGAGCATCTCCAAAGCATCCCATCCCTTGTAGAAACCCGAAAGCCACCTAAAATCCCATTCCTTGCGTTCTCTGCAGGGATCTTAGGTCTTTTCAGTGGCACTGGGTTTGCCAGTCTAGGTAGGTTGCTTCAGGGGCACATCTCTCCCTCCTATGGTCAAGGTCCAAACCTAAGCCTGCCCCAAACCCGAAACCCTGAACCCCACGCCCTAAACCCCAAACCGCAAAGACGCTCCTGGTTCACACTATCGTTGGCGGGCGAAGCCTCCTCACTTATCTGACACGAGTCCGACCAAAGCCCAAACCCTAAACCCCAAACCCTAATCCCGAAACCCCCCTAAACCCCAAACCAAACCCCGAACCCTAAACCCTAAACCCTAAACCCTAAACCCTAAACCCGAAACCCTAAACCCTAAACCCTAAACCCTAAACCCTAAACCCTAAACCCTAAAACCTAAACCCTAAACCCTAAACCCCAAACCAGCAGAGAGCTCAGGGTCGGCCCACGCCTTCCGGCTCCGGCGAGCCCGACTCGGCGCTCGCGGCGCGCATGGCCGCCGTGAAGCCGCCGGAGTCGGTGAATTCAAAGTTTGTTTGGGGTTTAGGGTTTAGGGTTTAGGGTTTAGGGTTTAGGGTTTAGGGTTTAGGGTTTAGGGTTTAGGGTTTAGGGTTTAGGGTTTAGGGTTTAGGGTTTAGGGTTTACGGTTGAGGGTTGAGGGTTTAGGGTTTAGGGTTTACGGTTGAGGGTTGAGGGTTGAGGGTTGAGGGTTGAGGGGTTTAGGGTTGGGGGGTTTAGGGTCTAGGGTCTAGGGTCTAGGGTTTAGGGTTTAGGGTTTAGGTTTGGGTTTGGGGTTTACGGTTTAGGGTTTAGGTTTGGGGGCTGTTTGTGGGTGTTCAGAGGTTTTAAGGTTTGAGGTTCACTGTAGGTCTGTAGGTTTTGAGATGCTTTGAGGTTCAGAGGTTTACGGTGCCTGAGAGGTGGAGGGTAGTACGCGTTTGGGTTTGGTGTGAGAAATATGGGGTGGGTCTAAGGTTTGGGGTTTCTGGGTCGGGAGGAGGGGGGGGTTGGGTTTAGAGGTCTTTGGGTTTGAGGTGTAAAGTTTAGAGTTTAGAGGTGTAGTGTTACTGCGAAACTCTAAACCCTGGCGACAGAGTCTCATGACGAGGGTGCTGGTTTGGACTTCGGACGCTGGTTCAGGCACTTCTTGGGGCATGGCAAGTTGTCTGTGCATGTGCTGGCAAAATCTTTTGGCTTTGGCTTCCTCATGATTGGGGCTCAGGGTTTCAGGATTGAGAGAGAGAGAGAGAGAGAGAGCTGCTTAGTGAAATACCTTGGGTCCTTTGTGGATGACACGTGAGCTACACGAAGTTGGCTTGTGGGCTCCGCCGTTGCAGCTTCATACTGCACTATGATCATATACTGTGGCAGTGGGAACCCTATTCTCACAACTGCGGATGCTCGTTGCAGCAAGACTGGGCTGCCGAGGTCCCATATGTTCTATGACTCTATAGGTTCCTTGCTGCTTGATAGCTTCCTGACTTATTGTCTAGACAGTCATGCCTCGACATCAGCTCGTCCTGAAATTGTCACCTCGTCTTGCCCTAAGCTAGTTCTTAAATATAAGCAAAAAGGATCCATTTTTCTTCCTAGGGGAACAGGGATTAAGTAAGCCCCGAAGAACACAAACAGAGCGATTAAATTCCTTTCGCTTGTCTGGTGAGGCCAGAGCAGTGTGCAGCCCTGGTGTGGCCTGGCAATGTAACAATACTTAATAGTAATAATAAACATAATAGTAATAATAGTAATAATAGTAATAATAGTAATAATAGTAATAATAGTAATAATAGTAATAATCGTAATAATCGTAATAATCGTAATAATAAGAATAGCAATAAAAAAATACATCCTGAAGTCAATCGACCCCTAAATGATTCAGAGCTGTAGAGGTTACATAGAAGTTGCACATTTCGCATGTCAAGGATTTCTTACATTGTCATGGGTGCCAGCGACCACCAACTCGCAACCTTGCAGCCCGAAGACCCTGACACTGTACAGTTTTATCTGGTATGAGTGCCCTAAACCCTAAACCCTAAACCCTAAACCCTAAACCCTAAACCCTAAACCCTAAACCCTAAACCCTAAACCCTAAACCCTAAACCCTAAACCCTAAACCCTAAAACCTAAACCCTAAACCCTAAACCCTAAACCCCGCACCTCCTCACGACTTTTACAACCCAACTTCCATGTGCACTTAGATTCCTAATATGCTTCGCATGCGATCCAGATCTGGGATTCCAAGGTGCCCCATGGCAAACCACCCTAAACCCTAAACCCTAAACCCTAAACCCTAAACCCTAAACCCTAAACCCTAAACCCTAAACCCTAAACCCTAAACCCTAAACCCTAAACCCTAAACCCTAAACCTTTTCAACCCTAAACCCTAAACCCTAAACCCTCGAAGTCCCTGGCAGCGCTGCTTTCAGGTACACGTCTGGCACCACGGGCGAGCCGAAGGCAGTCATGCTCTCCCACGACCCCCGGCTTCCTTCTCTGACCTCCGCGGCTTTTTGGGGTTTCGGATTCATACTCGCAGGGTTCAGCGCCAGCAGTATAATTCCTAATACAATATAGTACATACACATTGACATACTAGAAAGTATGTACCACGAGCAAGGCCTTAATCCGATGCAAGGCAGTTGGTATCATGCACAAGGGTGAGAACTATGTTTAGCGACCTCGTACCACGACTACAGAGGGGGTTTACAGGACGTGAAATGGTGGAACAGTGAATGACTCATTTGAGATTCTCCTGCGACATCCAGCCCAAAAACCAACAAGTCGGGAAAAAGACAGAACTTGGAATCTAAGAACCACCGCACAGCCTTAGGGTCTTTGATTTTTATGCTTCAGAACCTCGTTCTCAGGCGAAGATGTTCAGAAAATATGCTCTGAGTTGCGCCAGAGACACCCCAAAAACTGGCCCCTGAGGCCTTAAGAACCAGCTTCGGGGCCTCCAGAGCATCTAGGGGCTGCTCATTGACAGCCCACAGCGCGCGCATCGTTTTCTGTTCGTCACGCTTTCGCAATCAGAACCCCGCGCCCTACACTGAGGACTCGCTGATCTTCCAGACAACCGCTGTGTTCCTTTCAACGATCGGGAAGATCCACGATATTGCCACCTCTGCACAGCAGGCAGGTTCCTGAGGTTTGGTGTGGTTGCAGGCTGCTACAGCTGTACTCTCAACTGCCTACAGTGCCTTCTGCCCAACCGTGATTCCATCCGGTCTCTTTGTTTCTCGCCCTCTGTCGTCGTTTCCTTCGTCCTCTTTGTCTCTCTCACTCTCGCTCTCGCTCTCTCCCTCTCTCCCCTTCTCACGCTTTCTTTCTCCGTTTTCTGGGAAACGACTTGAGGTCGAGTCATCAATGTGGGTTTGAGGTTGTTTGCCTCGACCCGTTGCTGAAGGCTTGAGGAGGTACGGTTTGAGGTGCAGGGGTTCGGCCGTCCCCTACAAGCGACAGTGAAGGGTGGATTTCTGTTGGGGTTTAGGGGTTTATTGGACACACCGTGTGGCCAGGAGCGCATCATGTCCTACTTGCCTTTGTCGCACGTCGCCGGGCTCATGTGCGATATGTGTGCCTTGGACGCATTTAACATTAGTGCAATATTGCTACCCGCACCCCTCTCCAGCATGGAAGCCCTGGATAGGAAGCGCCTGAGCAAGCAAAGAGGTACCACGTAGAGGACGCTTTCTTTGGTATTAGGAACCGTGAACCCTGGGGACGAAACCTTCTGAAGGTTCATCGACTCCTGAAATCACCGAAGGCCACATGACTCAACCCCCGACAACCCGCCTCTCCCAGTGCACGGCGTCCGTGAGGCGTTCCACCGGTTCTGACGGCCAAGTCGCCCCTCAGATGGCTTCATGCTGATGCCAATGGTACATCAAGGATTGTGCTTCAAGGCGTAGGGTTGAGGCTTCAAGTCCGAGGGCTTACAGAAGCATTAATTTTGGGCTTTTGGTGCCTTCTGCCTCTATACTCTGTATACCTCAGCACTCCCTAGCGCTTCCCTCGGGCGAGGCATGCATTGGGCAAGGAGGTGCTTACATTGTTTTTTGTTTCACACTTCCAAGCATTATTGTGCAATGCTCTTGAGCAAAGGTCACTCTGAGGTAGTCGCTCTTCTTGCTTTCCTCGTGCTCTTTGCCGCAGGAGGTGTTCTTCTCAGACTTCTTATGTTTTTCTTTGTGCGCGCTTTTGGTGTGTCAGTGAGTTCCAAAGGACATCAAACAGGCCTTCGTCTTCATCTTTGGCCATCTCTCTTGTGCCTCAGTGCACCTCTACGCAGTGGCAGCTCTCTTGCTCGACCACTCACTTGCAGGGAATGCTCACCCTCCTCCTCCTCCTATCCCCCCCCCCCTTTTCAACCCCAAAAAATCCTCACAAAGCTCTGGGACACCTACTCAAACCCCTAAGGCCCCCTGAACCCAAGGCCAGGCTGGTGTACGGTGTACTTCGCCCGCCCCTACGACCTGAAGGCAGGCTCTCTCAAGGCAGGGCTCCCTCTTGGTATAATCTGCCGTTCCTGGGGCTTATGGCTGTTTATTAGCGGTCTCAGGCGGTGTTTTTATCGGTGTTTTGGGTCTGTAGGGTCTACAGGGTATAATTAGAGGGTTGGTAGTGTAGGGTTTGTAGGGTTTTGGTTTGGGGTCTCCGGCTTTAGGGTGTGGGGTGTTGCTCTGTGTTTTTGAGATAGGGGTTCGGCTTTGAATGCTGAGCGACTGATGATCAAATTCCCCGCAATCGTGCTCAAGATTGCAACCTTCATTCGCCCTGAGCCCTGAACTGTTGAGGTGTTTTACGTCGCACCCCCCCCCCCAAATGTAGTAGAATCCCAGAAGCCCTTCTTGAAAGGGGCTTATTCAAAACGGGGACCCTTGATTTTCGGAAACTCCCACTTTGAGTCCCGCAGGATCGGCTGTGCGCAGCACGCCCAACCACTTTCTTGGGCGTGCCCTTGGTGTGGGAGAAGCCGCTTGGACGAGCCTAAACCTCCCTGGTTCTGCTTTTGTTGGGGGGTTTAGCGTTAACAGTATAGGCTGCAACAAACAACCAACAAAACAGAAAACCGTAAACCCTGAACCCTAGAGTCCCCAAGAGAACTGCAAGCCCCCCCCATAATCCAAGTTCCGAATGGCTGATGCGTTTTTAATCTTGCGCGGTCTTTGTCGTTGAGGGCTTGTCGGGGCTTTGGGCCAGAAATTGCGCGCGTGAGAGAATCCGATGCGACGCCATGCGCATGTGAGACCCTCATCAGCCGTATTAGCAAAGAGATGGCTCGAAACACGCGGGAGCCAGGGTACAGGTGCAGGGGCAAGGCCGGAAGTCTCGCACCAGATGCTTGGAATCCGGCCACGCTGAAGCTGGCAAACCAAAACCCTAAACCCAAAACCAACCCTTGTAATTGCACCCCAGCACACCCACCTTGTAAGTGGTCAGAGAAACAGCTGAATCGTCGCCCTTCCCAAGTCTTCCACACGCCGTTGAAACAGTGAGGATCGCTGACAAGCTGCGTGCAATTGGCGCGGCAAACACAGGCAAGCTCCTGGTCCTTCAGCCCGATCGTTCCCTAACGTTCGGCTCTTCGGTGTGTTTCGCAAACCCTTAAAACGAAGTGCGCCTACAGGCCTCCAGAGAACCACCAAAGTTCCATGAATGATTCGCATGTTGCAGACCCAAGCGCCTTTGATACATCCACACTTGCACGATGACTGCGCTTGAACGATACTAGGGTGGAATCTCCCTACCTGTTGGCGAATGAAGAAAGTCCCAGAGTTTCCCGTGAGAATACGTATAGTGGATAAATCCTAAACTAAACAACATCCCAAGTAACCCTATAACAACTCCCTAGTCACCCTACAATCACCCTATACTGGCCCTATAAAAAAACCGTACAACAACCCCAGAATCACCCCCAAACCCTAAACCCCAAACCCCCAACCCCAAACCCCAAACCCCAAGCCCTAAGCCCTAAGCCCTAAACCCTAAACCCTAAACCCTAAACCCTACCCTGGCATGTCGGAGCAGGTCTCAAGGCATCCATTGCGGCCTGGGCGAAAGGTTTGGGTCTCCAGCACTCCAAGAACTGCCTGATGGGAGGCCATCTGGATTCTGGAGTACTATACGTTAATACTTTTTAGGGTTTAGGGTTTAGGGTTTAGGGTTTAGGGTTTCTGGGTTCCTATCATAGCTACTTTTTAGGTATATACTTTGTTTTTTACAGTTTTTTTTTTTAATTCTGGGTTCCTAGTAGAGCTACTTGTACCTAAAAGGTGTGTACCTTTTTTCCAGGGGATATTCCAAAGCTAAGCCATGCAGCGGACTTGGGCGAACAGGGGCCACGGTTAAGTTTCGATTGGGGTTTCGGGGTTTAGGGGTTCAGGGGTTTCGGGGTAGTTCAGGTCATCAAGGAGAAATGTTTGCAATGATTCAGGCTCACTGTGGGAGTTTTCCGAGTTGAGTATGGTTTTGGGCGTAGGGTGTCGCGATTCCAGCCCTAAGAATTGGATCACCGAACCGTTGCCGAACAAACCGAGCCCTGAACGCTAAACCCTAAACCCTAAAACCTAAACCCCAGGTTCATAGGACGACAGAGCCGAGACTTGCAGCTTAGGGCGCACGACCAGCCGAGGTGCCCACCCTGGAAGGGATCCAGGTGGACCCCCCAACTACCAAGTTAAGTATGGAGGTCAAGGCCTCCTGCGGGCCCTAAGCCCTAAACCCTAAACCCTAAACCCTAAACCCTAAACCCTAAACATTAGAGCCCTAACTTGAGCCCCAAGCCCTTTTGAACCTAAACCCTATAGACCATAAACCCTGCGAGCTTGGGTCAGAGGCGATGGCTCCAAGCCCTTCGGGTATACGATTGCAGACAAAGTCGTGCTGCACAACGTGAAGGCCCGGATCTGGAAGCCCAAATCGTAAAGATCACCTAAGCCCTAAACCCTAAACCCTAAACCCTAAACAGCCTACCTCCCCTCAAACCCATCAATGGCCTTCCACAAGGTGCTCAAGTACCAAAGCGCCTCAAGGCCTCAAGAACCCGAAGCAGGGTTTGGTGTTTAGGGTTTAGGGTTATAGGGTTTAGGGTTTAGGGTTTAGGGTTTAGGGTTTAGGGTTTAGGGTTTAGGGTTTAGGGTTTAGGGTTATAGGTTATAGGGTTTATGATTGAGCAGGGTTCGGCGCCAGCCGGAGAAGTTTCCCCTAAGTCCGCACTCGGAGCAGGCGGCGCTGGGCATGGACGCGTTGAAGTTTGGGGCCACAGGCTCGGGGTTTGCTCTTCTTGCTTCCTGGGGTTTAGGGTTTAGGGCTTAGGGTTTAGGATTTAGGGTGGATGGCTCACAGGCCTGGGCATTGGAGTGTAGGGTGAGCCACTGAACGGAACGTCTCCGCACAGTGCTGGTTCCGAACCTGGACCCTTAATCCCTAAGCCCCTACATAGCCTCAAACCCTCTAGAGTCGTAGGCCCCGCAGCACTTCTGTAACCCTACAACCCTAAACCCTCACCCGTGCAAACGCCCCGAAAACGCAGAGAGAAGGTGCCGCTCCGATCCGTGTGGACACGTTGGAATACTTTGGATCCCTGGGCAGCTCGTATCGCAGAGAGGTTTTTGAGGAGTGTTCTTGTTAAGGAACTCAGAAGCTACGTTTCTCTATTCAGGGCAACATAAGTGTGGAGTACTACTTGTTGCATGACTCAAATTCGGTGACTTAATTCTTAAGTTTCTGAACAAGAACCCGGTTAATGTTAACCTCAGATATATAAGCCCCCTTCAATTGAGGCGGAGGGCCGCGGAATGTTGAACCGGCTTAACCTTCGGCTGGCCCTGACTAATGTAAGGTCCTAAACCCTAAACCCAAAACCCTAAACCCTAAACCCTAAACCCTAAACCCTAAACCCTAAACATCTGAAAAGTCAGGTATTGGTATCAACGAGCTCTATGGCATGTCTGCAGCCTGTCCTGGTGCATGGCCATAGGGCCCCCCAAGCCAGCCTCCACAACCCTGAATTAGGGTTTAAGGTTTAGGGTTTAGGGTTTCAAGCCACCCACCCCCCGTCCCACCCAACCAACCAAAGAAAAGGGTAGATAGATATGGCTTTTAAAAAAGGCAATACGAAGAATGAATCAAAGAGAAAATCTGCTAAATCCCAAAAGCCCCCACGAACCCTTGACCTTCCTGGAGTTTCCCCAACCCCCGGAAAGTCCCTCTAAGTCACAAAGCCCCAACACATCCTGAAGCCTAATTTAGGGTTGAGGGTTTAGGGTTTAGGATTTAGGGATATTTAGGGTAAGCCCCAATGCTGGCAAAGCTCCGAAGCCCTGAGAAATCAACCCCAATTAAAACCCTCGGAAGAAAACCTTCGAACCCGCCTGAACCTCGTCGTACCCCCCCTACCCCCTCCCCCCCCCCCCCTAAAAACCCCCTTAAACGCCAAATCTCGTAGAATGCACCCAAAGAAACTTAGCTCCTGCTACGTTCCTAAAACCCCCCTTAACAGCTAAGCTAAACCCAAAGAAACTTAGCTCGTGCGAAGGAACCAGAACTTAAGGGGGTACCACATCCTTTACGCTCCATCTTCATGATGGCCACTTGCTCCCTCAGCAAGTTAAGAATCCCCTAGACCCAACATATGCCTCATTACTACAAACTTGGGCCCCAAAGCCCCTACACAGCAAGCACTTTGCTTAGTTTAATTACTGTAATGAACTCAATGAGGCCATTTCGAATGTAAGGCCCAAGTCTTCCCCAAGTAGGCACCTGGGGCCCTGAGGGAGAGTGATCCTAAACCCTAAACCCTAAACCCTAAACCCTAAACCCTAAACCCTAAACCCTAAACCCTAAACCCTAAACCCTAAACCCTAAACCCTAAACCCTAAACCCTAAACCCTAAACCCTAAACCCTAAACCCTAAACCCTGAACCCTGAACCCTGAACCCTGAACCCGGAACCCTGAACCCTGAACCCTGAACCCTAAACCCTGAACCCTAAACCCTAAAGAGTGATCACCGATCCGAGGAGTGCACCGGCCTCTCCACAGTGTCCTCCCACGCCGCTCACTTGTGGGGCTCCTGCGGCGCCTCTGACTACAAGCCATGTGGTTTTTTTTTGGGGGGTGTTTAGGGCTTTTAGGGCTTGTGGAGCTTTTAGGGCTTTTAGGGTTTTGAGGGTTTTTAGGGTTTTGAGTGTTTTTAGGGTTTTCAGGCTTTTTTAGGGTTTTGTGGGGTTAAGGTTTAGGGTTGTTGGGGACGGAGGGCTTGGAATGTACAGGCATAGGGACTTCAAGCGTAGAGCTTTAAGGTTTTTCAATCCATTGACAAACACCATGTTGAGTTCAGTTGCCATACTACGGTGTTCTTACTGTTACTATTCCTTGCTATCCATGTTATGGGAACTTAAGCGTAAGCTCCTCAAGATGTGCGTGTCTGCAGCTTGCTCTTGAGTGGTTCAGGGTCACTATATCCCCCTTGGGACTTTTTTTTATGTAAAGCCCAAGAGGATACGGTTCTAAGGGTAGTATCGGTCATACCTGGGTACGCTTCGAGTCCCAGCAGCCGACTCTTGTGGCACAGCCACAGGCCACGCGAACAATGGCGTGGAGGTGAAGGTGTTCAAGGCGACGGCCAGACAACATAGCAACAGAATCAGATGAGAAAATGTACATATCTATATATATATATATATGTAAACATATATGTATATATATATATATATATACTGCAATATAAGAATATCAAAAAATAAGAAATATTCTAATGTAGCAAATTATCCATGGATTGCTTCAAGTCGTGTCAGTTGAGAGGAGGCTGAGAGGACACCCTGCAAGCGGGGTGACTAGATGTGACCAGCCTGGTAGGCATCTATGCTCCCTTCTGTGACGCAGTGTGACGTAATTGTACAGGAAAGGAGGAAAGAGGGCCAAAAGAAAGAGGGGGGTCCAGGGAAGGGGTTTTCAAGGCAGGGGGGGTCCGCCGACAGGGCGATGGGGGGGGGCGGGCGGGGGGGATTGGGCGCGTCACAAAATTTGGCATGGCGGGAAGGGCTGGGTTAGGGGGAAGGAGACGGGATCCGTGTCTGCTTGTTCCAAACGCTTCTCGGCCGCGGCGAATTGCCATTATCTTTTGGCTTTCATTCCTTGGCTTTTTTGGCGAGCGTTATGATTGCGACTGCTGCTGTGAGAGTTATTGCTGCGTTTTCCACTGCCATGGTAATTGCTGTTGTGGTTCTTGTTCCAAGGTTTCCAAGAAGAATGGGCTTGCCTAAGCCCTACATCCTGGCCCCAAGCCGTTCTTGCGAAGGGGTCCTGCTCATCAGGATATGGAGTTCAGAGACCTTCGGCTTCGGGTGCTCGGGCTTGTGTTGTTTCTTGAGGGCCCCAAAGGCTTGACAGAAGAATCTGCAGACCCTGGTGTGGGGGGAGGTGGACCCTGACGATATCAACAAGAAGCAGGAGTGTCCCAGGACCTGCTTTCCGCCGTTTGCACAGGGCTGGGGTGTGGCAGGATCCTCCAGCAAGGGTTTAGGGTTTAGGGTTAGGATTTAGGACTTCAGGTTTAGGGATCAGGGCGCGCGACTCTTGCATTGGAACTCTTTTGGGCGAGGACACCCAGCCTGGACAACGTTGACGAAGCATTTCAAGGCCTTCTCCTGTGCGGTGCTACATGGTGAATTACACAGACGTTGTATTTCTTGGAGATCTTCTGCATCTCACCCTGATGCTCCCAAGGGGGGTACAACCCTACAACCCTACAACCCTAAAACCTTCAAACCCAAAACCCTAAAAAGCCCTCAACAGCCCCAAAAAGCCGTCAAAACCCCAAAAGCTCTAGAGCCCTAAAAAGCCCCAAAAAAGCCACAAAACCCGCCCTAAAAACCCCAACAAGCCCTAAAGAAAACCCCAACAAACCCTAAAGACCTTAAAAACCCCAACAAACCCTAAAGAGCCCTAAAAAGCCCTAAACACCACAACAAAGCCTAAAGAGCCCTAAAATGCCCTTAACAAAAAAACCTAAAGAGCCCTAAAAAGCCCTAAACACCCCAACAAACCCTAAAGAGCCCTAAAAAAGCAAAAAACCTAAAGAGCCCTACTAAGCCCTAAAAACCCCAACAAACCCTAAAGAGCCCTAAAAAGCCCTAAAAACCCAACAAAAACCCTAAACCTCCTGTCCACTGCTGGTGCTTCACAACTCGCAACAGGCGAAGTGTGCTTCCGCGGCCGAAACATCATGCCTCCTGGTCAAACAATCTTCAGGGCATTCGAGTTTAGGGTTTAGGGTTCAGGGTTCAGGGTTTGGGTTTAGGGTTTAGGGTTTAGGGTTTAGGGTTTAGGGTTTAGGGTTTAGGGTTTAGGGTTTAGGGTTTAGGGTTTAGGGTTTAGGGTTTAGGGTTTAGGGTTTAGGGTTTAGGCACAGAGGGCTTTGTCAACGCTTAGCTTCCTGATGGAGACAGACGTCTGCAGACCTCCACCTCTCAGTCATCCAACTCATGGTGACGTAGAGTTTGGCTCCCTGAAGAAGCACCCTCAATAGCGTTGGGGGCCCTTTTCCTTCAACTCTTAAACCTACAGTACTACTAGCCCCCTAAGGAATTTGTTGTCTTTTTCCTCATATGAAGCCCAAGGGGAACAGGAGTAGGGCCCAGAGTTCCCGTTTTTTGGGGGGGGGGGGGGGGGGGTTAGGTTCCCTTACCAGCCCCTTTTAGCAAAAACGGGGCACCCTTTTCATTCCTAGGTTCCTCTTGGGCCGAGGCAAACCTACAGCTAATTCCTAAACCCGAAACCCCAAACCCTAAACCTAAACACCCTAAACCCTACACCCTAAGCCCTACACCCTAAACCCTATAGACCTTCAACCCCTAAACCCTGTTGCAGGATGGGCTACTTGGCCCAGCCGGACCTCGGGGAAGCCCACATACGATCGCGCCTTGGCACGTCTCAGCTTTCTAGGGCCTTGTAGGGTTTAGGGTTTAGGGTTTGGGGGGTAGGGTTTAGGGGTTTAGGGTTTGGGGTTTGGGGTTTAGGGTTTCGGGTTTCGGGTTTCGGGTTTCGGTTGGGATATTCCCCCTTATGCTAACAGTCCTCAATAGGGAGTATAATATGGGGCATGATAATCTCATTAAGGACAAGATTCAGAGCTGGGGGGGGGGGGGGGGGGGTAGGGCGGCAAGAGCTTGTGAGTTGCTGAAAGAAGTTGTCAAGGTTTTGGGATACTTCAAGGATGGGCTGGCAAGTTCAGGGTTCATGAGTCATCAGGGTTCTAGGGGGTTCAGAGGTCAGAAGGCTTTGGCTTCCGGGTTTCTAAGGATCTTGGGGGGTTTGAGGGTGCTGTCTATGCACCCCTAGAACCCTAAACCCTAAACCCTAACCCCTAACCCCTAAACCCTAAACCCTAAACCCTAAACCCTAAACCCTAAACCCTAAACCCTAAACCCTGAACCCTGAACCCTGAACCCTAAACCCTAAACCCTAAACCGAAGCCAAGGATTGAAAAGAAGACCGAGGAAGCGATCGACCGGGAGGGCTGGATGCACTCCGGCGACAAGGACCAAGCGCGTGGACTGTGCCAAGAAATTAGGATTCTGGGGTTACAGGGTTTAGGGTTCTAGGGTTCTAGGGTTACAGGGTTAAAGGGCGGGTACCCGCGTCTCTTTCTAAGAACAAGGAAGTTATGTGGGTTTAGGGTTTAGGCTTTAGGGTTTCAAGAGTTAGGGTGTGCACGCAGAAAGCCAATCCCGAAGCCAGAAGTTTTAACATCGCGAACCGCTGCGGATGCTTGGTTACGGGATGGGCTCGCGAGGCATTGGTGTTGCTTCTATTGCAAGCTGCAAGACAACCAGTGCAGCTGGCTGAATGGGCTCTTGATGAACTCCTGCATTGAGGGGCATACTTCTTGTGGCCTTAAGGCCTCAAGGGCTCTAAATTCCAGGACCCAGAGTGGGCCTTTGTTCCCATTTTTTCAGAGTTCAGGGTCCCTTCATAAGCCCCTTTGGGCACCCATTTTATTCCTAGGTTCCTCTTGGGTTTCGTCTTGGGTCTGTAGCCCTTAGCCCTAAACCCTAAACCCGAAACCCGAAACCCTAAACCCTAAACCCTAAACCCTAAACCCTACACCCTAAACCCTAATCCCTAAACCGGCAGAAGTGTAGGGAATCCAGGGCATGATGACCGAGAGCGGCATGCTGAAGATCACGGGGCGCTTCAAGGAGTTGCAGCTTGGATCTCATATCTTTGATGGGCCCACACCCCTAGCACTGCGAGGTTAGTATGGGTTTAGGGTTTAGGGTTTAGGGTTTAGGGTTTAGGGTTTAGGGTTTAGGGTTTAGGGTTTAGGGTTGCCCCTTTAAGGAAGCATAGGGAAGCCACGGCATGAGAGGCTTGGGAGTCCGTTTAGGGTGCGCAGTGGAGTCTTGCAAAAAGGTGTAACCAGGATGGGCTTATTATACCCTATAACCCCTTAAAAAGGGCAATTCTACCCTACAACCCTTAAAAGGGGCTATTATACCCTATAATCCCTTAAACGGCTCTTCATACAGTTCCTTATGGGGATTATAAGGCCCAATAGCCCAATCCTGGAAAGGTGTCAAGGTGTAGGTGGGCGGGATGTGGGGGGGGCGTACCATGCAAGGAGGCTTGCTGTCTCTGACTACGTACTCTTGCAGTTGGAACCCGCATCTTTTATGACCCAGAGTTCTTCCTTGCCCAGCAGCGCAGCAAGCGTCAGCCCCTATACAACATTGACTGAGGATCATCGGCGATGGCGGCGAGAACATCGCACCAGTACCCATAGAGGAGAGCCGCAAGCCCCGACTTTACTTTACTTCACAGAGAGCTCCACCCAGTGTAGGCTAGGGTGTTGAAGGGCCAGCGCCTGCGTTTTAGAAGCCACGGAGCCCTGCAATCTGCAATTTGGCAAGAGGCATTCTTTCCTCACAGGAGAAAGACTAGTCTGTCAACAAAAACACATGTGACCCGCTGTGCACCTGGTGAGGACCACATCAAGGCCAGTTGCGATGGCGTTAACGAGGCTTTCGGGAGGGTGGGGTTTGGGGTTTGGGTTTAGGGTTTAGGGATTCGGGTTTAGGGTTTAGGGTTTAGGGTTCAGAGGGGGTGTAGGGTTCGGGGTGGGACATGACGGCAGGTGATGATGATCGGTGACAAGCGCAAGTTTAACGTTGCGCTGATCACGCTGAAGGACCGGCACCGGGCCACGCAGTGTGCTCCCTGAATCAAGGGTCCCGACGTTCGCCACCCTCTCAAGATGGGCCCTTACCTACTGTATATTATGTATGTTTATTCAGGATGCCGGCTACTTTCCGCATCTTCTTCCAGCAAGAGTTCAATGCTATCGGACATGATGTTTGTTTTAGAAGTTTTGGCCCCCGTAGCCCATCATTAAAGACCCGTGCTCAAACGACGCGCCTCCCTTGCAAGACCCAATCAGTAGTGCCTGTACCATCATGTATCCTTCTTGAGTCCTTGCTCGGGCTTTTGTGCGGGCGTGAGTAAGGCATGGCGTAGCACACATCCGGTGCCTAAAGCTTCTTGTAAACCCTCACTAAGCTCAAGCTGTATGGTATGGTATGGGTAGTCAAGCAGGCTGTTGGTGCGAATGGCGAGATTCCTGGCACTGATGAACTGGATGCCGGAGCGAAACGAGTGATGCTGGGCAGAGAATATTCAATGCCGAAGCCGATGCCTCTGAACAAAACTTCTGTGGGTCTACGCAGTCTTCCAAACAAAGCTACCCCGCTCGATGGCACAGACGCCCAACCCAGGTACTCACAACCAACTAGCAGAGTTGTGCGCGGTCGTGAGCTTTACATTTACACCCAGGAAATCTTTTGACAAACTCGCTTCCTTCCCTTTGTTTCAACGGATCTGGCGATGTTGGAGACCTCAAGGGTTTGGGGTTTAGGGTTTAGAGTTTGGGGTTTAGGGTTTCGGGTGCGGACACTGCTTGGGGTGCAAGCATGGTACGGCTCAAATCAGGAATCCGGCCGTCAAGACCATCAGCGCCGCGCTGGATGACAAGGCCCCGCGGCGCAGCCCTTCCTTGCCATTCAAAATCGACTTCTTGCGAGTGGGTTGAAGAAGCCCGTAGCCTATGCCCTATGCCCATTGCAACCCGAAGCCACTTGGGCGGGTGGCTTGGCGCAGCCACGTGCGGTTTAGGCCTCCAGGTTCTTCTGGGGTTCTTTGAGCATTCGGCCCGAATCCCGCGTTTTGCAGACCTGGATCGAGACGATCACCAAAGCTGTGACGTCCGCCAACAACAACGGCAACTTGGAACTCAGTGCGACCGCGAAACTCCAAATGCCAATTCCTCAAGCCAACAAACTCAAGAACTCAACGCCAAGCCATCCCCAAACCCCAACCCCAAACCTCCATTCCCCCAGAAAGTAAACACAAATCCCGAGCAGCCCTAGGCGGGGAATCCTAAACCCCAAAGCCATCCAAAGCCCAAGCCCTAAGCCCTGTCCCCCAACCCCAAACCTTGGGATTCCGGGTGGCGCCTCTGGAGTTCTTCAACTTCCCGCTGTAGGGTTGAGAGTTTAGGGGTGCAGGGACAAAGGGTTTGGGTTTGTGGCTTGAGATTGAGGGTTTATGGTGTAGGGGTGGTTTAGATTTCAGAGTTTAGGTGTGTAGGAATTGGGTCCTGATTAGGGCTTGGGGCTTAGGGTTTCGCCAAGACGGCTGGTTGTGATTGTCACAGCCTTGTGGTGTTGGGCTGCGGCAGGGTTGTCAAAAGCTCGGCCGCATCATTCAGGAAAGAAGGCTTTCTTGCCCTCAACCTCCCCTGAACACCCTAAATTTAACTCCTAACCCTAAACCCCGAAACCCCGAAAGGGCTCTAAAGCCTAGAGCTCCGCACAATGTGGAGGCACCCCGGGTGTTCCTGTCGTAGGCCTGTGTCTGATCTTAAACAGTCGAAGAGGCCAAGACCTTGTACTTAAGCCCAAACCTCGAAACCCTAAGCCCTAAACCCTAAACCCTAAACCCTAAACCCTAAACCCTAAACCCTAAACCCTAAACCCTAAACCCTAAACCGGTGGCCATGGCCGGCCACCCTGAAACTGTGGCAGTCTCGTGATGTCTGAGCCCTGTGCTCAAGCGCACACCAGGCAAGATTTGCCCCAACAACGCCTTCAAGGTACAGAAGCTCCTTGACATTTTTGCTGAGTTGAGGTTTAGGGTTCGTGGTGCTGCCGTTCTCAAGGGGGAGTTGGGGTTTGGTCCCTCAACTGCAGGCCCTCGCTGCTAGCCAGCCCCTGGACAACCAACCCCCTCAGCTTCCTTGGCTGGAACCTTCCATAACCCTATGAGGAGCAAGGCAAGGCTTCAGAAACGATCTGGGTGTCCCATCTTCAGGTGGCGCATGGCCCTAATCCTGAATCCTACTCAAACCCCAGGCCGCCCAAACCCTAAACCCTGGGACGAAGACCCCAAAGAAGCCGGCGTTTGGGCTTTGCGCAAAGAGTCCCGAAATTGGGACTTCTTGCAGGAGTTGACGCTTCGGGGATTTCGGGGGATTAGGGTTCAGGGTTGGGGTGTTTCAAGGCCCGTCGTGTGGGTAGAATGCGGTGGGAGGGGGGGGGGTCCATTTGTCTTGCTGAAAAAACTCGTGGGGAAAGCCTATGTATGCCATCATCAGCCTCCAACAGCCCTTGAACCCTAAGGTTCATGGTCTTACCGACGAACTTCTCGGAGGAGCAGGGGCACCTTACACCCACGAAGCGTCTCGGCCCAAAATGGGTTCAAGGCCCCAACGCATCACTACGTAAGTGGCCCGGCAGTTGGACACAGCATCGCGGCTGCAGGCGAGGCGTGCTTGCAACCGTGAGGTTGTCAGAGGTCCATGGGCTGTGAATTTCTACATGATTGGTTCGGAGCATCGGGTTTAAGGATAGTTCCTCTTTCCGGGGGGATTGGGGTGGGAACCTCATGGGATGGTTCGTGTGGTATGCACGCCACAGCAACAGAGGGTTCACCAGAGAACCCAGGAAGCTCAAGCGGCCCATTGTGGAGAAGGCCTTTGCCAAGCAGATTGAGCAGATGTATGCCTCAAAGGAGACCTATGTGCGATACCAGCCATAAATGGGAGCCTCGGGGATACAGTTGTGTAGCACGTCACCGCAATTTTCCCCCTCCCCGAAACACTCATATACCTTCTGTAGCAGAACGCAGAGCCGAAATACACTGTCTCACCGGCTTCCCTCAGCCTGCAAGTCCAGCAATCCTTCTGAGCATAGGAGCCCAAACAACTAATAGCGTAATTTCTGTACTGGATCCTAGTCCTCAATCCTTGATGCTCAAACCCCTGACCCTGAAACATGAACCGCTCGAAGTCGTTGTGTGGCCTTAAAGATAAGAATGGCCCGCATGATAGCCGATTCCTCACAAGTAGAGTGGTCCCTGATATTCGGGAACCCACCCATAGGCTCGAAACCCTTAACCCTAAACGACCAAAATGCTCTTACTAAAGAACCTGCCATGATCCGACGCTCCGAAGTGGGCCGGCGCACATCTTACTGGTGCTTGAGGGGAGATCAGGTCTAAGGACTTGCGGGGCTTTCGGGGATTTAGGCTCAGGGGTTCAGGCGTTTAGGGGCTAGGGTCCCCCGCAACAGGGCCTTTTTTTGTGGTTGGGGAAGACTATGTCTATGTACTACAGGGTATCAATATTGGGCGCAATCTCGGGATTATCATAGGAGCCCCTGAAAATTGCATGACGACGGTTTTTTCTAGCCAGACTCCTCCCTGCCTCCCTTTTGGGCACCAGTAGGTCAAGTCAGCCGCAGACTGGATACCAAACAAGGACAGAGCTCAGCCCAACAACCCTCTCTTGAATGACCTATGGTTTAGAGCTTAGTGCAATTCCGCTCGGGGATTCAAGCTTCCGCTCAGGGCTCTTTCAAGTGGAAACCTGAAGCATAAGGAGCCCAAGAAGGTGTTTCGAAGGTAGGGAGCTTAGGGGTTTTCGTCTTAGTTGTGGAGGGTAGATCCCAACTAGGCAGAGCTGCGACCTAACTTAGCCATACTTGCACTGTCCTGTGTGGGCCCAGCTTGCGGCTGAATTTCACTCTGAGTGGCATGGATTGGGACACCAAACTGTTCGACCGGTGGGCACCCGAGTTCCAAGCCATACAGTACAAGGCCTGCAGGAGGAACTGGGTTTAGGGTTTAGGGTTCAGGGCGAATCCAAGGTGCAGACTTGAACCAAAGACCTGGTCACATCAACGGCGTGGGGCCATTCTATTCAACGCTCTTTGGGGACCCGAACGGAACCCTAAAACTTGGATCATGTACCCTCTGCTACTAGTGACGATAAGGTGTCGTTCACTGAGTCTTTAAGGCCCTAAGGGTCCCCCCCTCCCCCCCGCCCCCCAACAAAAAACAAAAACAGCATCTTGTTCTGGCTCACCCCGGACTCCTCCTGCGCCTAATGGTGGCGTGAAGAGCTTTGGCTCCTGCACCATTTGAAGGTTTCTCCCAACATAGGGGGTATATTTGGGGGGGGGTTCCCAGAAGAAGGACTCTAGCAATAGGGTCCCCTATTTTGGGAGATGCCCATGTCAGTTTTTAAGCGCTTGGCACTTCGACAGGTTTGAGCATGCAGTGCGTAGCCTGTGCTCGGGGCCACTCAGGAGCAGGAGCATGATTCTTTCGACTGAGGTATGGAACCAAAGGGTTTAGGGTTTACGGTTTATGGCGTGCAGTGATGTGCCGGCAGCGGATTGGCGGACATGTCGAAGCTACTGTGGCACTGCGGCGGCCTGACAAGGGGACTCGCCAGAAAACCCATGCTAACGAACTGAGTCCGTTTCTGAGATTGGGGTCCCTCCTCGGAAGGTAAGAGGGCGCTTGTAGAAGTTTTAGAACGAGCCCCGATTTCTGAAACCACCCGCCCTTGTCTCGTGGGAGGAAAAGATTGACTCCGAAGACCGGGATTCATAGTAGGAGCTTGGGCTGATAGGCACTGCAGGATCTGGTTGTGGGTAGGAGAGTGGACGGTGCGGGCAATGAAGAACGGAAGAGTTAGGCAGTTTCGGATTTCAAGGCGAACGGCTTAAGGCCTTCGCAGTAGGTAGTGCACGGGTCAAACATCTGCGGGCTCTCGTAGCTTAAGGAAACCAACCCTTAAATTACCCTCGGCACTGGGAAGTTTTTTTGCTGAAGTCAGCCAATGGGAAAAGCTCCTAACGAGGGGGGCTGAAAGCTTGGGGTGTTAGAGCGGCCTCATTTGGGTTTAGGGATTTAGAGCGTATGCTCTGTTTTTGCACACACCCCAAACCGCCTTCCAAAACCCCCTAAACCCCTAAACCCCTAAACCCCTAAACCCTATCAACCCCCATACCCCACTACCCTAGAACATATATTACAAACCCTGATAACCCCCTTGACTTCAAACAAAGCATCCGGCAACTTGCAGCACCAAATCTGGGCTCATCCACCCGGTGCACTCGAAGAGGGCAAAAACCATCCGACCCTCCGGTGAGCGAAATGGGCAACGTCCTGGGTGGCGGAGCTCCGATCCTGGACGAGGCGCCGGTGTCCAAGGATCCCGACAGCGGCTCGGATGGCGGTGTTGGGGGTTTGGGGGGTTTTGGGGGTTTAGGGGTTAGGGTTTAAGGTTTACGGTTTAGGGTCTAGGGTTTAGGGTTGGTTGCTTGCTTGGCTCGTCGTCTGTTTGTGTTTTGATGTTCAGGCCGGAGAATCCCCCCCCCCCCCCGCCCGGGAATCCTAAGCTCTGATGTGTTTTTTGGGGGGTTTACCCTCTTCCGCAAAGATCTTTTGCAGCCTTGGCACACTGAAAGGATCCAGAAGTTAGATCAAGCCCTGGCCTCCCAACAGCTAAACAAACCCCAAACCCCAAACCCCAAACCCCAAACCCCAAACCCCAAACCCCAAACCCCAAACCCCAAACCCCAAACCCCAAACCCCAAACCCCAAACCCCAAACCCTAAGCCTAAACCCCAAACCCCAAACCCCAAACCCTAAACCCTAAACCCTAAACCATAAACCCGAGTCCAGAAGCAAGTCAAGGTTACGTCGCTTACGAGGGCAGCGGACCATGGTCCCCGGCCTGCAATGAACTCCGAAGAAGTTCGAAGTCTAGGGTTTAGTTAGGGTTTAGGGTTTAGGGTTTAGGGTTTAGGGTTCAGAGTTCCGGGAGCTTGGGATGTAGGGTTTGTTGTTCCAGCACCTGGACTGATGACGACTGAGGCTTAAAGCTTGACGTGAGCCCTGAAACGCTCTGAAGCGTGAATGGGTCGAGGGTTACACCTCAAAACTCTGAAGCCTCAGCGGGTTAAGGCTGCTCAAGCCCTGAAGCCCCCTAAACCCCACTCAACCCTAAACCCTAAACCCCAAACCCTCAACCCTAAACCCTTAGCCCTAAGCCCTATAAGCCCTAAGCAGCAGTGTGCTTAGTCATGAGGTGCTTGGCGAGCTTTCCGGCCTGTAAACTCTCTGGCCAACCAGCGGGGGTCCTCTCTTGGGCTTAACGGCTTAGTAGAGTTCAGGCAATTTAGGGTTTAGGGTTTTGGGTTTAGGGTTTAATTAGGGTTTAGGGGATAGGGTTTAGGGTTCAGGGAATATGCCCCAGGCCTTGTCAGCCAGCGTAAGTGCCCAGATCTTGTAGAACTGTACATTGCACGAGGTTTTGGACTGCTATCCTGTTCCATAAACCCTAAACCCTATGCCCCCTTGCAGTTCCGTCGTTTTGGCAACCGTCTCGGCCACGCTGCAGCCGGAACGGGATGTTTGAAACTTGCGCAAGGGCCCAGTTTCATTAGGCCTCAGGGTATGGGGGTTAAGGCTTATATAGGGATTGTCATTACAAGCCTCAGCTGTCGAGCCTTGCTTCCCCCCCCCCCCCCCCGGCCCTTCACCAAGCCGAAGTTGAACCGAAGGTTCAATTGCCAGCCGGATGCCATGCTCCCGCCCCGCTTTTCGAAGAAGGGGATCGCCAGCAAGGAGGGCTGCCCCGCAGCAGCTCCGAAAGCACCGAAACCCTCTGAGCCCCAAACCCTAAACCCTAAACCCGAAACCCTGAACCCCAAACCCTAAACCCCAGACCCCAAACAAACCCCAACCCTGAACCCTAAACCCCAAACCCCAAACCCTAAATCCTAAGCTTGACTCCGGAAGTTCGACACATTAAAGGCGCCTTGAAAACAGGCTCCCTAAAACCTAAAACCCCCATAAAAGGCGAGGGGGGGTGTTCCGAGGATGGGATGCTCTTAGTGGAAGTTCCTATTGTGCCTAAGGCCCCCGAATAGTTGTGGCAGGTCGCCATAGTGGTACACAGAGTATACGGCCGCCACCGCAAGAAGAGTGATGGTTCATCGTGATATTCTGGCCCTAAACATCCTAAGGGGTTTAGGGTTTAGGGTTTAGGTTTTAGGGTTTAGGGTTTAGGGGGCCTAATGTTCCACTCCCAGGAAACCTTCCCGGCCCTTCTCAAGAGGGCGGCTGAGATCAAAGGTGACAAGCCAGCGCTGAAGGCGCGGAGCTTGAGCTTTGGGAAGTGTCAGGGCTAGGGTTTAGGTTTAGGGTTTAGGGTTTCGGGTTTAGGGTTTAGGGTTTGGGGTTTCAAAGGGGTTATGCGAAATTCCCAGGCGCCGGACGAGCCTTGAGGCTTTCACTCGGGGTTCAAGACATGTTCAGTTAGACAGGGCAACAGATAGGGCTTTGGATTTGTTCGTTGCAGCTTCATAGCGGGGTTAAGGGCCGGTGTCCAGGGTTTCACTGAGGTCGAACGACCTTGTCCACCAGCAGACAAGGCGGGGAGAGCATGACCTGGATGTCCTACTCCTCTGATACTCCAAGTGGGCTAGCTTTGCTGTCTGGCTGGCATGTAGAGTCTCGCGAACTCCTGGTGTCGGTGTTTACGAGATGCCTTAGAAGTAGGCAATTCTTTCTACTTTCTACTAGCATTCTCGCCAAAATGGCGCAGCCACGAAAGTTCGATTCTAGTTCTGATTGGCTGGCGGGGAGGGGTTTGGGGCAAGGGAGGCATACTGTGTTGAGCAGGAACTTTGCTAGCACTGATGGGTGTACACGTTGCCTCAGACATTAGACAATCTGTCTGTCTGTATGGTACGGCGCACAAGAAAGGATGTGTGTGTATATATGTATATCTGCATACAAACAGATAGTTCTGTTGATGCAGAGCGTCTTTCCAGAACTTGTGTTGCACTTGCACGAGGACGGAAAAGTGCCGCCTGCGCTCGCAGACGAGGTGCCAGTGGGCAAAGATCTGATCCAAGCCTTCTCGAGCCTGAGTCACGGGCCTTATTGTAAAGCCCCCTTAGATTTTATATATCAAGGATCTCAACTACGAGGCACTCCAAACACACTGTCACATTGCGTAGGGGAAAGCACAACGGCCTCCACCCAACCGTGGTGGTGAGGACTGGAAGACCTGGACATGGAAGCAGTACTACGACGACTCCCGCAAAGTTGCCAAAGGTTTCATTCTGCTCGGCCACTTGACTCGTTTAGGGTTTAGGGTTTAGGGTTTAGGGGGGTTTAGGGTTTAGGGTTTAGGGTTTAGCTATCGAAGCAGCTGCCGCCCCTGCCTTGGCTGCCTTTATGGTTTTTTGCCTTGCCTTTGCTGCCCATGCTTCGTTCCCATGCTGTGGCTCCTGGCGAAACCATGGTGGACTGCCATATTGCTCTCGTGGTGATGATCTTGTTCCTATTCACTCATCCCATTTTATGGAACTGAACGTCCACTCGACGCTCGACCTGAGACGCTCTCAAACTCCCGAAACCAAACCCTGGAATTATGTGCGCCAAACCTCAATCCTATCTCCAGATCAGTCGCCAAGGCCTCCAGAAATTCGAGTCTGTGAGCGTCTGGGGCTTCAACTCGCCCGAATGGCCGCTTGGCGGCACGCGCCTGTGTTCCGCTCGAGGTTTTCTTTTCTTGCATGCCATTTGTTTAGGGGTCTGGGTCCCATAATACATAAATCAGGCGTTCCTTCGGGCGGGGGTCCTTTCAAAGGCAATTCTACTAACAATCTTTCAACCCCACACCCCGCGCAGGGTGAGGAAAACAGGTCCTTAGGGGATCCCAACTTAGAACAAGCCCCGAAAAGGGCATGGATAAAGGTTTGCAGTTATTAGGACCCGCGACTTGGGCGATGGACGCAACACGGCAAGAATTAGGTATGGCTCAGCAGCAAAGTAACCCAATCCTCAGGACCAAGGAACGAGGCTTAAAGCAAACCCTGCACAGCGCTCCTCTGTTTTGCAGCCCTGATGCGGTGCCGAAATGCCGAGCCTCAAGCAATCTATAGCAAGCACAGTGAGACTGGATTCTACACCCGTAGCATTTTGCAGGGCTGCGGTGTGAGGGAAGTACAAGCTTTCGAGGAGCGAGCCCCTCCTGCAAAAGATGAACCATGATCAGCTTTGCAGGCAAAATCAACTGCCAGCCACTGTCCATGAGCAAGTTCAGCACTCGCCGGCAAGCCAACCTGCTAAGCACTTGCGTCTGCAACATGCCCCACTCGGCGTCCACAGTTCTGCCGAGCCCAAGGCCATAGGAACAAGATGCCAGGATCCATATTGAGACGAACAGGCTGCATCCAGAGCGCACAGCCCTTCTTCGCGAACCATGTCCCTTTTTAGAACCTGCCTTCCCCTGAATCCTACAACCCAGAAAAGCTCCATCGCGCAACGCCGAAGCACTCAACAGCCGCCGAAGTAAACCCAACGAGCGGATTTGAGCGCGTGCGGCTCTGTTTGGAAGATGGCCCTTAAAGCCTGAAGCCAGCCCTTGGCGGTGCCTACAAGCAGTCCCTCGAATGGTGGGCCTCAAAATCAAAGCCAAAACTCCGACAGCCTAATATGCATTGTTCTATTCTGTTCAATTCTATTCCATTCTATAGTAGTTCTGCTCTTCTTTAAGTGAGCTGTTCTATGCCTGATGTATGTCTTATGTCTTATGTCTTGCTTATCTACCCTAAACCTAACCTGGAGATTGGAAAATCCCTGAGCCCTCAGCCGAATCCTGGAGCGCTGAAGCCCTGCCTGTAGCCTGAACCCCCAGGATGTTCAGTTTACAGGGAGCGACCATGGCTGGTGGAAAGCGGCCCGACAGAGATCATTTTCCTGGTTACTGGGGCTTAGGGCTTCAGGGGCAAGCAGTGCAGGAGCAAGGTTCGGGTGTTTAGGGCGCCAAGGACCTCGGGTCTTGGGTTTTCAGGGACTTCATCGCATGCAACGCCCTAGCCCCTCAGCCCAAAACATCCAAGCGGAGTTGCTGCTCCTGGGGTCAGTGGCTTGAAGAGCAATCAAGATGTGCCTTCGTTTGCAGGGCGTAAACCATGAACCATGGTGCTCCAAAACCAGTAGTTGTTCTTCGTGTGCTGGTTTTTGCTGACAAACCCTGGTGAACCCAAGCGTCTTGGAGCCGTCCTTGGCCGCAAAGGCTGGCCGGCCTTTATCCGACCGACACCCCAGAGACGGCGGCCTTTAAGGTTGCGCACAGCGGGGCTTTGACCCAAGCATTCCCGGGCGATTTAGGGTTTAGGGTTTAAGATTCCCTTTCGGCCGAAGGGGAGCCAAGACCGTCCCCAAAACCAGGTTGAGTTTGTATGTTCCTGCTTATGTTCGCAAGGGCAGGCCATGCGCATGGACTAGGGTTGTTGGCTTTGGATGTTTATTTGGTTTTGGTGTCTTGGGGTGTCTTGGGGCTGCTTGGCTCGGGCAGTTGTTGTTCCAGCTGGTCGATAGTTCGCAAGAGTTGTGGAGCTCTGGCAGCACGTCACGAGCGTGTTGATATGAAAGATTAGCCAATGTTGCCGCTCATGCGGGCGGAGGCTTGGTGCCATGTCTAGCACAAGATCGTCAGGCACGGTTTACCCAATTGATGGCACAGATATCGTATGCCTCGACATGAAGCCCTCGTGCTTTGAGCTAGGATCCCATACTTCCTGGCATTTGCACGGGGTTCACGCGATGTGCACGTTGAAGGGCTTGCTGCGATGATGCATCATAAGTCGCTCTGCTACTGAGGCCGCAGTGGTGGTCGTCGAGGACAGGAACAAGTTGGAAAGGACCGACCATGCCGGCTCGCTCTCTTGAATCGGATGTCCAAAAACCGGTATACACACAACGACAAATGCCCGGCCGCAATATTCACAGCATTGCATGTGTGTTTCTGATGCGTGTTTGTTTCTTGCAGCTGGGCTTGCTGTAGAACCCAAGAGACCTTCGGCTGAGCCTGCGGCTTTGGGCATGATCCAACAAGGAGGTGAAGCCGCAAATCCAGAAGTCCACGCCCTAATTGCCAGAGCAGACATCGAACCCTCGATGCTATGGACCCCCCAAATCCCGAATGATTACCAAATCATACCACATTATACCTTGACCCCAGATCAAACTAGAACCCATGCCCTGATTCCACCTCAACCCGAAACCCGACGTACACCTCAACCCCAAGTCAAACCCCAAACCCTGGAAACTGGACACCTCAGACGTCCCAACCCCCAGAACGACCCTCCACCCTTGACACCCCACGCCCAAAGTGCACTTCAGCCCCAAACCATGGACCCTCCAAGCCCCAAACCTAAAATCACACTTCATCCCTAAGTTAAGCCCGAATTCCCTAAACCCCTCAACCCTAACCCCCTAAGCTCCTGGACCCACTCGACAGAGCCCCACAGGCTGGCAAAAGCGCTGAACGAGCGCAAGGATCCCAAGCCTGCACGCGCCGGAAGCTCACTTGCCTAGGGTAACCGGCTTCAGGGCTCCAGGGTTATGGAGCTATGGGGTCGGAAAGTTATAGAGTTATAGGGTCGCAAAGTTATAGAGTTACAGGGTCGTATTTATAGTTCTACAGTTAGAGAGAGGGTTTAGGGTCATGGGTTTTAGGGTTCGCAGCTTTTTAAAGTCCGGGCTCCGGAGTTCGGCGTCGAGCGTCGGCCATGTTCGCAGGGGAGAACTTTCTGGGAGATACAATACGCCCCCCCCTTCCTCTACCCTAAACCTCAAGTCAGAAGCCTAAGCCTTAAACCTCATATCATAAGCCCCTGAACCCTCAACCCCAAGATCTAAACCTCAGATCATGAGCCCCTCAACCCTACAAACCCTACAAACCCTAAAAACCCTAAACCCTATAAACCCTATAAACCCTATAAACCCTCTCAACCCTGTAAACCCTATAAACCCTATAGACCCTATAAACCCTATAAACCCTATAAACCCTAGACCCTAAACCCTGGTGGGCCGAGGTCAAAGCATTTGTTGCCTACGGGTTCACGCCCGCAGACGGTGAGAAGGTTGAGGTCCAGGCAGTGGATGTGTGTGGGAACATCGGCTTAGGGGGTTAGGGCTTAGGGTTTAGGGTTTTGAGTTTGGGGTTCGGGGTTTAGGGGATTCGCTTGTAGGTTTTTTTGGGGTTTAGGGCTGGGAGTAGAGATCCCGCAACGAATGAGCAGTGCGCGCTGGTTCTCGATAGCTATAAGTCACAGTAGCTCAAGGCGAAACAGCAGCAACCGAAACGAATGAACCAGGGCCCTGAGAAAGTCGCGCGCTGTCCGAAGTTATCCCATAACAAAAGCGGCGTTGACTCCTGGGGTTATGGACGTTGAACCTGGGCACTCTGAGCCCGAAACTCTAGAAGCCCTTTCAACCCTGCAAGCCCCACAAGCCCTATAAACCCCATAAACCCCATGAACCCTGTAAACCCCATAAACCCTGCAAACCCTGCAAAACCCTGTAAGCTTAAACCCTAAACCCTAAACCCTAATCCCTAAACCCTAAACCCTAAACCCTAAACCCTACACCCCTGTAAGCCCTGTGAACCCTCACAAGGGAGATCAGAAGTCGCTCTTGAGCTGGGATGCCCTCGTTGAGATGGGCAGCAAGGCGGGAGGGGGGGTTTTAGGGTTTAGGGTTTAGGGTTTAGACGCTTTTGGTGGCATCTTTGGGTTTTAAGGCTTTAATTAGGGTCTAGGGGGTTTAAGGGGTTTAGGGTTTAGGAGTGTCCAGACAACTAGGGTTCCTCTTGAGTTCCCCCTCCAACAAAAAGCTTAGCTTGGTGACAGAATTCTCATGAGAACTCAAGTCTCAAATTCGATCAGGCTCTGGGTAAAGTGCCCCAATGCTGAAACAAGTGCATTGGGGACAGGCCATCAGCTCCTACCATCTTATCTATCAAGGAGATCTAAATTTTAAATGAGTATCGATCCTTCCAGGAAAAAAAATATATATGTATTTTTTATGAGATCACTCATACAAGGATGAAACCATTCTTTTTCTCACCGCGCAGACACCTTGCTTGAAACTTGTCAAGGCAAGTATTGCACGACAAAGGAGGGAAATGCCTGTTCTTCATCAGAATCCTTCATTTCCGCATTCGTCAACGAAGGAGCCGGACACCGAACTCGAGGCTCGGATAGAGGCGTTGTCGCCCTACCAGTGCGCGGCTCTCGTGCAGCTCGGTGCGGTCTTTGTTTGGGTTGAATGAAGTACCTGCTTTGGAAGAAACAGAAACCCGGGGTCACATCTATACTGGGCATGAGGCGGCGTACGATAATTCGGAGCCCCAGGACGGTACCCTAGTTTACGGCACCTCCCTTTTACCAAAAAAACATTCTCGCTCTTGGAAGAAGTGTCGAGCCGGGTTTAGGACTTGTGGAGTAGTCGTTGCCTGGGTCTGAAACATGCTCGAGTGGTGGGATGGTTTGGGACAATGTCGATCAGGCTAAACAGACTACGATGATCAGTTCTCAAATTCGTGCACAGCATGTCAGTTGACTAGTATGCATGTTACCACAATAGGCCACTCAGCCCTGAAAAGAGAACCCTCAACTTGGGATGTTCCCCCTTTTACGAACAGTCCTTAGCAGGGATTATAGTGCCCCCTACGATAATCCCTTTTAAGGACTTTCCGTAGAAGGGGGAACATCCCAAGCCCAAACCCAAAGCCCTTAGCGTAAACCCCACACCCCACACATCGACCACTCTCATGGAATTGCAAGCGAGGTACACTTCTGGCACCACCGGGGAGCCTAAGGCGGTGATGCTCTCTCATGAGCCTCAGATGAACCAGCCGCTGAAACCCCTAATATAGGGGTCGGAATAGTTGCTAATTGTATTCCTCTAATGGTCCCTGTATAAGTGTACTATTGCCCCCAAAACCCTATTCTAATTATTCCGGCAATTTTAAGCCCGATACAGGAACTTGAAGGGACCCCAAGATCAGCCTCAAGAAGCACAGATCGCCAGATCTCGAATCTACAGCTCTATTCCTTGTCTGCAGGTTCAGGGGGGTTTAGGGTTTAGGGTTTAGGGTGTTTGGTCAGCACACTGTGGGACCACAAGCGAGAGAACTGACCGTTGGACTGCTGCCGGTTTTGGTAGGCTCCAGGCCCCTCCTGCCTATGAACCCTGAACCCTGAACCCTAAACCCTAAACCCTAAACCCTAAACCCTAAACCCTAAACCTAGCCGCTGTCCTTGTCTTCGAGGACACCATCATCTTTACCGGCTCCGGGGTCTTTCAGCCACTTGGCTGCTGTGAGCTTGGGCAGTGCACTGCGGCCCTGATTTTAGGGTTTTTAGGGTTTAGGGTTTTAGGGTTTAGGGTTTGAGGTTATTTGTTTTTCGATGCAAGCCCAAGTGCAGGTGGCACTTTGAAAACGAAGCCCACTCTTCATGTCTCCACCTTCAGTCTTGGGTTGCTGAGACTTAGCATGAACCTCGCGCAGAAAAATCCCAAGCTAGCTCCTAGGAACAGCTGCGCAGCAACATGTGTATGCGATGGGCAAGAGGATTCAGAATCAGAGTCATGGTTTGGTCAAAGCTGGGCATGCATTGTGTTTTGTTTGGTTGAGGGGGTGGAGTGGAGTGTGATGCACGAAACAGCGTTTGGTTCGCAACTTGTCAACCTCGAGTACACGACACACGTTGAGGCATTCTGACTCTTTGTTTGTTTCCCTTTCGCTCGCTCTCTGTCTCTCTCTTCCTCTCTCTTTTTTTTGTTCGCTCTCTATCTCTCTCTCTCTCTCTCTGTCTCTCTGTCTCTGTCTCTCTGTCTGTCTCGCTGTCTCTCTCTTCCTCGCTGGTTTTGATGGCTCTCTTCAAATACCGTTCGCGTTATGGTGATAAGCACACTTATATAAGGCTGTTTGAGTCGCCGGGATTGCCTGGAAATTCCTGATGGTTCCACGTTTTCGGAAAGTTCGTACTTGAAGTACCCCTCTTGCGGCAGATAACCCGAAATACATAATGCCTTCCAAGTCCCAAGCCCTACATAGAAAGATATGCGTATACATAGCATACATATATATATATATATGTATATGTATATGTATGTATATATATATATACGTGTATGTATATATATACATATATATATATATATTCATCTTCTAAACCTTAATCCTAAACTGCAGCAGCGCAGAGTTCCAAGCCGGAGGTCTACTCTTGGACCAATCCATGGCTTGGGTGTCTACGAGGAGCAGGCCGGGGACCGAGCTGATTAGGAGGGTCCTTGCCTTTGCCGACTCGGGCTTAGGGTTTCGGGTTTAGGGTTTAGAGTTTAGGGTTTAGGGTTTAGGGTTAAGGGTTTAGGGTTTAGGGTTTAGCGTTTAGGGGCTTAGAGCAACGGGATGCACTTTGCATGTCTCCATGGGGGCCCTGGACCCTAAACCCTCGAACGGACGGGAAGCCCTACTATAGGGGTCGGAATGGTTACTAATAGTCCCTTATGGCCCCTTTATGACTATACTGTTAGAATCCTCCAACACCCTGTTCTAATTATTAAGGCTCTCCTTTTTTGTAGTAAATCTGAACCTCGCGGAATCCAGGAGCGACTGCTCTCATACCTGCCCTTGTCCCACGTGGCCGGGATGATGGTGGACATGGGAAGCTTGGTCGTGCACTTCTGTTTCCTCGCATCCCTAATAAAAAGAATCGACATCAACAAATAAACAACGTATATATATATATACACACACATACAATATGTGTATACATATATATATATACATGTATGTATATATATATATGTATACATATATATACATATATACATATATACACATATATATCCATATATATATATATATGAGCTGTGGCCGAGGCGTTCCAATGGTGCTGACCGCCAAGATGCTCCTTGACAGATTGTCCTGGCTTTCCCTACGTCTTAACGCCCCAGTAATTGCTTAAGACCCCCGACCCCTTAATAAAAAAAAGGAAAACACAAATATTCTTTCTTTGTATAAGGGTAATCTAGGGATTGTGTTTTTTTGTTCTTTTAGGGTTCTTAAGCAAATAGTAGAGTCCTAAGACCTATGGTCCCCCAAGCTGAGATTGTGCTACCTCGACTCTCGGTGGGGTTCAGCATCTGAGGCTCCGAATCATAGCAGGAACCTAAGCGTTTTCTAGCTCTTGATAATATGGCTACCTTTGTCCCCCCCTTTTGAACCTGCTCAGGTATAACTTAGGGTGCCTGGTTTCCCTTAAGAATCCGTATGAAACGGGACCACGGTGTTAAAGAGTTGCCCATATGGATGAACGATGTTGTCCAGGGTTTTGGGCTCAGGGTCTATAAGTTTTTTGTTTTAATGCGGATTTGTAGGCTTTCTTTTTAAGGTTAAGTATGGGCGACAGAACGGTAGTGTTATGATGCTCAGAATGGCATTGTTGGTTTACGGTCTACTTCGCACGGCCATACGATCTCAAGTTGGGCGCCATCAAGGACCTCAGTTTTGCCCACAAGGTGAAGCCAATTAGGGTACAGGTTGGAAGGGCTTGAAGCTCTGGAGCCTGAGCCCCACAAGCCCCTAGCCCTAGTTTAAAGACTCCTCAATCCCATGAGCAGATTGGTAAAGGAATCAGGCTAAGCGTAAGGTGGAGTGGGTAAGATTACATCGTACGCTTTACAAACCGCGAAAACGTGCGCCTGAGTTTTTTCGGTCTGCGACTGGGACTCGCGACCCAGGGCCATTCCTTTGGCACAGAGTGGGGATGCACGAACGATAGCGTTTTAAATATGGATTTGTAGGCTTCTTTTTATCGGGTTAACATGCTCGAGAGCGGCAATGCCACATAAGGCACGTGCGATGCTCAGGAAATGTTGGATCACGGTCTACTTCGCACGGCCATACGATCTCAAGCTGGGCGCAATCAAGGACCTCACTTTCGCCCGCAAGGTGAAGCCGATTAGGGTACAGGTTGGAAGGAGCTTAAGGGCTTGAACCTCTGGAGCCTGAGCCCTACAAGCCCCTAGTTTAAAAACGTCTCTTGAGCAGGAAGCCCCTCGAAGCTTTTTGTGAGCCTCACCAGAGCATCACTTGTTTTGGTGCTTAGGGTTGAAGGCTTAGGAGCTTTGGGGCGTCGGGGGTTCTCAAGCCACATCAGGCCATTGTTGGCTGCTGCACGCGAACGCCCCCGACACGAGTTCAGGGTTTAGGGTTTAGGGTTTAGGGTTAGGGTTTAGGGTTCAGGGTTTAGAGTTTAGGGACACGGGATTCACGGGATAGTATGTTTGTTGTCCGCAACTGGAAATTCCAGCGACGTTCGTCATGTGCTGGGAAACAAGGTGGCACGGCAAAGGAGACACGCTTAAAATGAATGTGCATGATATTCCCCTTTACTTCCGGTGACCTCGTAGTTAGGTGTAAGCACTGGAACCTGTAGGGACACAATAGCTAGGTTCCCTGGAAGTATATATATATATATCTATATCTATATATATATATATCTATCTTTCCATTTTTTTTACGGGTATGTACTTGGAACATCGCTGCTAGAGCAAGCGGCGCTCCGATACTCTGTGCAGAGAGTCTCTGAGGATTGGCCGGGATGGGCACTGCGGGATTCTTTGCAGCCCTCAACCCTAAACCCTAAACCCTAAACCCTAAACCCTAAACCCTAAACCCTAAACCCAAAAAGGATTCTCTGGGGCCAAAAAAAAACACTCTAGGGACGCTCGGCGGGGCTCCGTGTGGGGGTGCGAGCTCCAGGGGTACTCCACTGTTGATCAAGGTAAGGGGGAAAGGTCCTCAAAACCCTGAAACACCCTAAACCCCTGTATCACAAGCTTGGGATGAACCCCTGACGACCTGATATCTGAACCCTAACATCCGGACTCCTAAGCCACCGGATGGATCAGTGGCACCACGTTGGGGAGGCCCTTTGAGGGGATTCGACTGTCTTTAAAGGGGGCAAAAACCGGGGAGCCCCGATGTTTGGGAAGTCTTTTGATCATCCCACAGCCCTCTGTAAGCCTAAGAATTCCCCTTGCAGCAGGATCGGCTTTGTGCTTCGCGGCCGACCGCTTTCCTTGGAGTCCCACTGGTATGGGAGAAGCCCCTTGTCATGCCATTGCGGGTTCCTTTCGGCTTTCTCTGTGCACAGCGGGGATGCGGCGCCTTCGGCGTAGTTGAGGTAGACGTCATATCTTGTAGTTTTGCATTTTTTTTGACTCAAGCTTGAAACCTTGAGGATTGGGGGGGTCATCAGGGTTAGGCGCCGTGGAGCATGGCGGGCTGCAAAGTACTTGGTGGGATGCCCTGCAAAAGGGAAGTGTCAGTGGCTTTGGGGGTTAAAGCCTCAGAGCTCACATGAGATGCTTTCCGTGTTCGGCATGTTAGCCCAAACTCTCGCAAAAGGACCCGGGTATTGCGACCCGAGTTCATGCGAGGCCATCGGAACGGTGGCACCCCATACTCCCTGAGACGAGGCATAGTCGTAGTCGTTCTCAGCTTAATACGACGGCCAAAACTCTACAACAGGGTTGAGCGCTTCCAGGGCTTTGGACTTTCAACTGTCTTGTAGGGCTGCTGCGCTCAGGCTACAAGATTGGTCTGCCTCGCTGTTTAACTCCTACCCCACTCATTTCTGTCAGAATCCTGAACTTCGAGGCATATAGACCTGTGAACTTCTGACCAAAAACCCTAACCTCTATAGAGTCCAGGGTCTTGAGTTTAGGGTTAGTAAACCCCTAAACCCCTAAACCCTCAAAACCAGGATTGCAGACAAGCTGCGGGCCATTGGCGCAGCAAACTCAGGCGCCGGGGTCACCAGACCGTGCGAGGGTCTTGGCTTGAGGGCTTGTGGTGTCTAGGGTTTAGGGTTTAGGGTCCAGGGTTTAGGGTTTAGGGTTTAGGGGCTTAGGCCTTAAGGTCCCTAATCTGCTATATGACCCTGCTTTGTCGGATCGTCTAGCGAGTCTCACTAGGCCGTTGGACCGTGAACTTTTGGGGTTCAAATATGTTAGGATGTTAGAACAGAGAGGATAAACATAGAGAGTTGTACAGAGTTCTTCAGAAATCTCCAGGCTTTTGCTGAATAGGGGCATCATATGCGCAGTCAGTTAGCATGTTCTCCCGAAAGAAGCAAAATGGCCAGAAATGACATTGAAAGATTGTTGTTGCAATGCCTGGCTTTTGGACACTATTGGATGGCGATAAAGAAACGCGAGCACGAAAAGTCTCCGAAAATCCTGCTTGGGTACGCTTCTTAGGAAGCCCAGTGGTGCCTTCTGTCCCACTGTAGGGTATGAAGTCCCTTTGATGGTCCCGAGGACGCCCTAGGCCCTGAATGATCGCCAGGCGCCCTCGAGCCCCAATCCTGAAACCCCAAACCCTAAACCCTAAACCCTAAACCCTAAACCCTAAACCCTAAAACCTAAACCCTAAACCCTAAACCCCACCTCCCGAAACTGCACGACCCCGCGAGGCCTGAAACAGTCGATTGCAACCTGGGCCAAAGACCTGGGTCTCACGCACGCCAAGAGCTGCCTCATGGGAGGCCCATCTTGGGGGTCTTTGCGAAATTGAAATTGGTAGGGTTTTAGGGTTTTAGGGTTCTAGGGTTTTAGGGTTTAGGGTTTAGGGTCTATAGGGTAGCTGATGCAGGTTGTTGGCGCACGCGTAGCTGTCGCGACTGCATGTCGTTGTGGCTTGCTGATGCTGACGGGTTTCGCTGGTTTGCTTGATGACCTTGGCCTGACTGCAGTCGTGCATGGCAAGTTGCGTGATGTCAAATCGTGTCGGGGAGGGGAGGGGTGTGGGCTCCTTTCAAAAGAGTATCTAGGGTTGTTTAACGCTAAACATCCCATAAGGGGTTTTTAACGTTAAAAAAACCCTAATTTCAAACGAGTATCCAGCACGGTTACACTGAAACCAGGCGATGGGGCCTACCCGATCGGCTACACGTTGGCAGACAAAGTGGTGCTCAGCAACGTGAAGGCATGGTTCGGTTGATGTAATTTAATTAAAGTTTAGGGCGTAGGGTTAGGGTTTGGGGTTTAGCGGTTAGGGTTTAGGGTTTAGGGTTTAGGGGTTATGGGTTAGGGTTTAGGGTTTGTAGGGTTTAGGGTTTGTAGGGCTTAGGGTTTAGGGTTTAGGGTTTAGGGTTAGCTCTAGAGGCCGCAGGGGCAGCAGATCTTGGACCAGTCACGCTTGCAGGCTGCCTTGGGCATGGACGCGATCAAGTATGCCGCTACAGGAGGGATCCGTGCCTCGTGCGCTGCATTCTCCGATCATTCTCCTGCGAGCCCAAGAAAGCCTCCCCTCTGAAAGGGGATTATCTGGGGGTAAGCCTTTGAGGGCAAACACTATGACCCTGACCCGAAGCCTCAACGCCAATACTTGCACGGGCTTCAGAGCCCCCCCCCCCCCCCCACTTGACTTCCCCTCAATTCAAAGCACTTCACAGGAAGGAGTCTTAGGTGGAGGCAGTAGATGTGCCTTATGCTTTCTTGGGTTTTATTTGTCTTGAAGAATGAAGTGCAGCAGAGCCAAGTTAATGCTCATGGAAGGAGCTGCTCCCATCCGGGTGGACACCTTGGAGTACTTCGGCTCGTTGGGCAGCCTGTCAGCCATTCTCCTGCTTCTGCCTAGGGGCCACAACGTTCCAGTTTCAAGCTAAACCCTAAAACCCTAATTAAATCCCTAAGAACCACCACCCCCCCCCCCCCCCCCCGGGATGGCCCCGCCTGCAGGTGCTCCAGAAGGTCATAAGTTGCAACTTTTGTGTTACCCTTAAGCCCTCAACCTACACCTTTTCCACAATTTTCTACCCTCCCTAAACCCTATGCCCTAAACCCTAGTGGCCGCACAGGGTTTAGGGTCTGGGGCTTAGGCTTTGTAAGTTTAGGGTTTAGGGTTTAGTGTTTGGGGTTTGGGGTTTTGGGATTCAGGCTGACAGAGAGATCCGTGAGGCTTGGGCATCAACGAAGTCTACGGCATGTCCGCCGCACAGCCGAACATGAGGCTACTGGTTCTTAGTAGGGAATGAGGGAGTTCGGCACCGTATCTCCCCTTTTATGTCTATGTATGTATGTATATATATATATGTGTATATATACCTTTAAGGGAATATATGGGCCCTATAGATACCCTTCAAGCGAATATGTAGGGTTACCTACTGCCCTCATGTCCCTGCAAAGAACCAGTATGCAAGTTAGAGGGCACTTCGAAGCGAGCATACACTGCGTGGCACTTCGGAAGTTGTTTGGGGGAGATTTGGGCTCATTTGCCGTGCTCCCGGCTTCGTGATATTACTGTCATCGCGTCGTTATGATTCGCATTCTTATAAGTATATGTTCGCTTTCATGTCTACTGTTATTCCTACGACTACCATTTTTCTTCCTGTTGCGATTCTTGGATTTGAAGATGAAACCCTCGGAGTGAGGCCATCACAGAAGCCTGCAGTGATAGTATCAACCTCACGACATTCTTGCCACCTTTGCCGGGGTGCCCAGCTTCCTTTTCATTCGAACTCTTTCGAGGTTAGGAGCTCTTACAAACCCCTTTCAAAACAAAAAGATGGCCCCACCCCCCTTTTTCTGCCTAGTAACTGCGCAACCTCGTTTGTCAAGTGCAGCCCTAAACCCTAAGCCCAAGGAAAGCTGCGGTGGGACCACCGTCTCCTCCCACTCTGCCCACATGTGGGGCTCCTGTGGCACTTTGGACGACATTTGGGCGGCAGGGTGAGGGTTTTGGGGTTTGGTGTTTAGGGAGCCAAAAACCCTTTCTTCAAAAAACTTAATGAATGAGGCCACTGAGAATCCTTAAAGGACACCGTAGTTAGGTCCCCGGAGATACAGGGCACAATGGCCCGCAACCCGCCCGGGATCAAGATGTTGGAGCACTGCCACCCTCAACTGCAAATCCTTAGTCGGTGAGAAAGCCAAAACAGCAAATCTGTTCAGGGCTCAGCAGGCATAAGGCATAAGGGTTCAGGGGGAGGACATGCGCTGAGCCTCTCCCCAAACCCTATACAGTCGATGGTCCGATGGTTTCTTTCAAGATAGGGGGTACCCGAAATATAGCCTCAAAGTGCTAGAACCCTACTTGTGAAGAGGGGCCCCGAAAAGCTTCGGGAAATACCCATTTATGTTTATTAGGCCCAACATCCCAACCCCCAAACTGAGCCGAGGTCACGCATCCGATGGGGTTGAGGTGAAAATTTTCAAGGCCGGTGTCACTCAGATCTTTGGAGTCATAAGCCGTGATTGTGAGTACTCTTGGGCTCTAGGAAGGGAGTGCGGCTTGAAGGGCGATGGTTTAGCGCTTCGCCCCGCTCATCGGGTCGTCTAGTCTTCGTCTCAGAGTCTCTGCTGCTCATTCTGGTCAACATTCTGAAGCACCTCATCAGTCCTCCTCCGATAACTCCACCCACAGCCCGGTTGTGAACCATGACCTCGGCTTTTTGACGCCTTTAAGCGAAGCCTTGGCAAAGCTGCGAGGGAACGCCGAAGCCTAAGGATATAGCTCACCTCTTCACCCACATCCCTGCAGGTCGATCCCGTGGACTTCAACAAGAAGACCGAGTGCCCCAGGCCGCCGAATCCCAAACCCGAGGTACCAGGTAGACAACAACATTGAGAATCAGGGAGAATGAGTCCACAAGAATCATCATCATCATCATCATCATCATCATCATCATGGCAGCAGGGTTCAAGAAGATCGTGTATATTTGGGTCATAGTGAAACAAACTAGTAGTAGTAGTAGTAGTAGTAGTAGTAGTAGTAGTAGTAGTAGTAGTAGTAGTAGTAGTATTAGTAGTAGTTGTTGTTGTAGGAGGAGTAGTAGTAGTAGTGGTCGTCGTCGTCGTCGTCGTCGTCCTCGTAGATCGTCGTCGTCGTCGTCTTCAGCGGCAGTAGTAATCGAAGTAGCAAGAAGTAGTAGTAATAGCAGTGTCAACCGCAGTCGTCCTCGTAGTAGTCTTGTTAAGTTCATGGCCAAGCCTGTTTTTGGTCATAGAGGTTTTGTTGTGTTGCTGCTTTTTTTGCCTTTACGCTTTCAGGACCAAGGGCTTAGGCTTGTACTTCGGAGTTAGCATGCCTCCTCGGCTACCCTGAGGACGCCGAGTTTGGAGGACAACCATGAAGACTACCAAGGCCCGTCTTGGGAAAAACCTGAGGGGCGCAACTTGGGGAAGCCTGAGGGCGGATCACGGAATGGAAGTTGGGTTAAGCCTGTTCTTTCGGTAGTACGATGCAGCAACCACGCTTTCTCTGTCACATGAGGTCTTGCTTGCTGCACCATAGGGCCCAGAATTCCGGGCTGAGCTTGGCGAGGTGAAGTCTGCTTCCGCGGCCGGACGATCATGACGCTCGGGCAAGCGTATCATTCGGAGGACCACAAAGCGACCATAAGATGCAACCCACGGCAAGAGAGGGCTTGCCACATCGCAAACCCATAAGGGTTGTTTGTGCTCAGGGTGTTTAGGGTTTGGGGTCAAGAGGGCTTTTATATGGTTCAGATGTCGAAGACCATTCTGTTCCCAGCTTTCTCGACTGTTTGTCCCCCACGCGCCGCAGCAGCAACTAAACAAAACCCCAAGAACGCCAAAACATCCTATACAAGCAGTAAGCCCTCATCCCTAGAGCCCCCACCTTAAACCGAAAACCCTACAGTAAACCCCCCCTCCCCAGAAAGCAAAAAGAACCTTAAATCCTAAACCCTTACCCCTAAACCCTAAACCCCAAATCCTAAACCCTAAACCCTAAACCCTAAACCCTAAACCCTTACCCCTAAGCTACATGTCGAGTTTAGGGTTAAGACCCCGAATCCAAGGATGGGCTACTTGGCTCAACCCGACTTCGGCCCTGATCACGTGAAGTCGCGGCTGGCCTTCATGGCTTTCTCTGTAGGGTTTAGGGTTTCGGGTTTAGGGTTTAGGGCTAGGGTTTAGGGTTTAGGGCTAGGGTTTAGACTTGGAGTTGAGGGGTTCAGGCTTTGGCCTTGGGGTTTTGGGGCGTTTGGAAGCCCAAGGATCGAGAAGAAGACGGCCGAAGCCATCGACGCGGAGGGTTGGATGCACTCCGGGGACAAGGCCTTCAAGCCCAGGATGGTGGCGTCAATCCTACTTAGACTGTCCATGGCAGGTGACCTACAATACCTAGTACATAAATCATTTGTAGCATGTTGTAAGTATACATCTACATACTCCATAAATATAGTACTGCTAGTTCTCGCTATCCCCCCCTCTCCACAGCTTAGATACAGAAGTAATACTAAAGACGATTCGTGCAGGTGATGGGCGTGATAGGTGGCTTGCTGTGAGATTGAGGGCTTGTATCCAGGGTTTATGGTGTAGAGCTTCGCTCACACAATGGTCGCCAGAGACTCCGAGCCAGCCATGGTTCACGTTCACACCGGGACTATAAACATTTTTCGAAACGCTGGTGTTCGCAGCATGTTCGGTCGCTGTTGCTTTGCACACCGAAACCTTGACTTTGAAGCAACTTGTGGGTCCGTCTAAGGCCGACTCACTGAATTGTTGAAGGCCTCGGACAAGTCTCCACACCGAGCTGACACAAGCGCACGCCGAAGTCTAGGTTTTAGGGTTTATAGGGTTTATAGGGTTTATAGGGTTTAGGGTTTAGGGTTTAGGGTTTATAGGGTTTATAGGGCTTATAGGGTTTTTAGGGTTTAGGGTTTAGGGTTTAGGGTTTAGGGTTTAGGGTTTAGGGTTGCTTTTCTTTCAAACGTCCTCCCCGGGAGCCCCGGGAGCCCTGAGGGCATGATCACGACGAGCGGCATGCTGAAGATCACGGGGCGCTTCAAGGAATTGAACCCCGACATGGAAGCTTTCAGTGCTGAGTGTGTATATGTATCTACATATATATGTAAGTATATTTGGGTATGTACACATATCTGTATATATATATATGTATATGTATATATGTATGTGTATAGATATATATGTATATATATATATATATGTATTTATATATATATATGTGTATGGCAATTCTGTCCTCCCCCTTATAGGTGTGACAGACTGAGGATTATCGGGGACGGGGGAGAAAACATTGCGCCCGTGCCCATCGAGGACCCTGCACCCATCTTTGTTTCACGTCAGCTTGCGTCGCAAATTTCGCCAAGTAGAAAGCTCAAAGCTAAACCCTAAAACCTAAACCCTAAACCCTAATCCCTGAAACCCCTTTGAAAGGAATCTGAGTGTAGCCTCAGTGGCCAGACTCAACCTTTTCAACAAACCCCTCGCACGCTGTGAGGACCACATTAAAGCAGCGTGCGACGGCATCAATGAGGCTCTTCAACTCGTGCTGCGCCGCTTTGGGGATTTGATTGGCAAGAGTTCCTTTCACCGAAGCCTCAAATAAAATCCTTCAAAAGCTTGTGTACTCTCAATCGCAGCAGCACTGCATAATTTGGATCAACGAGTTGAACGGCATAGACACATTGTTGTCATAAGGCAAGACAAACATTCGCGTCGGACAGGTCATGATGATCGGAGACAAACGCAAATTCAACGTTGCGCTGGTCACCCTGAAGGCAGTTTCGGGACGAGTTTGTAGGCTGCTGGAGGTAGGGAATTAGGGCTCGGGCTTAGGATGTGGGGGCGAAGCAACATTCTATCGAAAGCAGGTGTGAAAGTCGCTGTCAGCCCCTCGTTGGGTAGTTTGCTCAGGATTAGGGGCCAGAGCCAGAGGAGAACTCTGGCTGCTTTTGCTTGCTTGTATGTAGACATATCGTACATACATGTCACATGTATGGGCTCGTGAGCGCAGCAGCAAATGCCGGGCTTTGCCCTTACCGGCAGGATGTACTGGCTCAAGACGCCTTAAGATTCAGGTTGGTTCATGTCTCAAGGCGCATATTTGCTTTGAGCTATTTCAGGGTTTGTCATTCAGTGGGCTTGCTCAGGGTCTTGGGTAGCATGCGCCAAGCGCCTCTCCTAGGCCTCATCGACTCCATAGACCCTCCACAAAGGCCGTTGGCGCAAACGGCGAAGTTCCCGGGACGGATGAATTGGACGCGGGGGCCAAGCGAGTGACATCTGCCTTGCCAATGGAGAGGAGGGAAGGGAGACCCCAAACTTGTCTGAAACCCTAAATCCCGAAACCCCTACATAAATCCTAAACCCTAAACCCTAAACCCCAAATCGTAACGCCTAATTTAGCCATCAGGTTTGAGGCTTCGGTTTGAGGCTTCTGCCGCGCGACATGTAGATGAACGCCTGTAGCTGGGGCACATCGTGACCGGTACACATCTTCATTCATGTATATATATATATATGTGTACATATATATATATATACATATATATATATATTTATATGTATATTTATTTATTTGTAAGTACATATATGTGTGTATATATATATTGGTTTATCTATTTACATTTCGATTAGCCCCTACATGCCTACATCCTAAACCCTCCACAGTTTGCCGAGGAATCCAGAAGTGACGACCATAAGCGCAGCCCTGGATGACCAGGCTTTGTGCAGAGTTTGAAGGTCTCTTAGGCGGCCATAGGGTTCGTGGGGTTTATGGGCGGGTTTGTGGTTTAGGGCCGGAGGAAGGTTGTCAGTTCGACTGTCCAGGCCAGAGACAAAGGCAACCAAGAGCACTAATTTGCAAGGTTCCATCATGCTGTTCGGGCCTGATTGTGGAATGTCATAATTAGTCCTTGCCCCGCGGTAGGTCCACGGTTCTTTCCGCTTCAACAAAGACTATGCGTGCACGCACACACACAGAGGCAGAGCATGCACATCGTTCATGATGTTCCATCGCATCTACTCACGGAACGCCAGTCGCCAGGTCTGGATTGATGCTGTGACGAAGGCGATCACATCCGCAAACAGCAATGGCGACCTGGCAAGGAGTGTCTTGGGTCCTCCCAAACATCTGGAACCCTCGCCCTGTATCCTAAATCCTGCGTGCGCATGTCAGCCGGGAACCTCACACAGGTGCCTCAGTCTGCCCACTCTAAGGCAAGATCTGTCCCAACAATGCCTTCAAGGTCGGCAAGCCCCTTGGCTGGGATCAAGGCTCTTACCCGGAACACTTTACGGCTTAGGGTCAGGGTTTAGGGTTGACTGGGTTTAGGGTTTGGGCTTAGGGTTTACTGGGTTTAGGGTTTAGGCTTAGGGTTTAGGGTTAGGACCGCGAAAGCGAAGGCTCAAGGGAGGAGTGTTCCAGACCTGGCAAGCTGTTGCAGACCTTTACCATGCGACGACTCTACAGACTAAACTGGTGTTTGGGGTTTAGGGTTCAGCACCAGTGCGTCATATGAGGTTCATGATTTTGCCGACGAACTTCTCCGAGGAGCAGGGTCATCTCACTCCCACCAAGCAGCTTTGCAGCTTCTTCAGATCTTCAGTTCTGGGGTGCACCGATTTGCTCACATGACATATGCTGCATCCACACAAACGCACACACACACACACATATATATATATATGTACACATATGTGTGTATAGATATACAAACATATATACGCACACACATAAAATTATGTCGCTGAGGAAGCTCAAGCGACCGATCGTGGAGAAAGCCTTTGAGAAGCAGGTGGACCAGATGTACGCCTCAAAGGAGACGTACGTCCGCTACCAGCCGTAGTTTACAGGGCATCCAGCCTGGCCAAGGCACCTGAACCTCGAAAAACACCCCGAAAGCCTGTGCCCCTGACGAGACTGTAGGGGCAAGGACCCAAAGTACCAAAGTAGCTTCTCAATAGCCATTGGGAATCTACACTTGACAGTGTCTTTGTAGTTACCTCACAGTTTGGATATATGTCGGGAACGCTGCCTATACAGAGGCTCACGGAGGAACGGGAAGGCCAAAGATTCTCCTTCCGTGACTGTCGCAACGTTCTGGTCCACGGCTGCGCAAGCTTCAAGAAGCCTTAAGCCCTACGAAGCCTAAACCAGACCTTCCGACCTGGACTATAAGCCCCAAACCCTAAACCCTGTGAAGCCTAAACCGGACTCTTCGGGGCTCGAGCGGGCTGCGCGCACCTTGAAGACAGAATAGAGCCCGACTACCCTAAAAGAATCATGATTATGGGTTATTGGGATTCCACCCGTGTTTGTTTTCTGAAAGTACCTAGGAAACCCCAAGTATCTTTGCTGGAGGCTGCTTGCATGCAAGGTTTCTCATGGACCGTTGGAAACCTACAGCAGCCAGACGACAATAGCCAAGCACCAGAATCGGTTCGACTCAGGTCCTTCAGGGGCTTCTAGGGTTTAGGGTTTAGGGTTTAGGGTTTAGGGTTCAGGGGTCTGCGGCTCAAGATTTAGGAGATCCGGCTGCAGCCCGTGTCATGAACATCCTTGCGCCGATCCGTTTTAAGCGTCGGCGCGCGTGTCCAGTCGCGTCACGGCAAGTGCACTCATGTACTTACATCGTGGCCACTATACTATAACATGTATATATATATATATATGTACTCATATAGCCACTATATTATAACATTTATTTATATATATATATATATATTCATTCTGCAAGCAGCAATGTACTGGCCTCGGTTGCAACTCCGCTGATGACGCCATTGGATGCGCACGTCCACAAGTCTCAAGACACCGCAGTGGGCCCGGTGACCGGTGCGCCCCCGCCTTGAGCTGGAAGGTGCAGGCGGTGACCCGAAAACTTTTTGCCAAGGTTTGGAAAATGCGAAGAGCGGGTTGGGATGAGCGCTTCAGCAAATTGATGGAAAGTGTCTGCCTTCTTCTGCTTGGACCACACTAGTTCTACTCCTCTCCCTCCTCCCCTCCGGCTCGGAAAAAAAAACAGGCTCCCGGCAAGAAGTAAGCCAATTTGAGTTGGGGGTGTCCTGCCTATGTCTTGCCCCCGAAAGCCACAAACCCTGAAGCTGAAACTTTACACTTGAGAAAGTCCCCCACTTGCCCACTAGTTTCCATATTGGGCCGGGGATTCTGGGCTGCGTCAGGCAATGGGCTCGGGGAAAGCAAGAGTTTAAGGTTTAGGGTTTTAGGTTTTTAGGGCTTAGAGAGTTTAGAGGGTTTAGAAGGTTTAGAAGGTTCGGAGGGTTTAGGGTTTAGGGTCAAGTCAAGTCTTTATGATGTGGTGTTTCGAAGTGCACTGAGGTGCAGACCAGCGCTGGCTCGTTGGTGAATGGTCCGCGTTTACAAGTATTCGTAGAACCCCAAGTGGAATGCAGACACATGTGTTGAGCAGAGTTTCGTTTGAATCCTTCCTTGCCTTTCCTTTCCTCTCCTCTCCTTTCCGCTGCTACTCGCAGTGTCTTGCAACTAGATCAGTAGCTACGACAGTAGCTACGACGTACGCTGCAGAGACAGCTCCATGGCACACGTATTGCGCATTGGTCAGTGAACTTCCCTGGCAAGATGGACCGACAAGGGCTGGTAATCGTAAAGGGTAGTCAGGTAGTCTCCTGATGCCTTTCACTGCCGTCGCCCTCACCAGCTTCGAATCACTGGACTGCCATCCTGTCATTCAGCCCCCCAAAACACCACACACACGCTAAGCCTCGCAAGTGATTCCAAGACACTGCTTCTGAACGTTTATCGGGGAAGAGAGCTTGAATTTGAAGCGGCGAGTTTGCCGTGGGTCGTGAGATATTTAGGGCATCAGGAGCCTACCTTAGACCGCCTACTTCGCAGACTTCCAACCCTAAACCCTAAACCTTAGACCCTAAACCCTAGACCCTAAACCCTAAACCCTCAACCCTAGACCCTAAGCCCTAAACCCTAAACCCTAAAGCCTAAACCCTAACCTCCTCAAGCACTTGAGCATGGCGCCATGGTCTTGGAACTCGCGGCCTGTGGATCTTTGGCAGCCGGATACTCCGCAGCAACGTGTTACAAGTCCTCCTTTTGTTTCTTTTTCAAGGCCCCCCCCTCCCCCCCCCCCCTCCCCCCCTGGGTTTAGGGTTTAGGGTTTAGGGTTTCGGGTTTAGGGTTTAGGGTTTTCCTCCCTCCCCTCTACAGTCCTGCCGCCAAAGATAGGTCTTGGCCTGTGTGTATGGTGACAGTCCAATCGCAGAAATGGTTACACTTAGACCCTTAGCCGGTCTTCTGTGAGTGCACTGAAGCCTCGGTCAAGGTTCGTTGGCAAGTGCAGCTGAGGAAACGTGTGGCTGCTCTACCGTTGCCTCTTTGCCAGGCCGGTCATGCAAGTCGATCCTGAAGCTCCCAGTTAGTTTTAGAACGTGAGTTGCGCGTGCACTGAAGACTACTTAGATTCCCCTCGTGGGTTCTTGGTCGACTCTGCCAAGTCCAAGCCATCGGCAGACTTGCTTCGCGAGGCAATACTATGCTTGGCATCTTGAGACGGCGGACGACATACAGGCCGGGGCTGGAATGAGAGAGCCTCCGTCCCCCGCCGGAGGGAAACAACTCAGTATGGAAGATCCATGGCCGGTCCCGAGCTCGATTTGTTGGTCGAAGAGGAATGCCATCTGTGAGATCAATGTGCAGCTCGCAATTTCACGGTACGACCTTGTGAGGCCTTGCATGACCAGAGCCTGCAACCGATTTCTCCTCCAGATAGTATTTACATCGTGTCCAAAGGCAGCGTTTGCCGTCTGGCTCCCAGTTCCGAAAGCGCAAAAAGAAGGAACGCCCAAACCAAAACCCTCAACTCCTGAGCCCTCAAAAGCCCTAAGCCCGAGCTCAGTTACTCAGCTTAGTTGCTCGGCAGGCCATGGTCCTCCCCTCCTTCCGCTGTCCTATCAGCCAGGAGGTTATGCGGGAGACCCGAGCGCGCAGCAGCGATCTGTTGTATGAATGGAGTTGAGGATCTTATCGGATTTTGGATGGGGTTGGTGTTTAGTGCTTGGTGTCTAGGGGTTATGAGTTCTGGGCTTCTAGGCTCTATAGGCTTTAGAGGTGGCTATGTAGGACTCGGTTGACCCGAAACCTTATGGAGCCCCAAAAACCCCCAACCCCCAAACCCCCAAACTCCCAGACCCCAAACCCCTATAAACCACGAAGCCCCTGACCCCTTGGCCTGCGCGACTCTGGGAAGCCCAAGAAAGCGGGATGGCCTGTATGGGCCCCTGTGTTTCCGGGCACCTAGAGAGGCTCGATTTTCTGACCTTGCTGAGAAGCCTCCATTTCTACAACACCCCTGCACCACAACATCCATAGAAGTAGGATATAGGGTGTTCAAGGGGGTATAGGGTTGCAACCGAGATGCAGTCCTCAGAGCTGTGAGCCCCAAAGTGAGGGCTTAGGAGGCTCAGTGTTTAGGGTCCCCTAAACCAAAGCTGCGCCGCTCACATCTGGACGTAGACGCCCCTCCTCTGCAAGAGCCCAAACATGGTCCAGGGTGCAGGGCGAACAGAAGGTTTCGGGTTGGGGTGTTTGGGAAACCCCAACCCCCCCCCCCCCGGCCAAAAAAAAACAAACCGAAAACAAAAACACATACATAAAATCCTAAACCCTAAACCCCAACCCCAAATAGCCCTAAACCCTAAACTCCGCACCCCCCCGAACAACAAATCCTGAACCTGTCTTCCAACATAATATAGTTACCAATAATTTATTCCTTTATAGTCGAAGATACTTGTACTACATGAACCCCCAAAACCCTATTCTAATTGTTAAGGCCCCTATAGTAGCCTGCAGAGGAGCCAGTGGTCACCTCCGATGGCCAGACCTACGAGCGATGCAACATCGAGGTAGGGTTTAGGGTTTAGGGTGTAGGGTGTGGGTGTCGGGTTTAGGGTTTAGGGAGAGGCTTTAGGGTTCATAGGGGCTTAAGGACGTCGGGTTCAGGGCTTAGTGTTTTTGGTGTTGGGTTGAAGGTTGCTAAAGTCCTAAACCCTGCGCCCTAGATCGGTTTAGGGTCCAGGGCTGCCGGCAGGTCAGGTTTCCGCAAGTGGATCTAGGGTGACCCGATGCCTAGGAGTGGGCAGGCTCCTTCCAAGGGTGTGCTATCTTCCTTCCTGTTAGGTTGTTGTCAACTGTGGCGTCAGGTTCAAGCTTGCACGACTCTCATGTACCCTTCCTGCCGAAGCTTCCAGACTGTTGAAGTGGGAAGCAGACTCAACCTGTGTGCGATTGCGGTTAGCGCTCTTGCGGTCAGCGCTCTTGCGACTTGCAGTGATACACCCTAGCAGTGGCCCTAAACCCCCCTAAGGCCCTAAACCCCCTGCAGGAGTGGTTTCGCCAAGGATCCGGGACCTCGCCACTTACAAACTTGTCGCTTCGGTCCAAGGACTGCATGGGATCCCGGGATGCCACTTGCGGCCTCGTCATGGTGATCTTAGAAGCCCAGTGGTACTCTTTACCCTTTTTTGGTTTTGGTTCACGCCCTAAATCCCAAAAACCCTCAACCCTCATGTGAGCTGCCTCAGGAGCTGGTCCCAAATCTGGCATTGCGGCAGGCCGAGCCAAAGTCGGGATTGGGGTTTAGGGTGTTTTGTTGACGGTCTCTGAGAGCTGGGGGGCTTGGGCTCCCATGATACAGTCATGCTTCTGCGTGCAAGCGGAGGCGGTTGCCGACTTCACCACAAAGGTGTGCCCATTGTTCCGGCAGGCTCACGGTGCGACGTACTCGGGGAGTCGGGAGTCCAACAAGTGCGCCATAATTAAAGTTGTGGTTTAGGGTCTAGGGTTTAGGGTGTAGAGTGTTCCCCTATCGGTCAGGTCCGCTCACCCTTGAAGCAAGCCATGCAGCGTTTGTTGTTCAGAGCTGTGCTTTGCAGGGTCGTGCGTGTGCCTAATGTTGGAGTGTTGATCAGCTTATCGCCGCATAACGTGCATCTCTGTCCGAGTATCCCCCAGTACCCCATCTTCCTTATTGCCTCTGGAGCGGGGCCTGCTTTGCAAATATTTCCCAGAGGGCTTTTGATGGCACTCTGGCACCCTGTAGCCCCGACATCCTATGGACCCTAAACCCTACACCTTAAACCCCACGCAATTGTGCCCCAGGAGTTGGAGAGGCGACGCCTCTCAGAGAAGACGTTGGAGGACTGTTGGGACGCATGCTTGAGGTTGCGGGTTTGGGAAGGGCGGGGGGGAGGTGGGGGGAAGGCTGCATTCAGTGGTTTCGGGGATTTAGTCTGTATAGACGGTGTGTTTTTGGCTCAGTCAAGATCCCTGAAGATCCCCTAATCTGCGTACAATTGCAACATGAAAGCCCAACCCCTACGACAGGATGTTTCGGCTTTGTGGTATTGTTAGATTTAGCTCACTACACCTCAGGTCACCTGGCAAGAAGCCTGCTTGTGCCAGGAAGCCCGAAGACGGGAGGCCGGAGACCTACCGTCGGGCTGCTGGCAGCATTGTGAACCAGGATGGGCTATTGGGCCTTATAATGCCCATAATGAACCCTATGAAGAGCCTTGTAAGGGATTATAGGGTATAATCGCCCATCCTGGAATCTGAGGTGTGGGGTTTGCATTGATGGCTGGCACGGTTGAGTTCCAGCATGCAGAGCTGGAGTTTAAGTTGAGTCGAGCTGCTTTACGGTTTTCATCGCACTTTTGTACTTTGTTTTATGGGAGAATATGTTTTTGCATTCTTGTTGCAAGCCCTGCAGGTTCAAGCTTCAGCGAGAGGGCAGGAACAGCGGAAAGCCTCTAGGAACCGAGTATCAGAAGGCAAAGCCCCCTTAACTGCCGAAGTATGTTGGATGCTAAGCCCGACAGTGCAAAATCTTACATCACACCCTTGCGGAGACGAGGCCGACTCTCAAAAAGACAGCGCGGCCTTAGCGGAGAAAAGCGAGGAGGCCAGCTCGATTCACATATAGAGCTGTACATGGGTCTTCACAGCAGCATCTACCGCTTGATGCATGTTGCAGCTCGACCTGCACGCCCCGGATAGAGTTTTGATGGGACCCCAAGGCATTGGAGACTCTGCGCTCTACGCTTGCGCAGTGCGAGGCGTGTTGCAGTAGGACTAAGGAGCAAGTTCACAGGATGAACCCAGACAGGAGAGTTTGCAGCACGAGGGGCGGCATGAGTTGAGATTCCATGCCATGTTTCACTGATCTCAGCCTAGTAGGGGGCCCTTAGAAAGCCGAACCTATAGAGGGGTTTACGAAATACGGGACCCCAAATATGGAACACAAAATGGTAGGATCCCCTTTAAGTACGGACCCCAAAAAGGTACCACGAACATCGCAAACCCCCAACCCTAAACCTCAGACCCTAGACCCTAGACCCTAGACCCTAAACCCTAAACCCAGCCCCTTTCAGGCAGAAGTTGCAGCTCTCCGACAGGAGAAGGAGGAAGCTGCGCAGGATCACCTGGGGCCCCGAAGCCGATGGTCCCGGGATTCCTCTATCTGTACAGATTCTGATCCACATATATATATATATATATATAGACAATAGATTTCATCCTGCCAGTAATATGTATGTGTGTATATATGTATATATATATATATATATGTATGGTTATATCTGATTCTACGGTCTGGTTTGGTGTTTGTGTGGGGTTGCTCAAAGTAATGTATGGTCCAGGGAGTCTTTGATGATAGCCCAATTGCGGTTTAGGGTTTAGGGTTTAGGGTTTGGGGTATTATACTGAGAAGGGACCTCTTCCATTCCTAGATTTCTGTGGTCTGCGGCTTCACCCCTTCAGGGCCTACCGTGACCATGTTTTTCTAAACCCAAAAGCATTTCATACAGGCCAGAAATTAAGCCCACCACCCTAAGCCCTGATGAACTACGCGATCCGTACACCCCGGGGAGGAAGAAGGAGGCCCGAAGGTCTCCCAAAGTGTCGTGATAACGAACCCGGCAAACCTTGGGGTCCTGAACACCACGATTGTCCCATAAATACTGACTGATTGAGGGTTCGGAACATGTTGCTGGGAGAGGGGCGTGGCGTGGGGAGGGGTGGACTGTGCATGGAGGTTGACGGAGGGCAGGGAGCGGGGACACGTGGACGCCCCTCCGCGCCGTCCGCGCCCTCCGCGCCCTCCGCGCGCTCCGCGCCCTCTGCGCCCTCCGCGCCCTCCGCGCCCTCCGCGCCCTCCGCGCGCTCTGCGCCCTCTGCGCGCTCCGCGCGTTCCTCGCCCTCCGCGCCCTCCGCACCCTCCGCACAACACAGTCTGCTGATGCTAAGGGTGCATTGAGTCTATTCTGCGGGTGCGTTGCGTCTATTCTGCGGGTGTTTCCTTCGTAAAGCATTTGTTTACAAGGCACGCACGTGCAGTATGGCCTTTAAGTGTCCATCTTACGATCTTCTCCGTTGACCGTCTCCTCGAGATCTTCGTGGCCTCTTTCAGCCAAAAAGCGATCCGATAGAACGCCTTCCGTGTTGAAGCGCCAAACGAGAACCCAGTTTCAGAATTGGTCAAGGAAACAACGAGCACGCGCAGAATAGACGTTAAGCGTCCATGAAGGCACCCCCCCCCCCCCATCTGCCTTTTTGGGATCCCTGTGAGGAGCTCGCCCAGCTGCGGAGTGGCCAGGAGCAGGTGCTCCTTCCGGCAGAATGGCATGACTTATCATCAGTATCACATATCCTGACGATCACCAGTTGCATGAGTATCATTATGGTTATTGTCAGCATCAATACCATTCGAATTGCTGTTGTCCTTTTCATTCTGGTCATCACTATAGCTATCATCATCACCATTATCACCGCTTAGCATCATTGTTATCACGGTTGTCGTTAGTTACTGAATCAGTACTATTACTGCTTAGTGTCCGCATTACCATCATTAGCAGTCCTAGCTTTTCTTTCTTATGTCGAGTCTGCTGTTTTATCGTGACTATCAGTACGATGCCGATTATCGATTATGGTTATCTTTAGGATGAATACGATTACTTGTTTGTTATCATGATCAGTACCCGGATTATCATTGCGTTCTGATTATCATTTTTATCATCATGATTATTCAATGTTTCAATTTGTCATTTTCGTCGTTGTCATCAATCACTCATCATCTTCGTTACCAAAAGCTGTAGCGCCAATCTGCAGCATAGATTACACCACGACACATTGCAATCCAGTGCAATGTGCTTTGCTTCGTTGCTTTCAAGGCCCGAAGCCGAGAAGCGTCCTGAACAGCCGAGTTGCTGATTCCATCCCCCCCAATCTTTGCCTTTGTTGGCCTCATTGCATGTTGGATGCCTTGCAGGAGATTACGGGCAGGATGTATTGTATAACTGAACCATGGATCCGGCCGGGTCGTTACACAGGAGGCTGTTGCTTGCCCGTGCCTCGGTCGTTCCAGGCCCTTCAATCCGCCTTGGCCCAGCAACGCGAGGAGTTCAATAAGGCCGGCGGCTTGGAGTTCAGTGGCGCGAGCTTGACCAAGGCCTACAGTAAACTCAAAAAAGTTGCAATGCCCCTACCCCATACCACAAAAGGTATCCTAAGAGAGACTCTTAGCGTTAATCATCCTTGAACCATGTTCTCACTTTCTGAAGTTTGCCGGGGGACTAAGGAGGAGAAAGTTGGCCAAACGAATGCAAGCCGTTCCAAGTCAAGATTGCTGGGTTTAGGGTTTAGTTTAGGGTTTCGGGTGAGGTTTCCGGATGGAGGCAATGGTACCTTGCTATGCCTTTGGCAACGGAAATCGGAGCTTGATTCCGAATTACCCATGCTAAGTATGCTCGCAATGAAGCTGCATTCTCTGTTGGGTGCCCGTGTAAGCAACCTCACCTGCTTGTTGCTTGGCCGTGCAAGCAACCTCACTTGCTTGCCAATCCTGATCCCAGCTTTGTAGGCCCTGAACCCTCATCCTAAAGCCTAAGCCCTCAATCTGAAACCCTCAGCCCTTAATCCTCCTAAACCCTAAACCCTAAACCCTAAACCCTCAACCCTAAACCCCAATCCGCCAAAGCCCTCAAGCGGCAACGGCCTTGCTCGAATTTGCACAGGCGGCAGAGTTGGCAGAGGCTGCTTCCGCCCTGACACTGTCCAAGAGCAAGGCCTCGGACTTGGAATGCGCTGTGTCCGCGAGTCTACCACATCTATCACACCCCCATGCAGAACTTGAAGACACAAAAGGGTACAATGAAACTAAGTAGGCCCTTGGGATATTTTATATTCTCCGTTATTTGGGTTTAAGAGGATCATATTTCGGAATATTAAGGGCCATCCTAGGACAGGTTCCAAATTCTGGGGGGGAGGGGGAGGGGGGGGCCGGAGCCTTGCGTGCCTCCGAGCTCGGCATCCTCAGCCAAGAACAGGTCTGCTGCGCGTCAAGAACAGAGGTTGCGGTGCCAGGGGGGGTATCCAGGGATAGAGGAGTCCCAGAGTCCAGGCACCCCAAGAACACCGAAAAAGGAAGAGCGGCAAATTGCGCTCGAGGCCCCGGATTGGGGGCCTCCGCGAGTTCTTCACCTTTGGCCCGGGAGGTATTCGAGTGTCGGTTTAAGTCTTGAGCGCCCGTTCCTCACAGGCTCGGTGAGCCCTGCATGTCGATCTTCGCCCTTTGCATGAGAACTCGGAGTTGGGGAGCAGCTGCTGAAGCCGTTTAGTCTAGTTCAGTTTTTTTTGGAGTAGTTTAGTTCAGCCGCTTCTTTATGCCAAATCCAAGCATAGCGCCCACCAAAGCCCGCCAAAAGCTGCGCATCAGGCAGAGGCAGATGCACTACGACGCCAGCGAGACAATGCCGTGAGGCAGTCAACCCTAAACCCGAAACCCTAAACCCTAACCCTAGCCCTAAACCCTAAACCTGGGGTTCATGAGTCGAGATGAGAACCACTGCCCCGAATGGCATCTCGGCTGTGGGGTTGACAGCTTAGGCTTTAGAATGTCCAGCCCAAGAGACCTGGCAAGTCTCCGCGTTCAGGCGTTTTGGTTCAGAGTCCAGCCGCCTGCCTGTCAGACAGCATCTCGAATCCTAGTTATCACTTATATCCTAAAGGCAGGGTAGAGTGAAACTTCCAACATAAACCCTAAACCCTAAGCCCTAAACCCTCAGCCCTAAACCCTCAGCCCTAAACCTAACCCTCCACCCTAAGACTTGTTCACCGCACCCGAGCAAGTCGATCTATGAACCTGCGCCAGCGAAGGCTTTGAAGCCCAGATCCGCCCCAGCAATCCAAGACGTCCATATGGCAAGCATGGACCCTCGGTCAAAACCTACAAGCCGCAGCGCAGTGCTCTAAACCCTCTAAAACCTTTATAAACCCTAAACCCTAAACCGTAAACCCTAAACCGTTAAGACCTTAAGACCCTAAGACCCCTAAGACCCCAAGACCCTAAGACCGCAAGACCCCTAAGACCCCGAAGACCCTAAGATTTTAAGCCCTAAACCTTGCATCAACAAAGCCCCCCCAAAAGCCCCGCTAAGCCCTGAATCAACAATTGCCTGAAAAGCGGCATGGCGCGGCAGCTGCGATCGAAGCTGGCTGCAGCCCGGTCGCCCCTGGGCTTCACACGGCGTCTGCGCTGCTGACTTCGCTGTATAAGGGTTATGACCACCTGCTTGTGTAGTGAAGTTATGACCACCTGCCTGTGTAGCTCTGCAGGATCAGAACATATCAGGACTCGAAAACCCTAAAGTGGACCAGGAGGTCCTTTTTCAGATGCGCGCGCGGTTGTTGCTCCCGAGCCCAACGCAGCCGAGCCGAGAAACTGCAACACAAACCCCCAAAAGCTTAAGGCGCAGGGTTTAGGGGTTTAGGCCGCTGGGCCCTATAGTTACGCTCAACCCTGATACCTCACACAGGGCTGGCGTTGAGGATGGTTAAGTAGTGGGAAACCCTAAACCCTAAACCCCGCTCAGACCCCGCGTCTTGCCGCGCATTTATTCGGGCGGGGCTTGCGGGAATGGCAAAAACCTCGCAAATACCGTATTTCTCGTCGGTGAGGGCAACAGCAAGAAGGATTATGTTAATATCCTGTTTTTATTAAAAGTGCATGTTAGTGTAGAACGCGTCGGGCGGGGTGGCGGGCGTAAAAACACATTATCACGGGTTTAGGGGTGGAGGGGCTTGGAAGTTTAGGGTTAAGGGTTCCCGAACATATGCAGGAATGTCGTCTTTCTTGCAGGAGAGAAATGCGTGCGCAAAACCTACTCAGCAGACTGCACGGAGACGGCCGCACGTGCTGCGTGGATTTGCCAGAGGAGGTACTTGTGGTCACGGATCGTCGCTATGTACTCCTCAAGCATGGCCACACAGTCGTCAGCGTCTTCCAGCCCGAAGTGCTATGAATGAGCCTGACAAAGAGTACGCTGCAGCCCTTGCGCGGGGCTGCAGGCACATGCAGGATGTGGATGCCGTGGCCATTCGCATGGTCAACGGACGTCGTGCGGGCATCACGCGGACGTTATCATCGCACTGGCATGGCTGCTCTGGCCATTCGCACGCACTGGACGTTATCATTGTGCGGGCATGGGTGCTCTGGCCATTCGCACGCACTGGTCACACAGACGTTATCATCGTGCGGGCATGGATGATCTGGCCATTCGCACGCACTGGACGTTATCATTGTGCGGGCATGGGTGCTCTGGCCATTCGTGTGCTCTGCTGCGGCGTAACGTCGGGTCTGAGGGCTAAACCCGAAGCCCTAAACCCTAAACCCTAAACCTCTAAGGCCAGCAGAGCTGGAGAAGCTGCTGGGGCAGCTTGAGCCAGCCAACTGCGAGCAACTGGTGCCCTCGGCCTGTTTTGCTCGTGCACGCCTGAAGAACCCCAAAGCCATCTTGGCTGTGAGTTATGGTTGTAAGCTGATAAGATGGTCCTCAGACCGGCTGCAACAAAAAAAGTTGGGATTCTGAAGCTCTAAGCCTAGGGCTCTAACCATGCCCTAAACATTGGAGCCCAGGCGGTTCCCTCCAAAAGTGTTTCCGAATATGACACAGGGCTTATGTTACTGGTTCCTTGCAAATATAAGTGAGTGTGTATATATTGGTGTCCTATATATTGGTGTCCCTTTGGAGATACTAGTATTGAAACCCGACTTCGCATGAAGTGGATGTAGAGTTTGTTCATCCGCTCGTATCCCAGAGCTCACATATTTTTGCTAACTTCATGTCGAAAGATCATACATTCGCGATGCGAGCCCATCCAAGAAACCCTAAGTATTCACTGAACCCTGAACTCACAAACCCTCAAACCTAAACAACCGCTGCAAGCCTACACCCTAGACCTCTACGAGCCCTAAACCCTAAACCCCTAAACCCTAAACCCCAAACCCTAAACCTAAACCCTAAACCCTAAACTCACAGGACATCTCCACCCTCACGGCCCTGGTGCACCGCCTCGGCGCTGGACAAAGGTCCGGACTCCGGCAGCTTCGTTCCGCGCTGGCTAAGCGGCCCTGTGACCGCAGAACAAGCCTTTGGGGTAGGGTTTAGGTTTAGGGTTTAGGGTGTAGGGTGTAGAGATGTGTAGGGTTTAGGGTTTAGTGTTTAGGGTTTAGGGTTTCGGGTTTAGGGTTTAGGGCCCTCATCAGGGGTCTACCGAAAAGGCTCGCAATATAATACCCTTTTTGTGTACAATACTACAGAATGCTGTAGCAAACCCCAAAAAGGAACTTCAGTGGAGGTTTCAGGTAGAACTCGTTTTATTTGGACTCCAGTTCAAGCGCGTCGGGGCAGGGTTTCTAGCCGATGGATGTTGAGCTCAAGAAATGCACTTCACCGACCCTGAAACCCTTGCCCAAAGCTGAATCCTAGATGGAGACCTTCTGCACCAGCTTTGCCCCAAACTGTAAGCCCTATAGGCCCTGTGGAAGTCATATCAGCCGCAAGCCCAAGCAATGCCAGCTGCCTGTTTACCCAACCCAACATTGCATGCGAGGATGCCTCGGGCAACGGGACTTCAGCTGGCCAAGCAGGCAGGACCTTGGTCAAGAATCGAGTATAGCAGAGAAACCGTCGACCCCGAGCCCCTAGACCCGATACACCCTAAACCCTAGACCCTAGACCCTAAACCCTAGACCCTAAACCCTAAACCCTAGACCTTAAACCCTAAACCCGAAACCCCAAAACCCTAAACCCTATACATCCAAAAACCCGAAACCCTTACGCTCGGGAGGCCTGGGCCTTGGGCCGCCTCTCTCGAGTAAAGGGCGACGGACCAATGGCCAAGGATGGCGCGGTCAAGTTGAGGCTAGGGTTTGGGGTTTAGGGTTTAGGGTTCAGGGTTCAGGGTTCAGGGTTCAGGGTTCAGGGTTCAGGGTTCAGGGTTCAGGGTTTGGGGGGTTTAGGGTTTGAGGTTTAGGGTTTAGGGTTTGAGGTTTAGGGTTTGGGATTCGGGGTAATTTAGGGTTTAGGGTTTAGGGCTTAGGGTTAGAGGGTTTAGGCGTTCGAGGTTTATAGGAGGGAGTTTCGGGTTTGTTTGTGGCTGCAGTGACGGGCCAAGGCTCGGCCTTTCAAGCCTTGCCTCACTTGTGGGGTGGGGTTGTTCTCTATTCGGGCTGCCCTTTATTCAGATTCCCAAACATGGACGCCAGAGCCAAACCCTAAACCCTAATCCCTAAACCCTAAATCCTAAACCCTAAACCCTAAACCCTAACCCCTAACCCCCAAGCTCTAACCCCTACCCCCTAACCCTAACCCCCAACCCCCCGCCCCCCCAAATGTATTCGAGAGGAATGCATGTTTGCTTCCTTGAGGAGCTCCTTTCACAACTCTGCGAGCGCCTGGAGGCGCCAGCTCACAGAAGCTGGAGATTAGCAGCGGTCGAGTGTTGAGGGTTTGGGGCTTACAACCTCTAACTTGGGATGTTCCCCCTTATGCTAACTGTCCTCAATGGGGATGATATGAGGGGGGGGTACTATACTGCCGATTAAGGGCTGTTAGCAAAAAGGGGTAACATCCCAACCTCTAGCCTTATAGGTTTAGGGTTTCGAGTTCACTGTCATAGAACTAGAACCCTAAACCCTAAACCCTAAACCCCAGACCCCAAACCCTAAAAACTCAAAGTCCTAGAGACCCCCAGCACCCTCCCTGGAAGGCCCACCCACCCTCAGCTTCGCCTGCGGCTGTCTCCTCAGCCGCCTGGGCCGCCGCCAGGCGCTTGCGGCTTCGGGGGTCTCAGGGTTCGGCCTAGGGGTTTGTAGGGTTTATGGGTTGATGGGTTTTGTGGGATTTACGGGTTTTATGGGTTTTATGGGTTTGATGGGTTTGATGGGTTTGATGGGTTTGATGGGTTTGATGGGTTTGATGGGTTTCAGGGTTCGATTTAGGGGTTTGTAGGGTTTTATGGGTTTGTTGCGGTTTGTGGGTTGGGGCAGCTGGGTCTTGAGGAAGCCGCAGGAACATCAAAGGAAGTAAGGAAGGTGCCTGGGTTGGCGGATGTTGGTTTCTCCCTTAAAGAGAGATCGAGCCAGAGAGAGCGAGAGAATGAGAATAAGCCCTCTCGAATCATTGCAAACCAGCCCGGCGCAGAGCTTGCTCTGGGAGTGTTCTGTCGCTTCCAAGTGTTCTCCACACTCTAGCCAATGTATTTGTTGTTCTTGTTGGGTACAACATTCGTGTGGCAGGGGAGCCTAAACCTTAAACCCTAAACCCTAAACCCTAAACCCTAAACCCTAAACCCTAAACCCTAAACCCTAAACCCTAAACCCTAAACCCTACACCCTAAACCCTAAACCCTGAACCCTGAACCCTAAACCCTGAACCTTGAACCCTCTCTATCAACCTCAGGCTCCAGCACGCCTTTCCCATTCTGTCCGCCGAGTCCACCTTGGCGAGCATGCGCCCACAGGACAAAGGAGTCGAATATAGGGGGCTGAATAATTCGAATAGGGTTTTGGGGGGTTGTGATAGAAACATTTCCAAGGGACCTTAGGGAATATTCTTAGTAATTTTTCCGACCCCTATATTCGAGGTCAGGGATGTTCAGGGTTTAGGCTCGTAGCTCCAGGGTTCACAGGGCTTTCTGGAAGCTCACGGCGGCAAAGATGTTATACAAGAAGAACCCTATTGTTCAAAATTCAGGGCTCACTGCTCACCCCCTAAGCCGCAAGCCCTAAACCCCATAAGCCCTAAACCCTAAACCCTAAACCCTAAACCCTAAACCCTAAACCCTAAACCCTAAACCCTAAACCCTAAACCCTAAACCCTAAACCCAAGGTAGCTGACAAAGCGCCCTGCTTCCTGAACGCGCCTGAGGATGCTTCCATGACACTCTGGGCTGCAGCTGCGCTGCGATGCCGGCGGCTCTTTGCACGACCCCTTCCCACTGCGAAATGCCACCAGGCACATTGGGAATCGACATATGGTTGGTAGGGTACACGGCGCTTATAGGGTTTAGTTATAAGTTATTATGGTTTTTAGGGGGTTTTGGATATATAGGGTTTGTAGGGTTTGCTTTTAGGGCTTATAGGGTTTATCGGGTTTGTAGGGTTTTACACGGTGCTTAGGGTTTATATTGGGTTTATAGGTTTTCTGAGGGTGTTTAGGGTTTTCAGGGCTTCTAGTGTTGTGGGCTAAAGCGGCTATTCCTCCAGTGTGAGATGCAAGACCTGAGGACCCGGTGGAGGGGCTTCAGGATGGTTTAGGGTTTAGGGCTTAAGTTTAGGGTTTAGGGCTTCAGTTTAGGCTTTAGGGTTTAGGGTTTAGGGTTTAGGGTTTAGGGCCAGTTTAGGGTTTAGGGCTTAAGTTTAGGGTTTAATTAGCTGTTTAGGGTTCAGAGTTCAGGGTTTCATTAGGGCTTAGGGTTTAGGGTTCCCATTCCCTGTTCAGCCTGGAGCCTAAAAGCCGCCCGACTGAGGCACGGAGTGGTGCAGCCAGAGCATTGCCACTGCTTTGTGGGCCTATGCCACATCGCAGCATGAAAGGGGGATGGACCCTCTACATCTTGAGGAGAACAAGCTCGTTAGTCTTGTCATTCCCGGACCATGTGCTGAACTGACAGCCCCGCACCCGACTCTGCTCAGTGTCCTTGGGCCAGTCATGTGATGTATTTATGGGCAAACCCTAAACCCTAAACCCCAAACCCCAAACCCTAAACCCTAAACCCTAAACCCGAAACGTATTTATGGGCAACCTGGAGCACGGGCGGAGATCTGGGAAGTCAGTAGCTTTCAGGCTTTGAGGCGTTGTTGGGGGCTTGGGTTTAGCCACCTCAAGCTGGGCTTGTCTGCATCCATGTACGAGGCCCGAAGCTATCACGTAGGTGATTACACTGGAGGCAAAGGTAAACGCGAAGCACCACTGATCATCAAGCGCATCAGCAGCAATCCCACTACAGAACCCGCTGATTTGAATGCATGATTGAGCTCGCTGCCCCATGGACCTGAGTCGTGGCACTTCATGACAAAGAAACCCTCAACTAGCCCTAAACACGATATAAAGCCCCAAAGATGCAGAAAGTAAGGCTCCAACACCCTATGCGTCTCACATGCTGCATGAGGCAACTGTGCGCATAGACCCTTCGAGGGCGGTGCACTCTAAGCTGCCCGCTTGCGACTATGCCTGTCTGCAAGGGGGGGACATCAGGCATGGAGCTGAGGAGTGTTCTTGTGGAGCTGAGGGGCATATCCGAAGGCCCTCAATCCTGTTACCAGGGTTTTCAGAGTTGAGGGTGTAGGGGGTTAGATTCAGGACCCGGGGTTTAGGGCAATCAGGGTTTCGGGTTTCCAGCGTTCCGTCTACGGAAGCTTCCCACGAGTAGTTGGAGCGCGGCGCGTATCTCGCCGCGTGGTTTCCTTCGGTTTCTTGGGTGGGGTGGCTGGGGGGGGGTGGGGGGGGGGGGGATAATTCCGCCCCCCCTATTGCAACTTGCCAGCATGTCCTCAGTCATTTAGTGCTCCAGTTTGCAGGGTTTGGGGCTTGGAGTTTAGCCTTGATGTTGGGCTTCGGGGTTTAGGCCTCTGGCAACTCTGCAGATGCTAAGACTTAAACCGTAGCCCTCCGACTTGCTAAATCCGCCCTATGGGCTTGGGGGGGGTTAGGGTTTAGGGTTTAGGGTGTATAGGGCTTAGGGGGTTTAAGGGTACTTACGGCTCTGCTTTGTCCCAGGGTTTAGGGCTAGGACTGAGGATTGAGGATGTGGGGCTTAGGGTCGAGGTCTCTGGGTTTGAGGTTCTGCGTTGAGGTTTTCCCAAAACCTGATTCCGGAAATCCTACTGCCCCAGAATCCTCAAGCAACTTTTCCTATAAAGCCCTACACCTTAAAACATCCCTAAGCCCCTAAACTCTAAACCCCTGAAAGCCCTAAAATCCTTGAAAACGGAAAGTAGTTTTAGGCATTTCAGAACTCCTTAAAGGGAGTGAATTCCCTAGGCGAAAACACTAAAATACGTGTTTCCCCCTTAGAGTGCCGTTTATAACGCGCTCCCACCTCTCAGGACGCCGAGTACCTTGTAAATAGCACCATTTTTTGCAAATTCCAGCCATCTTAATTTTCAATCTCTGCACGAAAACGCACGGCGAGAGGTGCGCCGCGCACCGAGTAGTTTCCTCCATGGCCCCCATGAAGCTGCTTGGAAGGCGTGCTGCCCCCGACCGATCAAGAATGTTAGAGGCGGGAAACCTCATAAGTGTCTCCGTGCTTGGGAGCAGCACTTTGAACCATCCCCTTCAAAGGCACCCTTACTACCCCATACCTCTCGAAGCCCCTAAACCTTAAGCCCCCAAATGTCAGAACCCTCAGGTGCAAGCCTGGGTATCACGCTGCCCAAAGTTGAGCTGAGGCTCAGCGATACCTTCGATCGCAACGCTGCCAGCGCCGGTCCTCGGGACTCGGGCGTGGGTCGTTTAGGGCTTAGGGTTTTTCATACTGCAAGACTGCGAGCAGTGCTTGCTGCAACTGTGCCAGACTGATGCGCATACGACTTTGCAG